>VWZW01005049.1:374986-434592 GCA_013397115.1 Edolisoma coerulescens
CACGGCACGGCCCGGCCCGGCCCGGCACGGCCGCCGTGTGCTCTGACCCACAGCGAGACCCCCGCCCCGGGTGTGAGCCCCCTCCGACACCCTCACTGAGGCTTCAAAGGCGTTTCTGCACCGCCGGAGCGGCTGGGGAGCTCCGGCAGCGGGGCTGCGGGGACAGCGGCAGATGCTGTCAGACTTGGAGTTAAAGTGAATTCCTGATCGAACAGGATTATGTCCTGCCACCTGCCACAGGTGATTCAGCCTTGACTTGGGCTACTGAAGTAATTGCTGTAATACCTGCCAATGACAGAGCGCTCTCTGTCCCCAGGTGTTTTACACGTGGACACCCTCCTGCCCATAGGTATTGCTGCACTTACTCCTCTTTCATGCGAGTAAACCCATGACAGTGCGTGAGGCTTCTTGTGCAGTCAGAGCCGCAGTAATGAACTCTCACGCCGCTGTCCCTCTGAAGTGAACCTGAACTCGATTTGGAGCTGCAAGTGTCAGCTCCGAAGAAGAACTGGCTGGGAGTTTGGAGCCCACATGTGGAACGGTGGAACAGCGAGCTTCTCCTGCCTGCTGTGCTTACGGGGATCTTTACAGTAGTCAGTTAAGTGTTGCGCAAGCAGGATTGAACTGAAACTGATTCTTTAACAAATACTTTGGCTTTTACCCAGTCATCATTCCTGGAAGGAGCTATGAAGCAACAAGTGCAAGATGTTTCTACGTGGCAAAATATTCTGATACGCCTATACTGGCATAATTACATCCCTATACTTAGGCCATTAAAGTTTCACATGTATAGGCAGTTCTGGGTATGGCTTTAACCTAATTTTAAAATCCAGCAACACTGAGGCCCAGAAGATTTAAGCCCCCTGAGAGTTTTACCAGATGAACAGTGGTCCTGCCCACCCAGGTGCGTTTTGAGTCTGAAGACACAGAACTGGAATGGCTTGCCCAAGGTCACAGAAGGAGCGTGACAGCAGCAGTAAAAAATACCCAGGTTTATGCCTGTGAGGGTATCAGCGCTTCTTTTTAACTTCATAATCCAAAATTTATCCATTTCTTTGCTACATAAATACCACATAAATTGCAAACAGGTGAATTGTACTATGTTGTTAGGTATTATGCTACAATAATAGAGGAACTCCCACACAGGATGAGGCCATAATATTGATGGCGGAAGCCTGGAATAAAATTACTATTTTACTGCTTAGGTTTTGAACTTTAAATGGTTCAAGATGAGTGAACTTTGGTAATCAGCTTTAATGTGTATTTTGTGCTTGCACTGTACACAACTACAGTTAGCAAGTAAACTTTTTATGTGCAATCATGGATACAGTGCAGCACTGGGCTGCAGATACAACTGTTAAAGTTTATCTCAAGACAAACTGAAAGGTCTTTAAATTTTGTCAATGTAATGAAGACACTTGCAAGCAAGGTACAGAAGAAACATGAAACTGATACTGGTTTTTGTCCTGAGGTAGTGCTTAATCCGGGGCCAAGTGTCCTGGATCAAGAGTGGTGGATGCAGCAGAAGTATCTGCCCCAAGAGCTTGGCAGTCTCGGTGACCCAGTCTCACACAGAGAAATACATGGAAAAGGCCTTACGTATGCCTGAGCTCTGCTCTGCTCTGCACGCTGACTTGGCGGGCACAAGCTCCATCCACTGGATCCTGGTTGCTCGAATATCAATTCATGATTCACGCTAAACAGATATGACAAGGAGATAATTAGGGAAGCACTGCAGTTTGTCAGGTGTCTTGTTAAAACCATGGTTTTACTGCTTTTGTTGTTGTTAGGGTTGACTGGTTGGTTGGCTTTGGCATGAGAGAATTAAATTATTCTCTACTTAGGTTGAGGCTTGGGGAGGATGACATTAATATGCTCCTTTCCCTAAAAAGGGCTATAAAACAGCGTAGGAGAGTCTTTCGCTGATGTTTAATAACCAGAGTGGTTGTCCTGGAGAGGGCTGGGTAGACCTGGCTTCAGACAGACCAGTGGTGTGAGAAGGCATGGGGACAAGCAGAAACAGTGTGCCCATGTCAGATCTGCCTTGAGGCTTCCCTGGCTGGCCTGTTCTGGCACACAGCCGAGTCAAACTTCAAGTCTGCTCCCTGCTTTAGGATGTCCAGTCAGAGCTGACTGTTCAAATCCGTTACTCTGTGGGTGAGCAGTATCAGCAGTGCCTTACCGCACACTCACCGCTTCTAACTCCATTGGCTACTTTAACACCCGGAATCATTAACTTCTTCCTGGCTTTTCTGAATAACATTAGAAAACTGAAAAAAGGCCATCAGAGGGGTATGTACATCTGGGTGTCAATCTTGGTGTTCCTCTGCACTGGGCTGAAAAACTGTGCTATCTCAAGAGGCAACAGAGAGTGGGTTTTTCCTCTTTTTGCTCTGCAACTACATGATCATTCAGCATGGTGCAAGGAAAACAGGCCATGAGGCTAGGGCAGTGAAGAAGGAGAAGAATCATTCCTTCTGTAAACAGCCTGACTTTTCATCAGATTAGGTGCACAATCTGATGACACCATCAGTCATAAGGCATGTGAACCTGAATTTTAATGGAGTTGGGGCACTTACGCAGATAAACTTCTAATATGATTCTCAAAGGAAACTTTAATCTCATAGACACTTTCTAATATCTCACCAAACTCCTGCCCAATCACCTTTAAAATCTGTGTCTTGGGAACAGATTATCAGAAGGTCGAGTGCTAAAAGACATTCATTATGCTGCATATGTTATACTATTATATTATGTAACAAGTATTTAAGAAATACTACTACTAATACTGTGGCTACAACAACTATTAGCTTTCCATCTTCCTCTAAAATCCAAGCTTGTGTGTAGATTATGATTTGGTATTTCTTGTTAACTTCGGCCAGGCTTCATCTGCCTTAATCAAGAGGTTCCAGGGATGGAGAATGTCTTCTGGAGACAGTTTAGCTCCAAAGACAGTAACTTTGCTGCACCTTCATGTACACCAGGTTTCTGCCAGAAATTAGGAGTCTCATGGATAATTAAATAATTAAATTATATCAAACACACAACTTATTATTTGCATTAAAGTCACTGGAGTAATTTTCTTTTCAGGCATTACACTGTTGCCCTAGCGTGGGAAAATACCAACAATATTTTCAGAGAGAACAGGCAGTTCTCTCAAGAAGAATAGAATAGAATAGCTTTCTAAGGAAACTGGATTTCATTATTTCCTTTTTTCTTGGGCTGGCTGGTAAAATTTATCACCCTCTATCCTTCATGGCTTGTCTGCTTCATCTTTGAGTAGTTGAGGTACTAAACAAGCCTCCCACCTCAGCATTATTAAAATAGGATATGCAGACTGCTTAGCAACTACACAAATCTGTTTGGGAAAGGTGCCCCAGGCAGAAGACAGCATGTAGGAGAAGGTAAGGAGCAGTTTTAGGAGGCCATCATAACTGTGCAGCGCTGCATATGGTTTTCCAAGCCCATCTGGATACAAGGTCCTGTCTAGCCCCAGTACAAGCACAGGAAAAAAGGAACTAAGTTGTGAAAGGCCTTGAAGACAGCAATTTTGACATGAGGGCTCTCTATAGTCCTGCTTTGGGGTGTCTGGCCATTTTCTAGAATGAGTTCTGCATGAGTTTACTTCTGTAGAGTCCAATATCTACTTGAGACCTGCCTTAGTGTTCTGACTCACTGTCATAGGCAAAAGAACAAAGAATCCGTTTCACTCTTAGAAGTTCTTCCTAAACTGGCCCACCATGATTAAGTGGGATTCATATAGAATAAATGTGGAACTTGATAATTTTACAAGGTTATTACATGTATTTCCCTCTGTTATATTAAATAAGGCTTCTGCCATAAATCTATCTGCAGATATCAGAAAGGTCTTTGATCAGATTGAGTAGTCATTCATCTTTTCCACCACTGGGATGATGGGAATCAGACCTAAATTCATTACTTTCTTAAGAATTATGTGCCCAGCTAAAGCTGCCAAGATCCTTATTAAAAGTTTTGATTCCAAAAGGTTTGGGCTGAAACAAAGTATTAAGCAGGGCACTCCCTTATCTCCTTTATTGGTGTTTTCTCAATAGACTCTGATGTAAGGACTTTGCTCCGGCAATGTTAGATTTCTGGGAAAGAAGGCAGGTTGCCTTCTGTTCTCACAGCTCATCAGGTGCTTCCAGGAAGCACAGTATTCCTGCCCACTGTACTGCACCAGTATTGTACTTTCTAGAGAATGAAATTCTCCCTTTGGATTTTGCCTGCATCCATGTAGAAGCTTTTGAAGGAAGTTTCACTTTCTCCTGCCTATCACCTCAGCAAGACATAATGGACTCGGTGTAATCAAACATTATTGGTTCTTTGAAAATTAAATTTCTTTTCAGTCATTCAGCTTAAAAAGATTTACATAACTGGAATAACCTAGCTCTATTGCTGGTTTCTTGGAAGACACCGCTAAGATTAATCTTATCTCCCACTTTAATTACTGTTTTCAAGTTCTTACAGTCCTTGTCCCAGTTCCATCTTGTTGCGAAAACCACCAGAGAATGATGTATTAAAATTTATTCAGACAGGTGGCAGAGACAAAATTAAAGCTAATAAATTTATGAGAAAAGAAATCAAAGGTGGTTTGGCAATCCTGAGGTGTTGCTTCTTGGTCCCTCGGTTGCAGTGGCTGCACAAGCAGTGCCCAAAAGCCTGGGCTGTGTGGGTGGCTGTGTGCCACAGCTTGCTGCGTGGGACTCGGGGCTGCCATGGTCACACAGCTGCACCGGCACCCATGGGACAAGGAGCCGTGGAGCAGGACTGCTTGTGGCAATGTGTGAAGGCTGGAAACACCATGGTAATTGTCTCAATAGAGGGTTCTATCTCATTTATACCCAAAGAGGAGATGAGTATATTACACCATTGGAAGACTAACAAAATGACACATACTGCATCTAAATGCATCCCTTTACGTCCATGCTCAGTTGATATTTTGTAACAAAATACTCAGCTCATTTTACATAATGATTAATAGCATAAAAGGAAAAGGCTCTGAATTCTAAGTCAGGTTGCCTGAGCTCAGTGTCACTCTTGGCTGAATAAGTCAGAGTGAAACAGTCCCACCCTCCCTCCTACACAAGGGCTGCTCAGCCCTCACCCCGTGTCACCCACCCGCTCTGTGCTGGCACAGTTGTTGTGCAGCTGCGAGCTGAACAGGCCTAGAGAACTCAGATGGCTGGGGAGAGCACATGTTTCAGGGGCCAAGCTCGTTTTTAATTTGGATCAGTTTCCTGATCTGGCTCGTTGTATGGTTGTCCAAATCCTTGTGCTGATCTTGTGCAGGGGCAGGACTGAGGTAGGAGGAAGGGTGAAACTTATCTTTTTGATTATGTTGTTGACTTCAGCCAGTTTAAGGTGGTTATGAAACGGTGATAGACTAAGCAAGCTTTTTTTTTAACCAAGGAAAAATTCTTCAATTTTGAGCATAACTGCAAAGATGGTTTTAGAACTGCACTAACCATATGAACAGGACTCACTGGTGAGTAACAGAAGAGAAGGAGAATGTGTGACTGGACTGAGAAATTCAGTGAGCTGATGTGATCACTGCATATTAGAAAAGGCAGCTGTTGGACATTGCACTACATGGTAAAAAGAAAAAAATCTGTTGCTCTTCTGCTGTTCATGAACCAACCAGAGGCCAAAGAATTGCAAGGATCCCACCAAAAATTATTAATTGACTCTTCAAAAGACAGAGCGATTCTCATCTGGCTTAAAAGAAGCCGATAGCTCGGCACTGGGTATGTCTGCATTCCCATGGGTTTTTTCTTTCCTGTATTCTCCAGAGTTTTCCTTTGCTCTTTGCTTAAGGCGTGGAAGAAACTGAACTTTGGAGAGTAAGTAAATCAGTGTTTAATTAGTCATCACAAGGCAATGGGCTCTTAGTGAGTTCTCAATAACAGACAGCCCTGACAATGAATGTATGTGTGTTACATTAGTTTCCATTTGCACTTTGAGGAGGAAATTACCATGTCGGTTTCAGAGAACCTGGCAGTCCCACAAAGTGTTGGAAAAGGTTGCCCACATGACAAAAGCTTTTAGACCAATTTTAAATGCCACTCTTTTCTTGCTTGACCCAAATAGTCAAATTTTTGACAAACAGGCTTGAAGCAGCCTTTAAATAAAAACCCTCCACATTTCATACAATGTTGCACAAATCACATCAGTAAATCCTCTCTATAAGTAAAATTTTTTTAAAAAATTAAGTTAAACACTTGAAAGCTGCAACCAATCAAAATTAGTGTTGCTAGTATAATCTTAGTTAAGCACTCAGTTTGAGTGCATCCTGGTACCTGTCTTTAATTGAGTGTTCATACATGTTCTTTCCTAAAGACCCTGCCTTATTCACCAAACAGAACAAATAGTGGTTCAGTAATGGGGAGTTGATTTTGTTTTCTCCATAGGTTCATGTTGGAGCTAGCCATTATGAACACTGGTTTTGCAATATTTAGTTGCAAAACTAAGACTGGCTTGCAACTCACAGCTCATCTCTCCACACAAAATTATTCTTTCTTTCCCTGCCAAATTTAAGCTCTCTTCTTGAGTGAACAGGACCACTAGAGCTTCTCAAAAAAAAAGTCTCTAGTATTTTCAGCCCTGAAAAATAAATGCATTAATTTTTATCCTGTTTTCAGATACTTAAGGTGTTTCACTGACATTTTCTACATATACTCTGCCCAAAGCACATACTGAGGACAATTAACATCTGATGAGGTTCTAAACACCTAAAATCAATATAGTCTCAATGGGGAAAGTCCTGGGCAACCTGAATTACAAGTGATGATCTCAGCCCACTAATAATATTGTTTAAAGGACCCAAGCACCCTATGCACAGACAGAGATCCTGCTGTTGTTGGAGGTGTCAGAGAGAAGGGAAAGGACTACATGGCTTTAAATACCACAGTCAGTGGCTCTTTAGAAAGGGGGTGAAAATGAAAAAAAGATAAATAAGGTACACATTTGCCTCTTCAGTCAACAAGTAGCTTTCAGTGTAAAGCAGTTTATCTGGATGTCTAAAAGTATCATATTTACAGGCAAGGATCAAACATTCAGCATGGACATCACCACAGAAGGCCCCAGAAGAAAACTGCACGTAGGAAGGGATAGCAATGCTGCCTTATTCTCTCTGCAAACCTGCAATCAAAGAGGCCTCACAGTGCACTGCTGATCCAGCTGCTACAATGTCCAGTTGCACAGAACATGAACCCTACACCTTGGGGGACCCTGCAGCTACTCCACCCTGCTCATGTGCCCAAGCTCACAGCACCTGGCAGACAGTGCTGATGGACCATATTCACTTGGCAGAGAGCGACCAGATGGAGGATTGCAATTTATGGCCTGCAGTTAGGCAGGCTTGCACTGTGATCTAATCAAATCTTGCACAAAATAGGTCAAAGTTGGTCAGTGTTCAGATGAGATACACTCTAGGGAAAACACAGATACTGTAAGAAACAGTTTAGGATTCGGATTTAGGATTCACCTGACAGAGCTCCTAAGGCACGGCCCCGATTTTAGGCTAGATTCCCAGACGTCTGAGGTACCCAAACAGGTCCCTGCTCTGTTATGCAGAAGGGGCACTGTACTGCTGGAACCACATTTCTCATTTTTCAGACAAGAAATAAAATTACAGTCATGCCTTGTGATTAATTAAATAAATCATTCTTGTCTTTGCTTGTGGACATGATATTTTCAGAGGCAACATAAATGGGGAAAAGGAGCTTGTTTGGTTTCTGTGATCCTAGTACAACCTGCTAGCCTTCTCTCTGCAAAATCCCATTTTAAAGCTTTTCAATACTAGGGCACCAAACCCAAGAAATTTAAATTTCTGTAAGACTGCAAACACCATGAGAACTTTTGAGCAAGACACATGCAAAATATAGCAAATTATATAATCTGTCCCTTTATACGTACATTCCTTTTCCTTTACATTCACATTTCCCATCCATTCACACTCCCACCTAACAATCTTTACCTCAACTCATTTGCCCAGATGCTGGTCTAATGTGGTTTCATTTTTCTGATGATTTTAAGCTCCTTGCTTACAATTCTGCATATTTTTCTTTGTCTGAAAAATACAGTATAATAGTAGAATTTTATGGGTAACTATTATGCTCAAAAAAACATGCAAATTTTTATCTCCAAATAATCAAAGATGATGACATGTATGTTGCTTGAGAAATTAAGTAGTCAGAATGTAAGTAAGCAAACTGAAATTTAGCCAGGACACTGAAATTACATGATGGGCTAAACAGAAATATGATCCTCATAGATTTTGGTAATTTCAAGTGGTCAGGACTCACTCTGCTCTCCAATTGCCCTCTCAGCAGAACACCTCCTGCATGCTGTGTGGTGCAGGATGGTGCAGAGTGAATGCTAAGGCCAAAATGAATTTATAAAGCTTGCAATCTCTCTATGATTGCATTGCTCAGATGTATCAGTTTATCAGTCTACAAAAGAATTAATTTCTAGATTTCTTTAGGCTGAAAAGCATCTACATATTATGTGCTTTGTTTTGACTTTTGTCTTTCTTTGCCTTATGGTCATTCATCTTTGCTGAAAGTGAATCAGAGGAGCAATGCCTGCCTTATTGTTGGTTTGTGGTGTATAATCATGTTAAAGACAGATCACTGGTCTCTTCCTTACTCCAGTGCCATTTATAACAGACAATTACCCCTGCATGGTGCAGTTGTCAGGGTCTTGGGATTGTAAATGCTCATTATCAGTACGGAGACAGCTGAATGCAGTGTGTTTCTCTTTAAAGCTGATTGGATTTTCCAGAGCTGTCTGTCATCCTGGAAGTTTTTCCTAGTGCAGCTCAGTTTTCCATCGACAGCCAAGTAAGGTCCTTTTGATGGGAACCATGTGGGGCAGAATCTGGGTACTGCTCCGACTTACTCCAGGGAATTACTATGGTCCAGAGGAAAGAACATCAGTGTCTCTGCACTGGGAGATCTCCAGCCAGTGTGCTGTGTTTAAAGAAGCCCTACTAATGCCAGCGACCACGTGCAAATGCCAAAATAAAGGGTAAGGAGGGGTTGAATGCAGTGGCATTGCCTACAAGAAGGAAACATACCAAAGCACTCTAGTTGGTTTTAAAATTAGGTGGAGAAGATGCAAGGAGTTCTAAGTCTTAATGACCTCGGTTCTCCAATTTGCCACTAATTAGTTCTACAATGAGTAACTGGGAACAAAACAAGGAGTGACAGACTAGGTCAGCCAGTGGTTTGCCAACCCCTTGTCTTGTGTTTCCTACTGAGGCTTTTATGTGATAATTCTTGATTGTGTATACGCTGTCTTTTACTAGTAATCAGGAGTGAAATTGCATGTGTTATACACTATACAAACACGCACTGAAGCACTGCGCTTGCTCTTCGGTCCTGGGCAGCGTGGCTGATATTGTGCAGCTCTTTCTGGTGGGCATGCACATGGCTTAATTTCTTCCCTGCCAACCATCTCTCTGACTCCTGTTGTCCTAACCCACTAAGCCCCATATTTGTCTCTTCTATGTCTCTTTCTGCAGCTTACATTGTGTTTATGCTCTGGAACTATTTTTCTCTGTGTATTTACCTCCCTGATCTCATCCCTAAAATTTTGTTCTTTCTCTCCCTCCTTCCCACACAATGAAGACCTCATTAATTCCATCAAAAAAAGTATCTTATTTACTCCATTTACATTTTTTCTGCAAGTTAGCTATTTCTTCTCAGAGCAATGCACACATACACGGCATGCTGAAGAAAGATTTCTGGAAGCCTCAAATATTCTATCACTCCCAAATGCCTCATTCCTCCTTAAAATCCATCAGGCTTCCTCAGACCACATAGGATCTGTACTTTGAGCATTCCTGGACATGTTATGCATTTCTGTATCCAGAGCAATTGCACATACCCCAGTTCAGCTTAACATATGTCATAAGCAGTCAGTCAACACTGAGAAACTGAAACACTATTGGTTTGCTGAGAAAACTGTGGTGCACAGCTCCCACATCATCTGGAATTGTTTTGTATTCTCCTTGCTAGGATTTGCCATTTGAGTTTATCTTGGAGGGAGGTGCCTTTGTGGGCCTTTTTTTCCCTTTTAAAACTCCTCAGCTCGGTGGCTACCAAGAACACAAATGCTGTAAAAAGGCCATTACGAGCATTGTATGTGATTACATCACCGGGGATCTGGCAGATGCTACCTCAGCGTCCTTACATTAATAGGCTGGATAGAGAAACATCCCAAACCTAGACCACTCCACTACCACATATTATTAAGGTGTACAAGCTATCAAGAAGACAGTACCCTGCAGGTATGCAGGTGTTGCTTATGCAGGGGTGGGGCACAGCTCAGCAGCAGCGTTTAGAAAAGGAGGCCAAGGCTTTTAAAGAGACCATGCTCCTCTCACCAGTGAAACAGCAAAACCCATTAGTTAGTCAGTCTTTTTTTTGTCCATGAAAGGGATTTCCATAGGTAGGAATGCTGTAGTTATCTTCACACCATTAATCTTTATTTCATTTGTGGTAAGTGTTTTGATCAGCAGGTAGCTGTTTACCAAGCAGTGGGTAGCTGGGAGGACTTCATCCCTTTCATCCGGCTGGGCCAGAGGAGCGGCCATTCCATAGCTCTCCTTCCATCCCTGTGGGGATTAGTCCCGTGTTCTCCCCCACCACACACACATTTTAGTAAGGTTAGAAAAAAGGCCAGCTTAATTCTCACCTACTGGCCATGCCTGCAGAGGCACACATGCAGCACACACTCTGCTGACAGATCTTTTTTCCCCTTTTGTGAGGAAAGCAGTGGCAGCCTTCTAGCATCAACCTGCAGGAAAGTAGACTCAGTTACACACTCTAACCAGCAGATCTTGTGAACCCAGAGCCTTGCTTTCAGCAAGACAGGCATGATAAAATCTTCCCTCTTTCTTCAATAACATGACTAATAAATGTAGAAATTCCTTTCTCCTCTCTCCCTTTGCCAATATCTGTCTTATCTCCGGTTCTTCCTTAGACATAATTTCAAACATGAAAGACATGTCTATACTACGAACAGGCAACCTTGATTCTGGCATGAGATCCATGGCACGCTGCAGCTTAGTGCTGGAGAGCTGCAGCTTAGGATCTGGCATCTGCAAAACCCGGTAACTGGAATTTCTGCTGCCTGGTGAGATCCTGTGCCTGGGGTTAGCCTGCTCTGCCTTGTGGAGGCAGCACCAGGCTCCACTGCAAATTTTTTTCCAAAGCAGGTGCACAGCTGAACAAACATGGCAAGCATATATGAAATGAGCTTGCCATTAAACACTCTATCCAGCAAGTAAAGGCAACCATCATGAAGCCTTCCTGGAATTTTGGCAGCATTTTCAAGAGATCATCTGCAAATTGCTCGAGATGTGTATTACATGTGTGCTGTAGGCAATAAATAAGAGTGATTTTAAGGGGCAGTGTATATTGACAAAGTAACACTTCTCAGAATAGAACACACCATTGGCATAAGCAGTAGAGACACACTGACAAAACCAGGATCTAGGGAGTGTCTTAAATGTGTGTCTATCTGATAGCACAAATACCAGATAAACAGCGAAGTCCCACACTAAACCCACTCAGGTAACATGCTAGTTTATTGTTACTAAAGATCACAGAAACTATACCTTAACTTAAGCACCCAGAATGCTCCCAGACTCCTGGATGTGCAACCCAGCTATGTTACAGCCTTATCTTAGACAGATGCATTCAGCAGGCTCCCACTTTGCCTTTCACCACAGAGGGAAACACAGACACACTAGCTGAGGGGGAACCGTGGCATGCTTTGGCCAGACCCCTGGTCACTGAATTACAAACAATAACAGTCTACTCATACTTTGCCCCCAGATCTGAATTTTGCAAAACCAAGATTTTTTGTTTCCTTTTTTTTTCCTTGATACATTTTTTCCTTTTTGTCTTTTCATTTCCAGTGCAAGTGGCTACAAGGAAGAAAAAAAACTTTTGGCACCTCCTTAAATGCAAACACTGAAGCTTTGTTGCACGTGGAGGAAAACCTGCAGGCAAAATTGGTAAGTAGCAGAAACAAAATAGCTGTTTCCAAAACCAGGCATGAACACCATGATACTGTGTGTTGTGACACAAGTCATAGAATCACAGAATGGATTGGGTTGGAAGGAGTCTTTAAAGGCCGTCTACTCCAACCCCCCAGCAATGAGCAGGGACATCTTCAACCAGATGAGGTTGTACAGAGCCCCATCCAACCTGACCTTGAATGTTTCCAGGGATGGGGCATCCACCAGCTCTCTGGGCATTCCTTCCCAGTGTCCTACTACCCTCACAAAAATGTCTTCCTTATATCTAGTCTGAAACTACCCTCTTTTAGTTTAAGACCTTTGTCCCTTGTCCTGTTGCTACAGGTCCCATTAAAAGTCTGTCCCCAGTCATGATCATGAGCCAATACTGAGATTCTCTGTGAGGAACCTGGTGTTTATGTGCCACGTGAGGAAAGATTCAGGGCACATGTTACAAGACAGGTATTTGTCTCAAGACATAATTAATTTCTGTGTAATAACGCCAAGGAGAACTGTAGTGCTTCAGTAGGTTATGACATTTCTTTTGTTACTCTTTTCCAAACCTGAATCAATTCCTCTCCAGATGAATTCCTCTTGCTCTACTCCCAGAGCCAGTAGATCATTTGCTGGGATACTGGCCTAATCTGATAGACCCATTCAACATTGGACAATGTGTAGGTGGGGTGATCTTCTGTAGGTGCAGCTAAACAACCTGTTTTGTGCAGCTGAAAATTGCTCCTACTCCATGCTCCAAGCTGAGCTGAAGCCCTTCAGCTTCATGACCATGATGCCGAGCTGGAACTAGTAAGAACTGCTAAAAGTGCCAAGTTAGGGCAGCTCTATAACTTTGCTGGCTGGTGGATGGTAAAAAGGCAAATGCCTGCAACATTCTGTGTTGTGTTTGAAGCCTTCCCGCTGAAGGTGGGATGCTCGTGCTTTTTCAACACCCAGTGATGTTTGACAAAGGTGGGAAGACTCCTACTAAACTCAGAAGGATGCCAGAAGGGACTCTAAGACTTTTGAATGACCTTCACTAACATAGAATCTTTTAAAATATACTTTAAAAATTTTAAACTTTTTCTTTTATGGGAAAGGCAGTTGTCCAAGCTAAACAAGATAAGTTTATAGTTTAAAAATAGCTTTTAAAAGTGCACGGTTACCCAGCCCACCCCAAATTTTAAAGCATTATGCAACCTACTGTGAATGACCATTAGCTAATGCCAATTGACTGCAAACCAGATCTTTTATTTTGTACAATCTGTTTATATTAAACAGAGTTCAACATGTGGTTCTGCCAAACCTGGGGTCATAGCAGAATGGGAATTTGGTAAGAATTTTAAGACCGATCAAGGGGAAGAGAAAAAGAGACATGAGCATTCAGAATTTGGCCAGTGACAAAAGAAAACTAGAACTTATTTTCTGTTGATTGTTTTGCCCTTCTGAGCAGAAATAACAAGATGAAGGTGGAGAGGAAACTGGTTTTGCAAACCCTCATAGATATAAAAAATCATAAAGCCTTGAAATTCTACTGTCTCAAGACTTTTTTAACCCCGTCTTGTTTTTGTCTGTGAATTAAGATTACTCTCCTTGCCCAGGAAAAGCAACTTTATGCTAGAAGAGGCCACAGATGGGGAAACAGTTTGATCAATGTGGGAGGGATCAGTCCAAAATAACAGTAAGATATATTATACCATCATAAAATGGTGTGTCTGGATGGAAAGTTTTGAGCACAAATTAATATTGACCTTAGCCAGAACAACTTGCTCTCTTCAACATCTGCAGCTGTGTGGTTACTAGGGAGTTATCTGGCATCATATGCTTTTTCACATCTGTCTACTAAATCAGAGATAGGAACAAAAAAGTCTAGCACAAAGGGACATTATATGGATTTGTGACACTCCCAGAGGGACTTAGAGTCTTTAAACTAACAAAGATATTACAGTGGGACACAGGTATAATGTTGGACTAACGTTGTGTCTGCTCTATTGTGAAATGGAAAAACAGCATCTATTTTCCTCTGATGAGCTCTCTGAAACTTCCAAACATGGATAAACATGAACTACAGTATATATGAGACAATAAGTTTGGCATACATGCATGAAACTTCATACTTCTGGGATGAGCAAAATGGATAATCTCAGTTTATATTAATTGCCTTACAACACCATGTGTGAGGGAAAGCAACAGTGGGAACAGATTGAGAGAGGACAGAGAGATTCACAGTTTGGTTCATATGGTATTTTCATCATTCTTCATCATTTTCAGCCTCACTAGCAACTTCCAAGGGCTAAGCTATGAAGTCTTAGTAGAAATGGGTATGACAGGGTTATTCACAAGGAGTAACAACATTTTTCAGCATGTTGCATGTGAGTTAGTGAAATGAGTGGTATGTTGTATTTTCCCTGCCTGCGTCATCTCAGGTTATGTTATGGTCCAGCCTAAATGACAAGGTGATGAAATTGCATAGGTGTAACATGCCTTTATTTCAGCAGCATGCATGACACAAAGTACTAAAATCCCTGAAGTATAACAGTCTTGAATAATACGGTTCTAAATTTTCAGGTGTCAGTGGGGTATTTGTATGTTATTGCCCCATGCTTGTAAAATATGGGAGTTGTCCTTAAATTATGTTCTGAGTGTGTGTAAAAAAGCTCAATCAAACAAAAATGCAATAACACTTGCCCTCATTTTGAATAGTGGAACTTTTAATTAATAAAAAATCTGTATTCTTTTTTATCTTTATCACAGTATAAAACTACTTTTAAGTTAAAAAAAAAGGATGAAATTTCAAGTGGGCAGTGCAAATTGATGCAATTTGAATTTACTAAGAAATTTAAGGACACAAAGCCATAAATAGGTAACCAATATTGAACAAATATATGCATGAACAAACATAAACAAAAAAAAAGTCAATTTTAATTTACACTCTTTAGGCAAGATGAAGAAATGCTGTGTGATTTCCTCTGGAGAGCCACCAATATAACTTGAACCTTACAGAAATTAAATAATAGAATCACAGAAATCACAGAATCATAGAAAGGCTTGGGTTGGAAGGGACCTTAAAGATCATCTCATTCCAACCTCCCTGCCATGGGCAGGGACACCTCCCACTGCACCAGTCTGCTCAGGGCCCCATCCAACCCGGCCTTGAATGCTTCCAGGGATGGGGCATCCACAGCTCTGGACAACCTGTGCCAGTGCCTCACCACCCCCACAGTAAAGAATTTCTTCCTAACATCTAATCTAAATCTCTCTTCTTTTGGTTTAAAACTGTTCTCCCTTGTCCAAGTAACATTTTCATATAGCAAGAAGAATAGAGGAGGGGATTGTAGACACAAGGTAAGCAAGAGCAGTGGTGCCAGATGTTAGTAGTAATAGAGATACTCCTTATGTGGCAGAAAACTATTGAATTTGCTTTCTGCTGGATTAGCATAACAGGCCAGCTCAGACAGATGTCAGCACTAGTGCAAAAGAAGGGCTGCAGCAGCAAGATTGGTTTAGATGACTGAAAAAAAGAGCTGCTGCTTTGAAGGAGATGCTTTTTAAATAGCTCTAATACCATGAGGTATGATGTTCATCACTATCAGGAGTAATGTGGTAATATAGTCCTGTCTCTGGATATTTCTTTCTGGAGTGAAAAAGTTCTTCTCTTCTTGCTTCTTACCAGTTAGTGGACTTTGCCCAAAAAAGCATTTTATAGCATGCTAAAAATTTGCCTACATGGCCAACCTGGCTCAAGCTGACACTAAATGGAATGCTCATGGAATGAATATTTTGGATTTGGGCTTACTTGCCCCAAGTTTTGACTGATTTGTAATAATTTTTTGCATTTGGTGATATCTGTAGCTCCGACTCTCATAACATACATCTTTAAAATACTCTGATCTCATCTAGTCTGTCATTCCAAGGGTTAATGTGAAAACACACACATTCAATTAACGGAGCAGATTACTTAGAGCAAGGGAACGCAGAAGCGTAATTGCAGCACAAAAAAAAAAAATTACAAGTCTAAAGTGAATTCAGATTTTAAAATTAGTTTTATTCATCCTTTTTCTTGACCCTTCTTTTTTCCCCATGAGCACTGAAGCTGCTTGTGTATACATATATGCAGAAAGCAAATTTCAGTGTCGTGCAGGAATTGCAGCAGAAGCTCAATTCACTTTCACAGGTAGATAGAAAGAAAATAGATAAAAGAAAATTCCTGCACATTAAAATAGCATACCTAGCTAATAACAGCTAGCTAAACACTGGCATAAAACAAATAATAAAGAGCTTTTCAAATGTGCAAGCAATGCAGTAAAGATGCTGTAATGTGGAAAAGTGAAGGGGTTTTTCCCAACCAAATAAAAAAGTAGTTGCTCTAAGTACATGTAAACAAGGCCACAGCTGGAGTGAGGTTTCCCTGAAGGTGGTGTTTGGTGGCAGCCTCTCACCCTCCACATCACCATTATTCTCTCTCGCTGCCGCCCACCAGGACACCCCTGCAGGTTACAGCCAAACAGATGTTTCTTTCAGGGGCCCAGCTGTTGCACCATTCCTCCCCCAACCCCAGTCACATTATGAGCATTCTGTGGGGCAGCTTATCAGGGCCCTTCTTGAGGAAAAGTGTGACTGTGGATTCAGCCCTGCAGCCAGTGTGTGGGCTACACTCACAGCGTCAGTCCAGCTTTTCCATTTTTGGCTCTACGCTCCTTAGACTTGTGTAATCTAAAATTCAAGCTTTTAAGCTTCAGCCATTACAGCCAACACTAAAACACATCCAACAACCTCTTAATATCTATGAAGTTCTTTCAAGTAAATCCAGCATTTCTTGAGAAGTTAAATCTGGTTGTTTTGTGATGATTTGGAACTGAAAACAGACAGCCTGGGTAACTGGAACTTAAAAATGCAAAATCAACAGTGAATCCAGTTTAGCTTTTGGCATTGTATTGTGTTTGTCTCAGCAGTAATAACAGTTATTATGTTTTAGAACAAATATCTAGCAAACAAACAGGTCAGATGTTGTTCAAAAAGTGAAAGGCAGGGTATTTTTTTCTACTTGTTTGACAAGGTGATTCATTTACACACTCCTTGCTAAATCACAGGGTGATTTTAATAGGAGGAGGAATTTGGGGTTGCCTGAGATGGAAAACTGGGTCAAGTAACCCTCTGGAAGAAGTCAGTGAACAAAATATGAAACAGAGGAATCCACTGCCTTTACCCTCTGAGCTTCATGCAAATCTGCTCTGGAAACTCAGTTATGTCTCATTTTCTAGGACTTAACCACAGTAGCAGGCCTGCAGGGATGTACTTTCCCCAACACCTTAAGCAGCCTCTGCTGCTGAAATAAAACCCCAGAGTCTTTTCCCTTCCAGTCCCATGCCCTACTCTTCCTGCCCCCTTGCCACTCATCTGTGAAGCTGATCTTGTTCAGAGCTGAGCAATGGTTTGGCTGGTTTGGCTTTGGAGCCTGGCACAGTTCATCAGCTGGCTGTGCAAGTGCTGGTGCTGGCCCAAGGAGGGAGGTGGGGGGAAGAAAAAACCGAGAGCTGTGTGGGACTGCAGCAGGGTTAGCTCTGCTTGCAGCTAGAAGAGGCAGCCAAGCTGATTTCCTAGCTTGCTGCTGCCAAAAACATCAGCCCCACGCCCTCCTTCCCCCTCTCCTCTGCACCTGTCTGCAGCTGTGGAGCCAGGTCCTTCTTGCTTGAGCATCCCCGAGGTCCAAGTGACCTTGCAGTGACCAGCTCAGCTCGTTAAACCATGGGGCAACTGTTGTGTTTTAACTGCATGGGAGCTGGAACGGCTCACTGAAGGATCAGAGGAATACACAGCCAGGGCAAGAGAAGTGGAAAGAGTGGACAGGCTGAGGAGAAGGACAGAAGAACCTCCCCCTATCAGCAGCAATGACCTGTTAGTTTGGCTCAACTGGATCTTCTAACTTCACTCTTGCACTGTTTTGGGCAGCAGTGCTGGCTTATGTCAGCTAAAAGTGTTGTGAAACAACATCCTATGTCTCATTTCAGCCAGGCAGGTAAACAAGACTTCTCATACCTACAGTTAAGAATATGCTGATACAGATTTTGCATCAAAGCCCTATCTCAGGAGCCACATATACTTTCACAGGAAGCCCAACAAATGGCCCTCAGAGAGGTTTGCTGATCTGCATTTCAAAACTGTGGACCATTATGCCAGTAGTAGTTCTCTCCTGAATGATAGCTTTAAGCACTTGTTATTGATTTAAATTTTGAACTAGTTTGTTTTGATTCAAAACATCATTACACCTACAACTTCATTTGTGCTGAGTTACTGTCCAAGCCTTCACATAAATTACTTCATCAGCTTGCCAGAAGTCCCAAGGCTGTGGTTCCCTGTGCAGACACTGTGGCTGCAAGAACTCCCAGCATCCCCCTTCTGTTTGTCCCGACCTCAAGCTGCTGCATCCTATTCCTTCAGCTTTGCCACTTTGTGGGGCTATGCTGCAAAGTGGATATCCAAACTCAGGCACAATAAAAATATTCCAGCTGCCCCCTTTTATTTTTGGGGGGAGGTAGTGCCTCAGGCTGTAGTTTCAGCAGTAATACTGGCTTATTGTGTAGCCGAACACCGTAATTTCCCCCTCACGCACACACAGTTTATACCTGTCCACATTTCACTTACAGCACCCTTTCCCTTGTGCCAGTGTGCACAGCTGTGCCTGGGAATGGGAATAAGGGACCTAATCAAGCTGTAAGAAAGGAAGAGAACTAAAGGCACTTTATTCCCTTCTCTGGTTCACAGCAAAGGTACACAGAGAGTGTGATATGCTCATCTGACCAAGGCCACAGTTAAACACATATTTGCAGACATTTTCCTTACAGAGATCCCCGCTGTTCTTTTCACTTTCCCCCGGCGTATTCCCATCCTTGAGCATCTTCCTGCATTGTGCCAGAACACAGGCAATTTGATTTCTGTGTTAAAGTCTATAATAGCACATAGCTCTAAGAAACAGAAATTCTCCATCCACTTCAATATTTCTACAAGCATTTTGTATTTTTAAACAAGCCAGGGTTTAAAACAGTTCCAGAACTCACCCAAACAGTCACAAAACAATCAATGGCATCCAAATCTGTAGCAGCCTTCCTAAGAAGATCATCCGGCATGGAATAGAAAAGCTACTGAGCAAGAGCAAAGCACCCTCTGCACTACCAACAGGCACAACAGGCTGTCCTGGGTGCCCCAGGCATTATTGGCTTTGGCAGAGCAGACCATGCCAGATCCAAACCAGTTAAACTGGCTCCAGAAGCACCGAAGGAGCCCAAAGGCAGGTAGTTGTTCACCTGACTGGGACGGATATAGAAGTAAAATAGTGTCAGAGGTTCTTTCCCATTGCTGTTGTCAGTTTTGATTACGGGGGTCGCTGGGCTGAAAAATACAACTGGAAAATGTGTGAGCCATGGAGATGGCAATTCTGCCATGTCCACATTTCCCAACCCTGGTGAAATCTGCACCGTGCCAGGCAGGTTCTGCCTGGCACTGCTCTGTCCACTGTGAGAGCCGTGTGCCCTGACGATGAGTTGGCCAGCAGTGTCTTGGCAGTGCATGTGAGGTGAAGGGATTGCAGTCATCAGAGGAACGCTGCTGGCTATGTTGTGTCTGTGATAGCTTTGCTGCTGATGAAATAGGGTTCCTGGTCTGATAAGGAAGAGGTGGGGCACGTAATCAAGCAACCAAGTAGCTGGGAGCAAGTCTTGGGTATTTGTGTAATGGTTCCTTGGGTGGACTGTACCTGTTTGGGAGAAACAATTTCTGCTCTTTATTAAACCAACAGTAAAGATAATTTACATGTCAACACCGTTAGCTATTTCAGCAGTAGGGAGGAGATGAAGTCACATACCTGCCCAATTAACTGTGAGCAATGCCTCATTTTGGTGCCCCAGTTCAATAATATTTGGAGTTCCCTTGATTTCTGCGCCTCTGAAGAAAAGAGTTCATTGGAACTCAAAACATATTCAAGCCAAATCAATATGCCCAGGCAAGCAAAGTAGCAACTCAACTTACTGTCTTTTCATGACCCATGTGAATAGGGTTCAGCTTAGGAGCAGGTCTTAAAATCGAATGATCAACTCATCTGTGGACTCCATTGCTGCCAGAACAACTTTGCTTTGTTAAACCTTCCAAAAATGTTCAGTTGGTGGAAATGAAGTTCACAGCTCACCACTGCTGGTCACCTGGTCTCCTCACTCTTCTCACAGCAGCAGGATCATTCTCTTTACCTGCTGCGCTCCTCAGAGCTTGTCAGACCCGTTTCCTAGGCCAGTTCAAATCACCAATCAAGGAGAAAAGGGATCCAGGTAAAAAAAGGAGGTGTCTAAACTTTTGCTGGGCAAGTAGTCTGAACAAAGAGTGTAACAGTGTGCAACATGTATCAGAAGTGATTCAAAAGTGGGGGCACAACACACATGGGAGGCGGAGTTAGTTTCCAATAATTATCTTTCTACTGTGCAGAGCCCATTGAGATGGAGGATACCCCCTTTGCTTTTTATCACCTGCCCCAAACTAGTCAAGTTTTGCCTTCAGTGCAATAATAGAGTGGTTATTTTGTTGCTTGTTGGTGAGTGAACTTTAACACAGTCTAAATTTCGGATACTGATTGGGCAATTTCATTAGCATGGTCATGGGATTAGGCTGAAGCTAGCTAACATGTTCTCAAAAATTAATATTTTATCCAAGCCTAGACAAGCACATGTAAAGAGTGAGGGATTCCAGAGGCTCATAGGCTGACTTTACCAATAAACAGGAGATAATGCACTGAGTCATGCTTTTGCATCCTCAGGCACAGTCAATGAAAAAGATGGTACTAGAAAGTGATCAGTGAAGGTGAGAAAAGCAATTTGCAAATTCAAAAGAAACTGATGCCAGTAAAAGGGAAGAATTTTGAGGAACTTGCAAATATTCTAACATAGCCACTGTAGAATAGTAATTTAGGATCCTAAATGATACAGAACTGTGTGGATTTTGCAGAAACACTGGCATTAAGTTTTTCTCTGCTCCTGCCACTGACTGTTGCTCCCACACCACAGTAGCCCACTGAGGCAGGTGGGATATTTGATCTGTTTTAAGTAACAGAAATGCAGGTCTTGTCAGGTATTCCAAAAAGCTGCATTTGTTCGCTGAGCTGCCTCACAAGAAGGGGGGTGTATTTCTGCACCACTTCATATCACAAAAAGACAACCTTGCAATCAAGACAAAGCCATTGCTAATATTGGGCAGCAGGACATATTGCTTACATGAAAGGTTTTATGTCAAAGTACTTAAAATGACCAGACATGATTTCTGGAGAAGCAAAGACACAGGAAATTCTTCCATCCCTAGCTAGCCAGAGACATGTTCCACTTTTCAGTTAAGGTAACTATGGACCAGTGGTTTCTTTACCTCCAGCCTTGCTTCCCAAAACAGTCTTCACAAGCCGCTAAAGCAAGAGAAAAAAAATTCAAGGCTGATACAACCTTTAAGTAACAACCAGTTCAGCTCTGGGAAGTTTTCCAACTCCTATTTGTTTTTTAAAAGTATTGTTCAAATTTTCAGCCCTTTTGTCATCTTTCTTTGCTCCATTCCTGTTTATTCCTATCTCCACTTCCTTGCCTGTCCCTACCCAGGTGCCCCAGTTCTCCAAGTGGAACAGTGCCCAACTTCTGTTCTCCCTGCCCCAAGTCTTTGCATGAAAAAATACATAGCAGTGTATGTGCAGGCTTCATCCAGGCAATCCTGCTGCCCATGTTCCAGCAGGAGCCCCCAGCACCTCTAGCTGGTTCTCTGCACTCCTCAGAGCCTCATCAAAGCACTGCCTCCGGGCCCTTCCCTTCATTTCCCTAATACCTGCATTTTCTGCTTGCTAAGGCACCTCCTGAGACAACCACCTCTTGCCCTACAGCCTTGCCCTTCAGAGCAGCCTTCCACAGCTGCCGTGCCCAAACCGGTGAGCCTGGGCTGCGGCAGGAAAGGAAGAACCACCAGGCTGCCATGGCAGCAGCGTGGCTCACCCTGGGCCAGGAGAGGGAAGGGCACAGAGGAGAAGGAGGCAGTGTTTTGGATGCTCTTGAAAGCAAAGGCTTTTTCTGTGAGCCATGTTATTCCCCTGCTTTGACTTCCTATGCTATCTACTGCCACATGCTCTCCAGTCAGCTGCCTTTCCCTCTTCTCTCTTCCCACTTCTCTCCCAGGATATGCATATTATTTTCTCTCCCTCTTTAAAGCTTCTTCAAATATTAGGCAGACCTCCCTGGAGAGGTGATACCCTGGCCCAAAAGAAGTGCAAGACTGAAATACACATAAGATCAGTGTCCTGCTGGGAATATGTATGGTTGCCCTTAGCCAGTCAGTGGCCTGGCACTTATATCTATGAGATTTGTATCACTTTGTCATAATCATTTCCCTTTTCTGAGCAGAAGAATATCCTTTTAAAAAGACCCCTAATCAGAATCTGAAAAACAAAATGGGAATATTACTTTCAGTTACTACAGAGTTTTCACTAAGCCAGCAAAATAGTAATTCTGTGCTGGGTAAGTGAAATGGAAATCACCCACCTGGAAAAGGCAATTGCTTCTGAAAACCCGAGAGAAAAACTGCTTTTAACAAAAAAATGCTATCTACAGAACACATCTTTGTTACAAACTCACTAAATTTACGGGAGTCAGACCCCTATATTTCTTCATGGGATGGAGGAGAGATGCTACCATAAGATTTGAGACCATGAAGGTGAATGCAGGAAACGTATCAGTAATTAATCTTCCTTCCTTTTCTCCCACATTACAATCTCCCCTAGTTCTTCTTTGTCAGCTCTCTTTGTGATGTTCACAACAAACTTCTCCCTTGGTTATATTTATATGTTCCTGCAGAACATTAACAAAATGTCACGCTTTTCCTGAGAACACTGTTAACAGTTAATTACTCACGGTAATTACTAACCGGGTGAAGTGTTTGCTTTACTAGACTCTACAAACATACATTTTAAATGCCTCAGGATAAGCTAGTTGCAAGGAGAAGTTTGTTGTTTGTTTGGGGGCGCTTTTTTAACAATTCTACAGTTTGGATGCTGTGGTATGCAATTAGGCAGATAGCTTTAGCCTGGTGAACATGGAAAACCTGACTATTCCCATTTCCCCTACAAATCTATTTTAAAAGCAAAGAACTATTTCTTGTTAGAAATAATGGATATTAACTTTTAAAAAAGAAATCTTTGTAAGTCAAAATGAATAGTATATGCTCCTATTTTTCCAGCCCTGTGACAATAATTTTCACCCATAACTGCCACTAGCATCACTAGAAATCACAGAATTCTTTTTGCATCCTGCAGAAAGTTACCCTCATAGGGCAACACTTGACAACTCTTATTCTGCAAGTCACCAGTCCCATCCTACAAGACATCAGTCACACTGATATCAAAAGTGTAAGTAAGATGAGCTTGGCCCTCCTATTAAAGACAAAAACCCCACAGGAAAATTGTCAATTGTGTCACAGGAAAATTGTGTTCTAGCTCAGAATGTATTACCAAGTCTCAGTCCACTGACATTCAAAAATGTTCTCAGTATATAATGATATTGCCTGTAGTATCTATGGATAAATTTTAACCATTTTTTAACATAAGGAACATTCTTACATTAATCAAAACTCACACACAACCTCATCAGATGTTATTCCTGAGGTGAGATGTTATAAATGCAGCACCTGAAGTAGAAAGACCAAATTATTTGCCCACAATTATTCATTAAATCAGTTGCAGAGCTGGTATTGGAAAATAAGACCTTCCTGGGTCCCAAAAACGTGTCTTAATTGCAAGTCATGATGACCTGCCCATGTTTGTCATGTATGAATGATATAACCATGCAGATGTAGGAAGTGACTTTAATCTGACTGCAAAAGAAATGGAAGCCAAACTTTCTCCGGGGAGTTTTCAAATCACAGAATTTTCCTGGTAAAACTATTAACCCCTTATATAAAAAAAACCCAAAAAAACCCAAAAACCAAAACCAACAAAAAACCTGTGTATTGCTGTACTATATTAAGGTAAAATTAACACAAACTGCATTTTCAGTGCAACAGAAATACAGTTAACACAAACCTCAGTCTGGTCACCAGGCTGTAAACTGGTGCAATGAAACTAGATCGGATTTTTTTTCTTTCTGCTTTTTAAAAATTATTATTATTATTATTATTATTTTAATTTTTTATATGTCTGCCAGGTATTTGGCTCCCTGTCCAAAAACGTTCCGATTTTTTTGGTATATCATTCGAAAATCTCTCCATAATAACCTCTTGAATTTCATCCATTTCTGCTATGCTTTGCAATATAATAAACCAAGGTTTGCAGGAAGAGGTAATGTCTTTTATTAGAACAAGAGTTAGGGATGGGAAAATCATCCAGGCTTTCACATATAAAAGACAGGACGTCTTTTTGATGTAGACAGTATTAAAGTTGAGCAAAGGCTCCCAGGCGAGTATCAATGAGTTAAAGAAGGAATTAAAATATGTTTGTTTATTGAGAAGCCTTGAATTACGTTTTTATTTTAGAAAGTTTGTATTTAAGTAAGCCTTCACCAAAGCATTAAGTAGTGTGAACTTTACCAACACTTTTTGTTAAACGCTTAATCCACACCCACATCAAAACAAAGACAGACGGCTGAGCTCTTTACATATGAGAAGGTGACTTTTCACACATAGCCTTAACAGTAAACGTTTTGCCTTTTTTTCACGGAAATACAAAGCTCCGAGATAATAAAGTTGCCTTAATTTGCATTTCTCCCAAGAAGTGGAAATTACAAAACTACAGACAACAAACATGGGCTAATCAGTCTAGGGAAAAAGGTCCAAAGGGAAAATCAGAACTGGGTTTGTTTAAAAGCTACAGCAGGCAGCAAGGACCTTGAGCTATGAATGCTTTTGTTTTGCTAATCTACCTAATGTTCTATTGAAAAAAAAATCCTTGAATGAATGATTCCGACTTTGTTCTAGTGTGAATTGAGTAGCAGCTTCTTTGAAAAATTCCAATACTTAGTTTGTATTTAAACAATTCTTCCTGAAGACCTTTTCTCAAACGGGTCTTTATATGGGAAAAACAACTGTTGATTTTGTAGTCATCATGTGAGTAACTTTAATAAAAGTCAGCAGGGCCTTGCCTACTGTGAGATTTTTTTTGAACCTGTAACCCTTAATCAGGATTGCTGTCAGCTGTAGAGCCTGAGGAAGCTGTCATACAGACAATATTCAAATGGAGCTGTGTTTTCCCACAGCGCTGTTGGAAGGAAACCTTTTTTTGTTAGCAAAGCCTGAGAGACATTGGGATCCTGAACTGGAAACAGAGCAAAGAAGGGTCTCCCAGACCAATAAACATTTTCCAAGTGCAGTGTGTCCCCAGAGCTGGAGCTGCACACCACCAAGAACTGTTAAATATCTTTCCCAAATATAGGTTAGAAGTGTTAAGAATTTGTGGGAAAGTTTTCCTTCGGAGTAGACCACGGCTTAATGTTTATTCATACACTGTAGTAAGCAAATGAGAAACTAAGCACTTTGTAAATGCTGCATCAGTTTGCCTGCTTGATCCACTCCACTGACAGAACAGTTTGGCATAATTGCTGGCATACATAATATTTTCAAATGACAATTCTCCAAACAAGTCAGGGCCTGAACTAACAGCAGTGAAAGGTGAGGAGATGCTGCCTACATACTGAGCTGAATTCTAGACTATTAAATGCCACAGACAATTAAGATTTATAGTTGATGTTGTCCACAACATAAATGCATTCATTCCTCTGCCTTCAGTACTTTCAGTTCCACAGCAGGTACTGGTATCTGTCTTCAGCTGTAGTTTTAGATGTGAAAGCTAATTTCTCTGCTCAACCCTTTCCCTGCCATTTGACCACAACTGTTTTGAAACGGGCCCCAAACACCAACAGTTCTGCCTCTACCTGCAGTTTTGATTTAACATTGGTAGTACCACTCACGCTGTTCCTTCTGAGTCATGCCAGGAGTGGAGCAGTTTCAGCTCTATGCTGCTGAGTATCTTCTCTTGTAAATCGGGCAGGATTACACGAAGGGTTGCCTTGCTAATGAGAAAAACACTTCATCAAGAATGAGTGGCAGAAAACAATGGACAGCACTTTAAAGAAATTCAAGAGACAACAAAGTATGGCCAATAACAAAGGTCCAGGGCTTTTCAGTACTAAACTGATGCTAGGACACTGGCATGGGATTAGGATGGAGACCTTACATTTTCAAACATAGCCTATTTTGTTTTGGCATCTCAGTGTTCGGATATCAAATTCTCAACAATTAGCTGTCACCACAATTCAAGAGCATATTTTGCAGAAGCAGTCAGACAAGCAAAGATACAGTGACAGCAGCAACACTGATGGCAAGAGGGACCCACAGAGTAGAATCAATGGTCAGTACACCTGTAATACCTGCAGATACTCTGGATCAGGGAAAAAAAAAAAAACTACAGCTGAGTGTCAGCTATGAGCAGCCTGTAGTTGCATGAGCAGCAATGTGGAAGTGGTCAGAGTCCCTGCAGGGATGAGTTGCACAGACGCAGGGGAAAGATATTTGTCTTTAAAAAGGAGCCTGCACAGCACAAATGATGAGCTGTTCTTAATGTGTCTGCTTATATCTGGTTTCAGAATAAAAGCTTGGTACTGAAAGTATTTTCCCTATTGCCAGAAAGAACCACTTTTCATTTTCGTCCTAAATCTTCCAAAGGTGTAATGCCTACAAAATTTGCCAATACATAAAACAGGTTCTGAAACCTTAATTTTTTTCCATAGTAGGAGAAGATCCAGCTATCCTGTAATGCTGTTTGGAACAAGAAAACCTTGTAACCGGTGATACCATAACACCATAATGCAACACATAATGCAATTTTAGGTCCTTTGAATGTCTGACCTATATTACATAGGCCAGCCAGGTAGTTACTATCAATGCTCTCTGCTTCACCTGGTCAAACTGCACCTTGTGTTATACTGAGATTATCCTTCCTGATACTTCTTAGGGACTTGGCCACAGCCTCCTGCTCTGGTTGATAGCATCACAGATTGCCTTCCCAGCAAACCCTGTGGCATACAGCTATGTTTTTCTCTCCAGATCTAAGTTTCTGACAGAGAACCACAAATAACCTATTAACTCTCAGAAAAAACCTGTCTTCCACCTGAGTGATTTTTTTTTTCTTTAAGTCATGCTATATTTCCAAGGCAGTATTCATAAGGAGAAAGACCAGAAGTATTATTTATTTCATCTTCCAGGCCTCACAAACTGGAGAGGATAGGCAGTCGCAGGTTTTGGGAATCCACAAAATGCTAGCCTTTACTTCCAGCTGATAATTTATCTTCCTACTTTGACTCCTAGCAAAGGTAATAGCTGTGATGCTAGTTGTAATGATTTTGCTGTCAGATGAAAAAAGCTTCCACAGCAGCACATCCAGTTTGAAGACCAATATGATCTAATCAATAATACATGAAAAAGATACCTATATGGCTAAAAAAAGACTAGGATTGACAGCTTTCTAGAGATGTCTTCCAGACTGTATTTTTTCTTCCCCAAATTACAATTTAAGATCATGCTATACAGCCACTTCTCTTAAATCAAGTAAACAGCCACTGAGGGCGACACCTTGAAAGGCACTACCAGCACCCCTATATAGAACTCACAGCATGCACACACCCTCTTTGTTAACTGCACACCCCCTGTGACTCTTAGGATTTAAGTACAACAGAAGAATCGATCGGATGCACACAGAGTGAGCGCTCTCCAGATGAGCAGCTGCTTGCTGGAATCCTGATACCTCCCACCTCAGCAATAATATATCTCTCCCCTCCCTGTGGTTACTAAGCTAAAGGCACAGCCTGAGAATGGGAGCTTTTTGTTTTACCACAGTGATGGAATTCTGGCTTCAGGCTGAACCACTCTCCTCATGTAAGCTACGATTATTTTGCGACAAGGCCCGTTCTGGAGAAGGTAAAGGACAGGCTTGTTGCACTAATATGTAAGAGATTTTCCCTTCATCAGTAAGAGTTTTAGAAAGCCGAAGGGTTACTGAACTTCTTAAGAATAATTAAGAACATTTCTCTTTATTTTTTGTCCTAATGGAAACAAAATCATTATGATCCCAGTGTCTCTCTGCATATCTTTCTCTCAACCTGAATACCTTTCGCATCCATGCAGCTGGATCTGATAAAGCATAGAGGTCTCAAGGCAGTTAGATTCCTACAAAGCTTTGTGCAGAAAGGGAATGCACAAAGGACAAAGACTGAAAATATTTCTCTATGTATGCCTTTTAGGTATGTGTCAGGGAAAGGCGGAAGCATAAAACTATTAAACATCTCTGAATCCACAGGGTCCTCCTTTGCGGATGTTGTCCTGAGACTCTGAGAAAAACAAAACTCAGTCAGACCTCGCACATTCTTGGACACTCTGTCAAACAACAAGATGCAAACTGACTGGAAAACTGAATACATATCTCCACCAGCCCATTTCATTCCAGCGCTTGGCCTAAATAACAGAGTCCTTGTTTTCCTAGGTTTCGACCTTGAACAGTCACGTTTATCTCACCGGGTTCCGTTTGGCCTTGGCACACCAGCTGTCTGAAAGAATTTCCAATTCCCGTATGCGATGACTGTTTGTCCTGGCACACCATACCCTGACCTAACATCTGCATGGGGCCACCTGGGTGAACTGTTTAGAATGCTCTAGTACACTGCTGCAAGGGTCACCTGAATTTCTAGCTCATTTTGAACGTGGTGGCACACAAGCTCAGAGAATTAACAGGCAGGTAGTACTGTCTGTTGGCTTATTGTCTTTATCCTAAGCATTTCTGACTGGCTACTGCTGCTCCAAAATGGAAGTTAGGCTACACAGATTTGCCTGTCCTCATGTGAGCAGTTCTTATGTTCAGGCATGCTAAGTGTGTTCTAAATGACTTCCTAGCTCTTCATCAACCTCTAGTTTTAGCAACACTGTGCGGAGTCTGTGTCATAAGCTGTGTCCAGCTCTGGGTCCCCCAACATCAGAAGGACATGGACCTCTTGGAGTGAGTCCAGAAGAAGGTGATGAAGATGATCAAAGGGCTGGAGCACCTCTCCTGTGAAGACAGGCTGAGAGAGCTGGGGTTGTTCAGCTCCAGGGTGACCTCATCACAGCCTTCCAGTATCTATAAGGGGGCTTATAAAACAGATGGAGAGCAACTTTTTACATGAGCAGATAGTGATAGGACAAGGGGGAATGGTTTTAAACTAAAAGAGCAGAGATTTAGATTGGATGTAGAAGGAAATTCTTTACTCAGAGGGTGCTGTGTCACTGGAACAGGTTGCCCAGAGAATTGTCGATGCACCATCCCTGGAAGTGTTCAGGTGTTGGATGAGGGCCCTGAGAAACCTAATCTAGGGGGTGGCACCCCTGCCCATGGCAGGGGTGGGTGGAACTAGAAAATCCTTAAGGTCTCTTCTCCCCAAACCATTCAATACATAATTGATACATGCTTGATAAAAAATAGTGCCACTATATGTGATGGTGGAGGTTGGGAGAGAAGCACCTTTCCAGAATGTTACTCTTTTTAAATGACCTAGGCTTTGAGCTAGTATTTGTTGCTAGCATAAAGAGATTGGGAGTTTCCATTAATATCTCTCTTCCTTTTAAAATCTACTTTATACAAGCAAGTAGAAGCTTTTAATCAGGCAAGGCAAAAAAATGAGGGCAAAGCATGGACAACACTGCAGGACTGTACAGGAAAAGCGAATAGTGCAGCTATTCTGGAATGGTGGTGTCAGCCTGGAATGACTCCCTACTGAGACATTTTTATTCCACAAAATCATTGATTTATTTTGGATGACAGTACACATATGCACAATTATTCTGAAGAGCTATTCTGGCCAGCAACACTAGGCAGGCAAGCATGAAGCGTGATTTTCAGAGCCATAGGCAGTTTTATTGCTGTCTGGGTCACTTCAAAATCTGTGGGAAAATCACGGTTTCAGCCTCTCAAATCCCAGCACAAGCTAGAGCAGTATGAAGTATTTTCATTTATGCTAGCAGAATTTTATTTCAACTTCTTTAAAAACATAAAAGCCCTTCTTAAAACCTATTAGTTTTAAATGCAGATTAAAACCAAGAGAATATAAGATGGAAGACATTCATAGATTTTCCTCTTCATATTTTAACCAGCTAAAGAATTAATAAGAACTTTGATAAACTTCTGTTAACGATTTATACTGAAAATAAAAGTGATTGTGTCTGTGCATGTGTAAAAGAGTACAGACTTCCGAGATAACTTAATCTTTCTCACAGTTTTTAAAGCAGGTCTCTGAATAGGCCTAGAACCTTGAACAATTTTCAGCTGCTGAGCCACAAAAATGCAAGAACTTGTGGAATTCAAGATGTCTCTGGGTGGCTTCCAGAGGGTCATAGAGAGATAAGGAATTAAAAACAGCAAATGGAAGTTTGCTGGGCAGATAGCTGCGCAACCAATACGGAATGTATCGTGAATCTGCAAACAGGGAGGCTGATTTCGACTGTTATCAACAATTAAAGAGGAACCATCCTGTGTACAAGGTCCACGTACAGAAATATCTGGAGAAGTTTGCAAAGTTGCTGTTGTGTGTTGGCCTTGAATCCTATCAGTATCGATTAAAATATCAATATTGTTAAAGGCCTTATCACTATGACAGTTATCAACTTTAGTTGGGACATAACAAAACTTTTTACTGCTTTTTCAGGAAAGTGAACATGTTGGACTTTAACCGACAGGGTTTATTCTTCCTAAGTTCTAACACCATATAGCCAATGAGTTTTAAAAGCCACATGATTAAGTTAAGGGTTGAAGAGATAAAATAAACAGAAAAACACCTATCATAAAGAACCTATAAGCTCATGTTGTTCTCTATATATATATTCTTCTCAGAGTCCACAGACGTATTTCTACCAGAATTTCTGTGACTAACAAACAAGTTTCATCTCTTTCATAAATATTTGTCTTCATTGGTTTTGAAAAATGAAATAAAGAGAAAAAGTAGTAGCAGATGCCAATGCCACAGCTAGGTGTAAACTCCTACTGGACTTGGGAACATATTCAAAGGTACTAAGCTTTAAAACACTCGAATGGTTATATTGTTTCCGTTACCTGTGGCACATAACTAAACCTCAGCAGTAAGATTAAACCTGCGGTACCCAACCAGACACAGATGCACAAATGAATTAAAAATAACCTCAAGAAGCTCTTACAAAGAAGCAAAATTTAAAAAAAAAGAGCTATCAGGAGTGTGAAAGTGGGTTTTGCACAGGATTAACTGCTTAGAAAGGCTCAGAGGGAAAAGCATATTAATCCTAATGTAGCTGAGAACTCTGTCTCCTATTGAGCAAATAATTTAAAAAACCTGTCTGAGATTTACTGGAGCTAATGACATTAGATTTAAAATGCTTAACTTTATAGTCAGATTCATATTGTTTTCTGAATTGGCATCATTGATAGCGAGGGAATTTGTTTAAAAAGGAAAGAAACAAACCCTACAATCCTCATGGATGCAAATCCTGTCTGCAGCTTACCTTTCACTTGAACTGAATAAATTGCAGAATAATCCAAACCTTATTTGAGCAATTATTGGAAGTGAGCAGTGGTATCAGAAACACACATCTAGAGACAGAAATAGCTGTCAAGTCATTTAGCTGTGTCATGCAGAACTCATATACATATACACACACACACATATATATATATATACACACATAAATAGTTTTTTTCATACTGATAAACATTCTTTGAAACTGCTTGTTTGCAGGGTAAGAGGAGACCTTGGCCCCTCTGACTCCAAACAATTAAAAAAGCCACTAGACTTTGTTTCCAGTTTCATGCAGGCACAGGAATAACAATTGCTAATAATCTATTATACTAAAATCTCTCTTGCAGCCACTTTGTGGTATTTCAGTCTCTACAGGACTTAGATACTGTTTTAAGAAAATTCTTAGCTATTCTGGTTTAAAGAAAATAACCACAATATGAAACAGAAGTCTGTATTTTTGATTGTTTCCAGACTTGTCAATGTAGCTCTCCCCTCAGTGTAGTTCTTTTTGTAATAAGCACTTCAGATCTTTATTTTATGGCAAGTATATTGTTATTCTTAAGCAATTATGTAAAAAATAACATTAATAAGGGATACTGATAACTGGGAAGTATACCTAAGGAACTGTGTACTACTGCCTCAAGCCACCCTAGGCTGAGTATTGGCTCTAAATCTCAAAAATTACATTACCAGTGTTTGTATTTTTACAGTATTTTTTATCCATTGATTATCTGGATAGAGCTGGAAGCCACTAAAAGAGGTGCTAGAAAGAAATGTTACTGCATCTTGAGTAACTCATCCACCTCCACTTATCCCTGTATCTCCTGACATGCAGACCACTGGAAAAGGCAGTCCCTTGGAAGAAAACTGAGATTATGTACATACGTAGAGCAGATAAGCTGAAGAATGATACACTACTCTATTCAGAACGGGAAAAAAACCCCAAACATTGTAGTACCTAGACAAAGTAAGTTTTACAACCACAGATAACATACACCCATGTCTATGATACACCTAAACATTTGTTGCAGCTTCAACAAACATTATGTTTGCAAGACAGAGAAGCTCCATGGCAAATTCAGTTTCTAAGTGATGTAGACTAAGCACAAAAAAAAAAAAGAGATAGAAAAAGCGTAGTTGTATGGAAAAGGTGGTATTGCCAGCCAAAATGTGTGGGGCTTGTGGTCTTTCTAAGACTTGACACAGCAACAGTGGTGTTAAGCAGGGGGCTGAGCAAGTGCTCCCCATCACGTACGGCTTACACTCACACTGTCACCAAAGTGACCTGATCAGAGCTCTGGCTCTCCAGTGACACCACCCAGGGTCTGGGTACCTAGCACAGGTATCCTGATGGGATAACCACCTGCTTTCTAGGTGTTGCAAAGGCTGAGCTAGGCCTTCATGGCTGAGTAGACATCCTTTAGTTTACAACAGACTGTTTGATATCAGTTAAAAGAAAGGAAGTGTATGGATGCATCTTTTCTGAGCGACTCGTATATACAGCAAATTCTGGCTTAACACAAGTGCTCCTTCTGTTATGAATTCCAGTTATTTGTCTCATTCACTAAAGTAAGCTCTTCCTGTTAGCCAAGACTGACTTGCAAGATAGTTCCTTTTATCACAGAATTCCTTAAAGATGTCTTTTCACAGTCTTTTTTCAGAGTAGCAGCCTACAATAAGGAATCAGAGAATGACAGAATCAATTAGGTTGGAAAGGACCTCTGAGATCATCGAGTCCAGCCTTTGAACACCACCATGTCAATCAGGCCATGGAAATTTCCTTAAGCAGCTCCAGGGATGGTGATGGCACCACCTCCCTGTGCAGTCCATTCCAATGCTTAATCAACCTTTCTGGGAAGGAATTCCTCCTAATGTCCAACCTGAATCTCCCCTGGCGCAGCTTGAGACTGTGTTCTGTCATCTTGAGTGAAGTAACCCACACTGGTATATTTAGTTTGCCAGGTGTGTCACAAGCAACAATAACGTACTTGCCAGTTAGCTCAAATATTGTCATTTTCTCAAAGGATTATCTGCTCCAAGCACATGAATAAACTTCATCTCTAGCCATGTTCAAATCTCAGTTATTATCACACAAGAAGGGAAAGCAAGGAGATTGTCTGTTTTGTTTAGGACACCTGGAAGATCTGTCATAAATAAAAAATCAAAAAGCAAATTTTGAAGAAAAATGTTAGACTGATATCCTTGAGGGGGGCACATTTAGTAAGCAGCACTACCACTGTCTCCTTTCTCCTAACCAGTAGGCCGCAATTATACAGACGAAAGCACTTACCACTCTCCTAGACTCCAGTTACTTCTCTCTTCTAACATAGTCTGTCCTCTGATGCTAGAAAAAAAATATACCTTGTGTTCATGTGTAAAAGGCTCAACTTCCTTAAAACTTAAGCTTCAAGAGACACTTTATAGAGATAAGAGATTGTTTCAGGGATACTTACTGGGCTTCCCTCACAGCAGCAGCCCTGTTGTTCCACCCACAACTATAAAAAGTGCTGAGAGCTGTGTCCTGATCACTGCTCTGAAAGTAAGGCCAATAAATAGCCCCTAGTATTGGGTTCCTGATGAGGTAAACTGCTGACACACAGCAGCCCGCCTCTCCTCACACTGCTGGGACACACACAGACGGTGAGGCAAAGTGCTTTCAAATAGCAGCTTTATGCTCACGGACTCCCTGTTTTTCAGAATCTATTTTCCCTCAAGAATAAGTATTTTTTAAAATACTTGCAGCTCTTCTACTTTAAAGAGAGCACCAAGAAAGTCTGACAGCAGTTTACTGCAAGGACAGAGGGGAAGGGAATTTGATGTCTCATAGCAGATTATCACCAGCTATCACACACTTTATCTGCCGGCAGGTATCAGGCTGGAAACAAATTTTTGTTCCTTTATCACAGACCTCAAACTCAATTCCTTAACAATATGGGCACACTGATGTAGCTGCTGAATAGAAGACCATGATTTGGACTGTATATTAAACTTTTATATACAAGCAAATCAGGACAAGAGGAGCAAAAACCTGCTTTCTGTACAGCTACTTGGTATTAGCGGCATCTACGCTTACAGAAGAGAAAGTTGGCAGAGCAGTAAAAGCATATCTGTGTACATTATTCATGCACATTTATCTGTCAGCAGATACAGTCAAAATCCTCTCAATAACTACTTTCAATATTGATTAAAATAGTGTGCATGTTTTACCATAACTGGAGACAATATTTTATGCATTCGATAAGCAACTCTTGATAACTCACCAGTGAATTAGTCGAGTTTATTTAAAAGACAGAGCAAAATTTTGGCTTCCTTGAAGTTCCTTTATGAGCATCACAGGAATTTTACTTCCAAACTGTAACTGGCAAGGTGCTGCAGCTCTATATAGACAAGTCTCCTAATTCAAATACACTAGACTCTATTTATTTGGTGCGCTAAAGGAGACTAATGGTTAAAGCACTCACATCTCTTTGTGGCTGAGGGAAAGCATCAGAGCTCTATACTTCACAGATTTCTGGGAAGCTAATAAGATGTGTGGCTGAGGCTGTAAGCCAAGAAGTGGGCAAATGGCAGCAGAAAATAATTTCAAGTTACTTCAGGATCTTTGCTGAGTCATATCAGTTTCAGTGTCAGTGTGAGCAGGTCTGTGTGGATTCCACATCACACTCAAAACTACCAGAAGGGATTTTTTGCCTGCCTTTAATATTTTTATAGCTAATTCACAACATCTGCCTGAAAAAACACCACAACAGATTGAAAAATATAGACTCAGATGGCATGTTTGAACATCTCATGTAGCCATGATTTGACAGATCCAAATCCAATTACCTTGCACCACTACTGAAAAGCAATGTTCTAACAGTCTATCTGGTAGATGGGGAAATTATCATCAATACAGACAGAACCAGTGTAGTATAAAATTTCTACTCATTCCTTTTGATGTAGCAGCGTTTGAGTGTTATTCTCATCCATGCATCACCTCTTTTAGGCCCAGAGAGTGGCTCAAGGCACTTCCCCTCTACAAGGTGGGTAGGCAGAGTACAAACTGATTTATTTATCAGACGAAGCACTGAGAGGCACTTTCACGCAGAGAAACGAGTACTGGATCCCATTTCTCCTCCCTGCTCTCTTCACTGCTCCATGAAAGGAAAAGAGACCATGCCTACCAAGCAGCAAATTATAATGACCATGCTCAGCTCAACAGTGTTTTATCATACATTTGGTTGATAGATTTGGTTAAAAGGTCAAACAATACCCATGGAGAACGAAAGTGGCAGCTCTGTATCATCTGTAACAGAAACAGACACAATTCTCACCTTAGCTTTGCTTGCTTCCCAGCATTGCCCAGACTTATCTCTAGGTAGCTCTCACCAGTACTCACCTTAACCCGACAAACTTTTCCATGGTGTGAACTGGAGAGGGATAAGCCTTGACTTCACTGGCACATCAAAGCAGACCTGCACCCACCTTTTTTGCTGCAACCCTTTCAATAAATTCCAGTTTATGCAGTTAATGGATGGACAGAACCAGCTCTGTCATTATTATGGCAGAAATGTGTAATGTGGTCATTTACAATTCCAGTTCTGTAGGACTTTTTCTTTTACTGTGAGTTTTTCTTTTAAAAACAGTATATTGAAAATTTATACTTGGAATATAAACCACTTCATGTGATTGTAATTTTAACAGATCTCCAAAATAAAGTTTTGCTGATGGAAAAGAGCAAGTCTATCAGGGAGAAATAAACATATTCTCATGCTCACTGCTACCATTTGTATTGTCAGGGAGCTTCCTGTATCCCTAGATCGTAAAGACTTAGAACAATATAGCCTAGGAGTTAGTGGTAAAAAGATTTACTATGTCATCCTACTTACTACAACAGTGTGCTTTGTTCAGTCTAGATGCTTCTTCCATTTCACTCAGAATATCATGTGAACTAAAATAACTCAGAGTCAAGCAAAAACACTAGGCTGTATGCTGCAGTTTATCCCATCTGTTTCTAATTTAATCATACTAATTAGCTGAGCTATCATAAATACATTCTCCTTCTGTCATCGCTGTTCACATTCTCCATATTTATCTGCAGATGCCCGGAGCACTTATTTGTTCCTGCTACACGGTAAACATTGTTGTGTCAGGAACCCTGCTGTGATAAAACTTCCCTAACAAACAGCCACCCTCAGGGAAAAAACCAGTGCCCAGCTCGGTAACAAGTGGTAACAGGCTATCAGGTGGTGACAAACACTCCAAGATTTTACATCTAACAGTTTGTCACCCTTCAGCAGTTCAAAGCAAAGATTTTCAGGAGCCCAGGACTAATCTTAACTATTTTAAAAAATCTTCATTAGCATATTAACCATGCCGTTTAACTCTGTGTTATCTATTATGTGTAGGGAAAGAGCAAATGTAAGAGGGAATGTGATTACCTACGGTACTATTTTGCAGCCAGGTAGAGAGGAACAGTGCCCCTAAACTCTTGGGATCATGGACAGGAGCTGCAGCCAGCCAAAAAAAAAAAAAAAAGGGGAAGAACAAGAGTACTCTTAAAATTTTGACAGTTTTTTAAAATATTTGGGAGTTCGTTTAAAATCACAATTCAGTGCCATTCAGTTTCTACACAACAAAATCTCTTAAACGTGATTTGTTCAGATATAGGAGTCACAAAATTTAGCTCAGGAAACTTTGCAGGAAAACATTTAATTTCTATTTCCTGTTTCTCTGTTGATATTTCATGAACTATAATTAGGTTGTGCTTTTTAAGGGTGCCTGTTGTTATAAACAGATAAATAAATAATTTAAATCAAATGTTCAATGTCAGATTTCGAGGTTTTACGCAATCCAACTGTAATCCAGGTCATGGATTTAGCAGATACACTTTTCTTACAAAGAAGTAGATTCTGCATAATTCAGAAGAGTTTTACACAGAACTGTATTCTCAGATGGATAAAGATGTGTAAATTCCTCAAAATCAAAGGGAACTGATACCCAGGAGGGCAAAGCAGACAAAACAGCCCATCAGCAACTCAACCACATGAAAGACCACAAAGAAACTCCAAAGCCACCCACGCAGCTGCCTGAGGAGGCTGTCAAGGAATGAGAGGCTCTTGTTCAGCTCATGTTGCTGCTGGAAATGTGTTTGAAGAGCTTGGCAATACATCTGGATTTTACAAGTGGCACACAAAGATGAGAAAAATGAAATCAGATTGAATTATGTGCTGCAGTACACTGGTGGTGTCACATCTCAGCTAACTAGAATGTAATTTAATTTACAAGATAATGGAACGATCTCCTGCATTTGTTACTTTTAGAGGGGCAGCTGACAAACATCCACAGTGTAAGTACAAACTTAACTAGACAGTCACCTTAAAGGCAAAGAAGATAAGATCCTTTTCCTAGTATATTAAACTGTATTTATTTTTTAATAATATCTATTCTAGATACTTAGAAAGCCTCCATTTCCGAAAAACTAGTATCAGGCCCTGAACATCAGAGATCTATAAAACCAGAATAGGAATGGTGAAGAATCAATCCCTTTTTTTCTGCATCCTTCAGAAACTACCAGTACTTACTGGTAAAGTAACAGAATAACACAGCTATTGTATCACTTGCTATTGCTTTCTACCTCTTTGGTCTATATAAAGCTGACAGAAATGCCCCATCTTACTGTCTTTCCACTTACAAACCTGAAGATATCCTTTCTCAATATTCTGCTTTCCTCAGTAAGGAAGAAAGAGAGATGACAAGAGACTTAAATTTTCAAAAGGTTTGTCAATAAGCATTCCAAACAACACATCTTAAATTTTGTTCTCTACTACACCAACATAGCCACACTGAAATATGAAGAGAGTTTTTGATGAGAAAACACTTCTTTTAAACAAATTATTTTAGATGCCTTTGGTTTGCTGCAGGGAGCAGAAGGGAGAATGAGGCAAAACCTGGAATACTGAAGGCGTTTGTCTTCAACACTTGTTAAATGCTCCCTTGTTTTGTTCATGTTGTCAATCTGTAGTAAAATGAACAGGATCTTAAATACACGTGGTGAAGACTGCAAACTCCTTATTCAGTCTCTGTTTAATCTTCCACAACACTTTTTGTTTAAATTTGTGAGTGACTCATAGCAACGGCTTCAGCCAAGCTTAGCCCAGACAGATTTTGTGCATGTCCACACAAATAGTGATGAGTCTATTCCCACTGTTGGCTTGTAGGATTCCCACTATCACTATCTTGAGCTTTTTTGAGGAGAGATTATTCTTTGCATAGGCTTCTGCCAAAGTGTCTCATATTCTGCTGTTGGGAGTAGTTGGAGACAAAAGTCTCTATATGTTCATTTTCATTTATGGCCTAATACTGCAGATTACTTTTTACATTAACTCAAATTAAATATTTGTCCTGTGAATTTTGCTTTCATAGGCCCCTGCATAATATTGTTTTATTTACAGTGCCTTTTAAAACAAATTTATGTTGCAACAACATTCTCAAAATAAGAATCTATTCACATGCCATTGCTCATTGCTCCACACAGTTAGGAGACTTCTATGACTTCCCTCCTCATCAGACCTGTGCTCCAGACCCTTCCCCAGCTCCACTGCCCTTCTCCAGACTCACTCCAGCCCCTCAGTGTCTTTCTTGCAGTGAGGGGCCCAGAACAGGACACGGCACTCGAGGTGTGGCCTCACCAGTGCCCAGTACAGGGGACAGTCACTGCCCTGGTCCTGCTGGCCACACCATTGCTGATCCAGGCCAGGATGCCATCGGCCTTCTTGGCCACTGGGCACAGCTGGCTCATGGTCAGAGGCTGCTGAGCACCCACAGGTCCTTTTCTGTGGGGAAGTTTTCCAGCCTGTAGCTTAAAAACCCCAAGTGATCATTATATGATCCAAGAAAGTTCTACTCCACCTCACTTTCCTGTGATGGATTCTTTTCTTCTCCTGACAGAGTTTCAAGCCACATAAATTTTGTCATCTGGCCTGTTTCCTGGCTGCTCAAATACTTATGCCAAGCCTGAGAGATGCTGTGGAAATGCACACCTTGAGGCAGAATAGGATTTTTCCTTTTGGCACCACTCCTGAGTTTAGGTTAGTGCAAGTGATCCTGGCACCACACTTGAGGATTCTGGTGGCCTATAATTAAGTGCACCAGCAGCAGCGAAGTGTAACAGGGTTTAGTTGTGCTTGAAGTTTCACAGCAGTTTAGGAGAGTGCTCTGAAACACTCTTGTATATTTAAAGGTCTAAGAGACAACCAGTTCTTAATCCTGACTTTTAAGTCTTTAAATATGCAAGACTGTGTCATATGCAGCATAGACTTTACTGAGGCACCATGGGAAAGCATACACAGTTTAGGATTGGGATAGGGTTGAATTAATGAAATTTGACATCAAAATTGAGATGGGGAGTTGGCTATATCGAAATATCATCCGAAGAGCTTTTGCATTAGTTTTGATGCAAAGCCTGTGCATCTTTTACTGGCTTTCTGTTGCATTGAGCTACATCTGATAACAGGATACTTCTGCCTCAGGATCTGCCTCACAGTGAAAAGCAGACTTGTCGAGATTGCATTCAGGGAATGAATTGAAGTCAGATGTTTTCATGAAGAAACTTGGTGGTGTCAGCTCTGATTTCAAGTTACACATTTCAGGACTTTTTCTTGGCATTTATGCAGGTAGACTAGGGCTTTCCTTGTCAGTAAGGAGACTACTGTCACCTATGGGTCCTACAGTGCGCTTGGAGAGCTGCAGATTTTCCTGTGTTTAATGCAAGATCTAAGGTAGGTAAATTCTGAATTGGTAAACCCTAATTTCTGGTCCTCACTTCACCTTTTTTTTTTAAAGAAGGCATTTGTTTCTCAGACTTCACATAGGACTACTATAATTTTCTCTGTATCTATGAAGTCTCGTTTTTTAAATCCAAGTCATTCTAGTTAACCTTTAGTTACAATTCTTACTTTAAAATCCTACCCTTTGATTTCATAACCAAATTAGGCTGATCTAATCCTTTTGTGTGCACAGCTGGAAGACTCCACATGTACCAAGAGATCCATTTTACAATTGACCAGCTAATTAAGATCTTTGAGTGTACAGAGTCAATAGGTCAGCCTAGACCTCAGGGCAGCAAATATGACTCATTTCTCTTCTGATTATATCATACTTTTTCCTGTTTTCAGGTCTATTTCTATAGCAATCTCATGGACAAATTGATTAAAATTTGGGGGAACCTGGCATTACGTAAGTAAGTTTAAATACTACATAATGTACCATAATTTACAGGCAGTGACAGGAAGAGAAGTATCTAGAAATTCTGCTTAGTTCCTCCCATTTATTGCAATCTATAATACAGTAACAACTTCTAAAATGAGAGGTGGAAGATACTGCTGCCCAGGGATGGAAATATTTCTTCTGTTCATATTCTGGTATAACCCACCAAAGACCAGGATAGAACTACAATTTAGATGACTTTCACTGCAAGCTATGTTTGACGATGGTAGCCAAAGTGGTTAATAATTCTCTAGTTCCTTTCCTAGATGTTTTTGAAATAAATTATCTTACAGATACTTATATCTATCCATTTATCTAAACTTATGATGAAATTTGACAGCTTCCACATTCAAGCATCCTTCAAGCTTCTGAGAAGGTGGAAGAAGTTCACAAAACTGTTTGCTGCTAATGCTGTAACATGAAATAATCTGGGCTGAAATAATCTGGACTTCACATCAGCCATGATGTCTCATCACAACAATGGGGCCTAGTGAACGAAGAAAGAAGCAGTTTCAAATAATATTTGGGTTCACATGATCCGAATGGCTACCAGATGGGGCTCTGAGCTGCCTGGGGATCTGCCTGTGGGGGTGGGAGTTGCCCATGCATGGTGCAGAGGGATGAATGGGCTCTCTGTGTCCCCACTGCCCCAAGTGGGAAATCCAGCTGATCACATCTGGTGAGAGCCCTGAGGTGGGCCACTGGAGCAGACATCAATAGGGAGCCCATGGGCAGAGGGGCTGACAGTGCTTCCTAAGCTGTCAAGTTGTTCCTCAACTGTCCGTTTTACATGATTTATTAATTCTCTGGCATTAGGTAGCAAGCTTTGCAGCTGGAGAGAGGAGAACATTTTCAATAGCTGCATGGATTTTAGTGCTGTTGGCTTCAAAAATCCTTTCTCAGTCAGAAGTTAAGAGTTACAATAAAGGGGACATGAAATGAAATGAAAAAAAAAGACTGAAATGTATATTTTCAAGTTTCCAATTATCAGAGTATATAATATAAATAGGAAAGCACACCAGATTATTTGTCTGCAATACAAGGAATTTTAACAGTAGTTACAATATCTGTATTTTTGGTGTATCAGGTTTAGCTGTGTATCATACAGCTAAAATCACAGCTAATTTTCTGATACTTGAAACTTTTGTTCTCACAGATGGCAAATGGATGTTTACGTGTAGTAAACTTAAGAATCAAACACAAATTTATACATTAGGCTAAATAAAATCTATAAAACTTCCTCTCTACAATTCATCCATTAGTCATGAATCTCAAAGCACTTGCAAAAGTAGAACTCAAAGCTAATATTCACTCACACCTTTTGTGTGTGAAACCAGCTGTTCTAACAAGCTACTTCATTTGGAAATTAAATCTACTTCTGTATTATTGCACAATTTAAAAAATATATTGAAATTAGAAATGTGATGATTTTTAGCTTGTAAAACAGTGTGCAGTGGGTTGTTTCGTTGTTGTGAAATATCTCATTAGGTGTTTGCTATTTTGCTTCTTAGAATGTATCTTCTTGTATATTCCTATTAGTGACACCGAGTCAATAAGTCCATATAGTACAGAGAAAACATGGTGGGATGATTTGCAATGATTCTTAGGTGACTTGGAGAGATGGTTGAGAAAATTGTGTTTCTCTCTCTGACGAGTTTTAATTTCCTCATGGTGAATACCTAGGCATGACTGAGCTGGACACTGTATCCCTTCTGTCCTAGCCCAGTGGATTACATGTAGGTAAGCAGGATACAACTGGTTCCACACCAGGAAAAGAGACATCTTGTAGCACTCTGTGACTGAAATGCAAGATGAACAGGGAAAATCTGGCCTGGACAACTGTATTCCATGGAGCTGAACCTGACTTCTCTCGTAGCTGTCCCACGGTTTTGCTCTGCACTGATAACCAGTAACCATGATTAAGCCCAGAAGGAGCTGCCTTTTAACATTAACTGCGAAGACACTTCATGTGTAAGTACTGATTTATCCTGAGTACTGTGAACACTGAAACATGAACACAAAACTGTCTGACTCTTGTGGTAGTTGAACCCAAATGAAACAAGAAAGCACTTAAATCATGCAAGATGTTGAGGTTTTCAATCTGATTTTCAAATGAAACCGTTTAGATTTACTTCAGAAACTGATTTAAGGTGGATCCTGACTGGAAAGAAAAAAAAAAAGCTGAACTTATAATTTTTATGCTTGAAAGAATTTCTCCTCTTTTCATAGCAACACCAGAATTCCAATGACTTATCTTCTTATTTGGACTGTCTTTTATTATATATCATAAGAGGCAGTAAGCAATCTTCTAAACAGACAAATTACTCCAGGCTGCATGTCAGATACTTCAATGTCAGATGCTCCTAAGGAAGCATATTCTCATCACATGGCTCTTGCAAGTCATTCACCAGTATATTAAGCATTGACTCAAAAATTTAAAATCAAGAAGGAAAAAAATCCCTTTCAAGGATTGCTGCAGACAATTCAGCTTTGAGAGAGGAAATGAGGCATGGTAGTAAGTGCTGAAGCAGGAGTGAAGGGCACAAAAGCAGCCTGACTAGTGTCTCTGAACACTCTACTTCTACCCTTTTACTGTTTACTTTACAGTAAATAGTTTTATTTCAATTTTGCTTTCAATTCACTCTTCTTGGGTCTGATTTTTTAGTGAAACTAAGAAAATCTAGGAAACAAGTGCTTTTTGTAAAAGATGTGGAAACATCAGCCCTTGTCAACAAAGAGGTTTTATGTGTTTTTCTTACCTGCTGTGCTATGGGAAAACAAACTTCTATTCACTTTGTGCAAACTGTAATCATCTGTGCTCTTGTTTTACTGTGCCCATTGCTGCAATTATAGAAATTTCACATTCCCTAAAGAAATACGTTGTAGTTAAAAAATACACATATATACATATATACTTCTGAATATTTTGCAGGCTGAGAGAGAGGAAAATTACTCACTGGCTTGTCAGTGTAGGGGCTGATGCTTTCACTGGGTGTTGCACTGCACAGAATAAAACTGACCCGTTCTAGAATTTATAGAAATATGCCTACACAGGCAAAGACAAGATACAAACACTGAGAAAAAAAACACTTGGACAACTGAAATTAGTAGGAGGAACCAAATATATCTTCCTCCGTTCTATCTCATACTATGGAATGGAAATGTTTATTTTGTTGGCTGATGTTTATCCACTAAAAATAGCAACAGACAGAAATTTTATAAGATGTGATATATTTGTATAAAGGTTGAGAGTGAGCTGAATAAATCAATGACTAATATAGTGATGAGGGACATAATGGCTTATTTCTACCCATACTTGACATCATGCATTAATTTTGTAGAATTATTCAGGTCTTGAAACAGGGCAGAGGAACAATCTTGATGCCTCTCAAAGGAAATGGTGAGGAGACAGCCAGGAGAAAGAGAGCTAATAGAAACAGACCATAAAAAATGTTTATGAAATGTGTCAAGGCAAGTATTCTAGGCTCCAATTAGTAAATCTAGATGAAACATTCATATCCCAAAAATTAAAGTTTAAAATCTTTTGTGATGGAAGTGATAGATGAAAGATGTCCAGTTAAGCATAAGAGAGGAAGACATAATGTCATTGCATTGCAATGAGTCCAGTTCAAATTTTAGTAAGCAAATGAGAATCTCTACACGTAGGATCACAGAATCACAGAATTGATAATGTTGGAAAAGACCTCTGAGATCATCAAGTCCCACTATTAACACAGCACTGCCACGTCCATCACTAAAAAATGTCCCTAAGTGGCACATCCATATGTTTTTTGAACACTTCCAGGGACACTTCCCCTACTTTCCTGGGCAGCCTGTTCCACTGCCTGGAACCACTGCCACCACCCTTTCAGGGAAGAAATTTTTCCTAATGTCCAATCTCAGCCTCCTCTGACACAACCTGAGGCTGTTTCCTCTTGTCCTGTTGTTTGTTCCTTGGAAGAAGAGGCCAACCCCCACCTAGCTCCAAACTCCTCTCAGGCAGTTGTAGAGAGTCCTAAGGTCATCCCTGAGCCTCCTTTTCTCCAGGCTAAACACTCCCAGCTCCCTCAATTGTTCCTCATCAGACCTGTGCTCCAGACCCTTCACCAGCTCCATTGCCCTTCTCTGGACTCTCTCCAGCCCCTCAATGTCTTTCTCACAGTTGATGCCTTAGGTTTTAACTTTTATATTTTTCAAGTCCTGTACTGCCCAGTGTGTGACTCTGAAGTTTCTTGTGGCCTGTTAGCTGCTGTTCTCTCACGCTGGTCAGACATAACAAACCTCTCTGGGTTTGCTCTCCAAGAACACCTAGATTGTCCCAGGCCCCAAAGTATGTAAACTAAGGCCTCTGAAGAGGAGGGCAAACTTGGGGCAGTTACATCATTAACTGGGTTGTAATTGGAGAATTAACCCTGATATGCAAATGGACCAAAGTTATAAAAGTGTGAAGAACCTGTGACCGGGCGTCCATCTTGGGTGTCACCTTTGGCCTGCCCAGGGTGTACCTTTGAAGGCCCTTCAAATAAATACCTACTTTTATTCTCTTATTCTTGTCTAGTCTCTGTTTTTTAGGTGGCCATCTCAGGCATCACAGTGAGTGGCCCAGCTTCCACTAATGCCAGTTGTTGGTGCTTCATTCCCACAGATAACCACAGGGATGGATGACAGTCCTCAAGGAGCTATGGTACCTCCTAGGTGGAATCCAAACTGGGAACTTTTCTGTTAGCACAGTCCAGATGGGCAAGTGCTGAGGCTGGTGCAGACCTCAGCACAAATGTGACAAGCTGCTCCAGCTTCCGGCAGCAGTCACCTGGGAAGAAGTCTCCCCAGAGCTGCATATCTGGGCCACAGATCAGCCAGCAACTCACCCACTTCATCTGCACACACAGAGGCAGCACTGGCTCATTCTGCAAGGGGACAGTGGGAGGCAGAGTGCTATGGAGGAGTCAAGGTGGGCTGGGAGCTGGCTCAATTATTGTGAGAATGGGGACATCAGTGTCAGCGTGGGGGAGCCTGAGGGGGCCATCACTACCCCTGGAGGTAAACTTCTCAAATCTGAAACGGAATAACTACTGCTTACACCAGGGTATGCCTGTGTACATGGGGGCACACATACGTAAGGCTAGTTTGGGATTTGTGATGACAGGTTGTTAAACTAACGGGGAAGATCCCAGTGATAGGACCATATTTGGAAGAATGGTTTTGAAGTTTCCTTTGCAATCCTTGATATATTTTTAGTTCAAAAAGTTTCATGAAAATTGACTTCTCTAACTGGTTTTATAAGCACAGAGAGAAAACACTGAAATGAGAAAACTTTATTCCTACTTAAATGAGAAATTCACAGTTATCCGCAGAAACACTGCTCCCACAAACACACACTGCCACCACAAAAAGGGAATCTGGTCTGTTATGTTCAGCTCCTAGTACTGCACTCAGCAAAACACATAGAAACACATGTCATTTTAAGCACATGCTTAACCCTTTCTTGAATCACAGCCTAAAATGTTCCCAGTACTCCTTCCAGCCTGGTACAATTATTGGATTAGATTCATGGAGAGAACAACATAAGGGAATGTGCCTATTCTATGGGACAGACTATTTATTTTAGACTTTCTACACACACTATATTCTTCCTTGTCCATTCCTGCTTCATTAATATTAATAAAAGCTTGTGTATGCAAGACATTTGTAATACTGAATTACATTACTCAGTGGCTCTAATTATGTTATTTCTTGAGTTCCAAATTGACTCCCAGCCATACCCATATTACCAGGTATAAATAAGAATATGATTCATCATTTACAGAAAGCACATTACATAAGTCAGTTACACAGTTGCACAACTGAGCTCGCAGACTGTCTGCACTGAAGGTACTAATAGGAATAGGAATGGAAATAGAAAAGATTTTCTATCCTTAGTTTGAAATCAAACTTAGACTACTATACTAATCATGTGAGCTCTGGCTGAAATAAGAACAGAAAACATTCATCACATGTTTTAGATATTTCAAACTAATAATAGTCTGGGACCAGTTTTCAAAGAAAGACATAGCTGTGCTTAGGAAGTGTGTGAATCCCAAGTACAACTGCTGTGAATAAAAGCTTTGTTTCTTTGATTCTGTCGGATTCCTCATGAGAAAAATTTACTCCATATGCAGTACATATAATGGTTTTGCAATTCCAATGAAAAGTGTTAGCTACAGGCAGATTATACAGCATCCAAACTCTGCTACATTCAGCAGTGTGCTGTGGCCTACAGATGTGGCTCCAATAATAGTAAGTGAGCTCATCCTTAGTGTGGAAGATTATTCATTAGGGAGAGAATAATGTAAGTGATATGATCATTACATCACCTTTTCCTGTACATTATTCTCACTACAGCTGACAGGGACAACATTTCTCAGTCTAAAGTTACATTATTTTCAAATTTTGCAGAGTCGAGATAAAAGTGGTGTTTGAAAGTATATGTAAAGATATATTTAATAGCAAAGAAGGGCTAGTGCTGCAGGGCTGAATTGTTTGTTCATTATTTCTATCTCTTTTCTTCATATAAAATAGTTATTCCATAGTGTTACGTCCCATATCTCTCAGCACTAGCTATTTTAATTTGTAAAAGATTTTAAAGAAAATTTTTAAGAAAAAGGTTTTTAAATCTATATAATCACAGAATCACAGAATGAGGGCTTTTAGTTGAAATAAAGGATCAATCTGATTAACGTGTAAGAGAGATCTTGATATTAAACTCAAAATTGCCAGAAGTTACGATCTCAGGGAGAATTATGTTCAGATTACAGAAATAACATATTCTGATGAGGATGGAGTCAGTGAAGAAATATGAAAAGATTTCCTAGCTTTTTCTGTGCTTTTGATAATAATGGTTTATATAGCTATAGTCAAGGATGAGGAGAAAACCACATTCACTGTGATTGAGATGGAATTTATCATGATAGTGTGTTTACTGATACTACTGCATAAAGAAGAATAATAAGGTAAGTCAAGAGCCGAAGCCTTCCTAATTTTGAAGTTATGCATATTTTGGTCTTATTTTTCCAAATCAGACTGTTGTTCCATAAAGTTCTCAGCAGTTGCCATCAGAATGAGAATTACTATCAGTAGTTTGTAAAAGCCTTAGCCTAGCCTATATTAGTACAGACATGCACATTTGGATGTCATGGCTTAGTTTTCCAGGTTCCCACTAAATAAGGACATTGTGAGGGCTTAGAATGCTCCTGTGCAAATCTTATCGAGCATTTCTAGAACTGAACTGATGTAGAAAAAAAATACCAGTTTCAAAATGCAAATAGTCGGCCTATTTGTGCAGCAGACATTCTTCAGACAACTAACAAAATTTCAAAAATAAACACATTCTCTCCATTTAGTGTATTTGATTGAATGTTGAGGTGAGAAACAGGAACAGACTTTTATTCAGTTCCGCTGCTTTCCCTGGCGAGGACCTCTTTGCATAACCACTTGCCACTGTCAGTGTTCATAGAAAAGAAACATGTTGTTGGCCTAAACACAGGAGAGTGCAACTGATCCAAGTATCTTGCGTAAGGAAATCAGCACAAAATATTTACCCTGGTTTTGGCTTCTTTGCTATGATATCTACCTCGTGCACTTGTTGCATTCACAAGGATTTCCTGCTGTCCTGTGCACTAAGCTGGTTTACTGCATGTGTTTCTGCTTCTGTGCTATATTGTTTTTCCTGTCCAAACAGTTACCAAGCAATGCAGTAGCAGTCACCATGCAGTGTAAGTGCTACAACACCAATAGACGAGTCTCCCAAATGCGATTAAATTGAATGCTGGAAACCTGCTCATAGAGAGAAAATTCTGGTTTCCTCTCATCCCTCTCATTCCCAGATGTGAACAAATGGAAAGTGTTTTCTCTTTTTTTTACTTGGGTATTTCATATTTGATAACTATGATTTACAAGTTGTCTTTAAATAGAAGATTTTCCTGATACAAAGCATTTAAAGATTATTACAGTGTACTACCAGTAACAGTCTGACTGCAAAGGGCTCACTTCCACAGAAAAATGGAACAAAACAGCAGTAGGTATTATCTAGATAATCAGAATGCTTTACCACCGCCTCTCAGAAGACCTGTTAGATATGCACCCCTATATAAAAAATGACTTTGAAAAAATGTTTGCTATGAGCAGGGGCAGGAGCTCCTGGATGCCACTGCTGCTATGTCATGAGCAGAGTGGTTGGTGGCTGAGGGCTGCTGTGGTATGGGAAGTTTCACCCAGAGTGAGGGTTATGTTTTGCCAGCTTACAAACTCATGTGGGAACATGAGGCAACTTTGCTTCGAAAACTTTGTAGTGTAGATGAGGCCTGAGGAAATGAGGCTCTCTGGTTCCAAGGCCACTTCTCACACTGGCAGAGCTAAGTGCTTCCAGCCCCCTTTCCTCATCCCTGATCACTTCCACGCCTGTGCCCACACCCTGTTTGTTCTACTTCGATTGTCTGTGGAGCTGAATAATAAACCAGATCAGAGAGCTGATCCAAGTTTAAAAGCTCTCCTCCTCCCCTCCCCTTTTTTTTTTCTGTTTTTGAGGACATGCTGTTGAGAGAAACATCCACAGAACCAAGACCTGCAAAGCTAGGAACCAGATCCTTATAACATCATTAAGAAGCCCAAAAGAAATTAGATACCTAATTAAATCTGTGATTCTGACCTTATATGACCTATTTAGAATTGTAAAAATCCAGCTCTTCGGATTCTGGCAGGTTCTTCAGATTCTTCCCTGGCACCCTAAAACTCAGTTAATCTTCTTTTTCATTTGGTACATACACGGTATTTTAATCTGCTGTTTTCTAGATGCTGAAGTTACATTTCACAAATTTAATTTCAGTGGATGATGAAAAATGTACCAAAAATGTTGACTTAAGTCCTAGCTGAGGGATATGCAAATGCAACTGTATTCCAAAGATATTTGCATTAAAGATCTAATTGAATTAACTGTTCACACAGCTTCTACCGTCAGCTTGTCATGGCCTCCTTTCAAGCTTGACTACATCCATTTTTGATAGAGAGATTTAAAAGGTTTTCTCCCTTCCCCTGGGATTAAAGATAGGGATGAGCACTAATTAGCCACCTGCACCCACAGCACAGTGCTACAGCTTGTTTACCTTACAGAATCTGCTGCAGCCCTGGGGAAAAATCAGTGTGGTGGGTTTTTTCTTTTAAACATTTCAAGTTCAGCTTTTTCAAGAGAGGTTTAACAGTTTGCACAATTGTTAGCATTACTAGGAGGAGCAAGAGTTCCTGTTTCTCACAGTGCTACCTGGACTCTGTAGAAGAAATAATAAATACTGTTTATTTTTCTTTTCAATTTTTCTTGTTCATCAAGTGAGTCACACATTTGGTGTTATCTGCAGCACTTTCCTGCCCATAACGTATAAAATGAGACTTTGAAAATAAAAGTAACATTTAGCAATCACAAGAGCTTTACTCATGTTAGCATGATGTAGAATCCACTAAACAGGCAATTAAAATACAAGAAAAAAACAGGCATAAATAAAATAATCTTCTTCTTAAATCCTTTAACACAGTGATGCTTAAGTAGTGTTTTATTGTTTTTTTATTGAATGAAGCACTATTTAGGACTAGCAGCTAAAAGAGTTGAAATTTAAACTACAGTCTGATTCTTTTTTGCCGTTTTTTCCTTACCTTGGCATTTTCTGACTAAGAATGGCAAAAAAATGTTCTGCTTTGTTTGTCTTTTATAAGTTCTGACTCAGTGGCAGGCAAGTACTACTTATGGGCCTGATGTAAAGCCTAGTGAAGTCGACTGGAATGTTTCCAATGACTTAATTAGACTTTGGATTGGGTCTGAAGTGCAGCAATTTATTCAGCTCTGGAGGATAAATTACAGACATAAAAAACAAATTATTTGTGTGTTGCAGGATTACTGACAGCAAAATGTATGATGTCAGAAAAATAATAGGCAGAGATAGCCTGCACAAGTTGGAAAAGCCTAAAATACAGCCAAAGATAGGGGAATACTCTTTGGCAGGAATAGAGACAGTCTCAGTTCCAGTGCCAGTGGAAGAAAGCTGAGTAATTTGACAGACAATTATGTGATTAATCTAGCAGGAGAAGACACTATCTGCCTCCCTCAGTCACCACTCTGCTGCCTGAACATTGGACTAATATCTGGAGGAGATGATGGTCTGCTGGTCAGCAGGAAGGGCTCTGAGTCTGTAACCCTTGGAAACCCCTTTGGAAATGTTAAAATTTCCAGTGGCCAAGACTCAGAGCAGAAGTGAACAGCGCCAGCCAAACACATCAGCTGAGTTTGTTGCTAGAGTAAATAAGATAATGTTGAAGAGAATGGAATGTGAATGTTACTTAACAAGAAATCAAGCAATCTCCACCTGAAACATAACTTTTGTTGTAGAGAAATATCTCCCAATTATTGCTCTTCTGAATTTCCATACTGCATGTGTTGATGAGTTAGGAGTGATACAATGAGCTAGGTAGGTACTTGTTTCAGTCAAAACTTACTTAATTTCCCCTTGTTTGAAAGCCTTGGGATGCCAACATCTTACCTAGGCTGCCCCAGAGAAACTAATGAAAATGTTTGTTAGAAAGGGGATATTTACTTGAACCACCTGTTCTCAGGTGAGTATTTTGTTTCAGCACACAATAACCCAATCAGTGAAGAGTAATTCTACTTTGGAAAAAGAGTTATTATTTTGGATTAAAACCACTTTTTGTTCTGGAAGAGCCTATCCAAGCAAGAATCGTTGCCCTGGAATAGTTGACTATGCAACAGCTATGTCAGTCCACTAGCTTGGAGTACATATCTTTAGCTTCCCCTTATTAGCAAATCAGGAAAGATTTTTATTTAGAGAAGTATTTACATAAAACAGTTTCTATTTTCAGGAAGTTAAAAGAAATACGAAGAAATGTGGGTAAAATACCTTTATATCAGTAGCTAATACTACATTGTAAGCCTCATAACTGAAAGACACATATTTTGTTTAAAAAGTTGGTATGCAAAATAAAATGGTTTTTTTTTTAAAAGACACAAAGATGTGAGTTCAACTTTAAACTGACATGTGTGTTTTCAGTTAACAGGTTTTGTCTTACATAAATTTATATGCACAATTTATTTATGCAGTAACATTTCCTCATTTGTTTTTAAGTAATGTTTTGCTATTAGAAGTCATCTCCCTTTCCCAAAAGCAAATAAAACCCTCTGTGAATTAGTAAAAAAAAAAGTTTTAGCATTCCCTTTCTGTTCAACTTTCTCCTTATTTTGTCTCTATTTGTTTTCACCATTTGTTTTCAGAGTTGAAAACAGAGGATGGACAGAGAAATTGGACAGACAAATGGAAAATAAAAGTCAAGGTTTTGGGGTTTTTTTCTATTATTACACCAGATGAAAGAGTAGCAAACACAGATATGGTACTGAACAAACCAACCTTTCCTCAGATCACACCTGTGCTTTAAAGTATGGTCATTTTTTACCACTCTATCAGTCTAGTAACAGATTCACCTCACAAACCTTTCCTCACTTACTGCCTCAAATTGTCATGGTCATCATAACACTTTCCAAACTGGAACAGAAAGAATGGGATAGGGAAAAGCATAGAGAGAAGAAATTCTTTGAATAATAGTTGGAAAGAAAAATTTTGAGTAAGTGGAAATGCTTGTCTTTTAAAAATCATTATACAAGAAAAGATGCTTTTCTGAGAGAATTCTTTCCCTTTCTTTTTATACTGGCAGAAACTGTTGTCCTTTTCTTAAACAGCCTCTGTTTTCTGCTGGGTCAATACAACATCACCACACACACTCCTGCTTTGGTCCAGTAAAACATGCTCAACTTTTCATATGTATACTCTGTGTGAATTAGTGTCAACAGATAATAAATTATTTGATGCAAAAAGCTTTGTTGAACATTATTAAAACAATTTTGGTAGCATTCCCAGGCAGGATTTTTATACTAATTTTCCCACATAAGAATAGCAATTAGGCAGTATGAAAAGTGACTTCCAGTTCCCAAAGTTTCATTTCATTTGAGAGCCAATATGATTTAGTGGCTAGACAAGTTTAAAAGACAAGGAGCCAGAAGAGTTTAACATTTTCAGGGAGGCTGATAAGTTCACTGAATCACCTTGGGCTACTCAGTTAACTGTTACGCTCTTTAGCGAAACCATCTGTAACACTGGGTGAAAACACCCCCACATCCCCCCAAAAAATACCCAACCTCATTGAGAAACAGATGCTTAAGTCTGGTTCTGTTCTCTAAAGCAAATAAATTACCAAAAAAAAGAGCAAGACAAATATGGCACAAGAACAAGACATTCCTTTAGCAACCTTACAAGTCAAACTGAGACATAGCTGCAATGAAAGCCTTCTCAACTGCCGTGCTGCATATCATTGAGTTAAAAGCCAGCACAAAATACACTCTGATGTCTACTTGATTATTGAATGCTTACTTTGAAACTAGAAGGCAAAATTCAGACCTCACTTATATAGCTGCAGCCTCACTGACTTCAGAAAAAACAGTGGAAATCCATGGACTAGCATCCTGTGAAGTCTGAACTCCATGCTCACAAAAGAAACTTTTAAGTCAAGGAACAGGCATTGCATTCTTTGTTGACACATGTGCTTACTTAAAAGCACTGTGCATTTTTATGGTAGTTTATCAAAGAGAAAACAGTTGTCATGGCCATTGTTTTAATCTGGACACCAGCTCAGACTATCTTGTGAAAAACAGCAACACCACTATTACCAAATAAAGCTGTACAGCAAATGGAAAAATTAATGTGGCAGTGAAGGCACAAGAATAGAGAGCAGGAGCCCACCCAGGCTCCATTTCCAGATGTACCAGATACTTCCTGGATGATCACCTACATATCATCAAATTCTGTTGTTCCAGTTTCCTCATCTACAAAATGGATAGGGAAGCTCTTGTTCAAGAGGTTCTGTGCTTTGAGACTGAGATGAAAAAAGGCTTAAAAGGTCTCCAGTTAAGGAGGAACGGCACATTGTTAACTATGGCAGCCTTACTTAGTTGTTTTCCTTTTCAGTTAATGCATTATTCAGGTTATTTGGCTGATCACTGAAAACATTCTGCAGTAGAGGCATGCACAGTTTAAACGCCCCAATGTGTCATCATCAGCTGAATTAATTCTCTTACACAAAATGCACATGAATGTTGCACTAGAAAACATGCAGAAGGCCTGTATCCTACTGAAAAGCAACACAACGTGTGGGAAATCTATAGTTTCAAAGAGCATTACTTGCAGTGACTGACAAAACCTAGGAACACAGTGGTATTTTCAGCAAAGCAGTGTGCTATCAGTGGCACTCCTTTGCATAATCTTAATCACAAATAGATACTGTAATTCTGTCCCTGCACACATCAACAGTAGGACTTGACCTTGCCACAGCACAGGGAGCCACTAATGCATACAAAGAGCCTCTCGTGGCATCAAGCCAACAAAACATTGCACTTCTGTGCCTGTACACAGCCGGCAGAGGCAGAATAAATGGGAGAACAACCTGACAATCCCCTGCTGCTTTATTTACACCTCAGAGTTGTTGTACTACAGTGGCTGGGGACAGACTGAGCTCAGAGACCTGGACATTACTCAGCTCTGTGTTCTGGAGCTGGGCTGCATCCTTCATTTTCAGGCAAAAATCTCTTTTTCTGTTGTGGTGTGGTTTTGGGGTGGTTTTTTGTTCTTTTTTTTGAGGGGGAATGGGGCTGTTTGGGTTTTTTTTGGTGTGGGACAGCATGCATCGAGTGTACTGCCTGTGTTCCCCTACCCAAACACCAGTCCGAAATCCCTGCGTTGCTCTCCCCTCACAATTGAACATGTCAGAAAACCCAGAGCCCAAAATGCCCGGGGAGCTACCGTCATCTAACGACCAAAAGCTGAACTACAACCCACGGCCCCCGGCCTTATCAGCGAGAGGAAAACCACTGCCCCTAAACGCCACAGATTTTCACTTGTTCCGGGGCTCAAAATAGCAGAGGCAACAGAAGGCTAGAGCTGGAACGCCAAGAAAAAAAAAAATTACTCAGGAAGATTGGCTCCTGCAAAGTCCATCTCTGTATTTTTTTCTATTTACAACTAGAGCTCTATTAGTAACATGATTTATCCTGATTTTACTAATGAATATAATTTCATGCACTTGCACTTAGTTTAAACAAAGTCGATAGTGCTACGAACTGCTGCTCCTTCCAAAACACATCAAAGAACAAATATTCCGCAGCAATATCAGAGATTTATGTATTTGAATGCTATTTTTTCCTGCCTTGTTAAAAGATAGGCTCCACCAATCACATACAGCCTCTTTATACATGAAGAAAAGTACCTGGTTTCTGGAAGATTCTGATTTCGTGCTTGATTTAAATGTAAGGCAAAAAAAATGGTTCTTCCCTGGTAACTTCTCTGGGTCTCTAAAATAAAATAATCAAAATGAAATCAATCAGGTTGGTTGATTTAAATTTCAATTTCAAATATGTTTGCTTTGTAAAACAAAATAATAATACTAATACTACAAAAGCAGCATTATTAAACAGTGTGGACTTTCTGTTCAAGCTGCTGAAGGATTAATCTTGGTTTGCTGAAGTGGTGAACCAGTTTTTGACAAGCATCTTTTTCTGCAAGCAAGGTGGCACTATTTCCTTCATTTCTGTTCATTCAACCAGCTCACTTAAATGGATTACCTCGGCTGATTTTTTTTTTCATTATTTCCATCCATAAATAAAAAAGAGGTGGAGATGACAGGATGATCTCTACTAGTTCTGCACACTCAAAAGACTGAGTGATCAAATCAATCACATTCTCTTCCTGCAAGTATACTTCCATTTTTTAAATAAAACCTTTTCCAATGCAAAACATATTCAGACAATCTCCTTCAGAAGAAGGATCAAATACATTTATAGTAATGTTATTCAACTAAAAGCAACTATAAAAAGGGGTTTTTTCCTCATTATTTTCTTTCAATTCCTATATTTATGCACTAGGAGTTTGGTATGAATCACAAGTAAAAGTGTAATAATTACCTAGAAAAAAAAATTAAACAGTCCTTATCTTCCAAAATAGTGAAATGTATGTAAAAATTCAGATGTTATGTTAAAGCCTGAAATGTCTCAGATGTAACTACACCACACCCTCTTTGCTCACAAAAAGAAATGCTGAATTATGCATGAAGACCATAATCAGCACATTTTAATGGTTACCGAACAGTGAAAAATCAGTCTTAAAGACAGAATACAACTGTAATTTAATATAGACAATCATTTAAATCAAAGTTTTCTGGTCACTGATTTAAGATTAATTTTCGTGACGACTGATTCAAATCACTCCTCCAAAGTGTTACTGTTTATTCATTCCAAGATACAGGAAATATTTTTTTGTGCAAATATTGCTGCCAGACTCCTGGCTTTTTCTAGCTGCAGTCACCGAGTTACTTCTGTAAACAGGATTATGGCATTGGTTCCCTTGGACGTGTGGGAAGCTTCTGGCAGCCTCTCACAGAAGCCACCCCTTCGGCCCTCCTCTGCCAAAACCTTGCCGAACAAACCCCATACAAAGCTCTGGTAGCCTAAAGAAACTGTGAAAAGAGTACATTTTTAGTACAATGTAACTACCTGTTCACATTACCTTAAAGGGATAGCCCCCAATTCACAGCCAATTACTCGCGTTCTATCTTTATACCACTAAAGATGCTATTGTAAATGGATATAGCTCTGCTATCTTCCTTCTATGCTTAGAATACAACCATTCATGAGTTCTGAAAGCTTTTAAAAGCCTCGATTTACCTCAAACACCTTCTTGCCTCAACTCTCAGCATTTCTTGACTGTACAAATCTTCAGACCAACACCTTCAAGACAGTTTATGAAGTGTTCCTCAAGGGTGGAAGGAACAGCTTTCACCACAACATGCTTTTTGTCATTTGTGTTGTACTGAATGGTAACCATTTGTCTAAAAAAAAAAAAAATCCAACCAAGGAAAATATTCTTCCCCAAATTAAGGACTGCAATGGGATATTCTGGCCAGAATCTGAGGATACACTTTCCACAGCTGCATTAAAAAATACTTCTGTCATAACTAAGAAGTGTGACCATCGTGTCACATGCAGCCCTCTTCTCCTGTCTTTTTCATTCTATGTGGGACAGTGTTAATTAGTTGCTCCCACAGGAATTCATTCCACAAACTCAAATCAGCCCTTCCTTTGCTTGCTCTGTTGTGCTGAAATGTTAACCTGCTGCCTGTGCCATCAGCCCATCAGTTTTTGGGTGCTGCCCACCTGAATGTTGAACACCTTGAAGCTGATGTGGCATTAAATCTTCATGGAAGGAAAGCAGTTAAAGTAGTTAAAATTCTAGCCTTGACCAAAGCTCTCCAGAAGGCAAAATGTTACATGATTACTACATTTTTGAGGAATAATTATTTCAAACTCAAGCAGACCGCATTTTTGTAGTTCCCTGAGATATAATGAAGGAATGCAGGTCCTTGGAGTGTACCATCTTTGGCTCATGCATAAAGCACAAAGATGCAGACAGCTATAAATAGCATGCAGGAATAATGCAACCATTAGTATATTCTGCTATAACTGCTATTCTGCATGAGGAACATGAAATCCAGGTCTGTTCTTCATCAGCGGAATTAAATCCAAGCTTGTCCACACACACACATCCATTAAAAAATGGTATCATGGAGGAATTAAACTGAAACTTTTAACAGGCTGTTCAGATTTGGTTCAGATGGTGTTGGAACAACTCAGACTAACATTCTCAGTCTCTCAGGCTGGCGTTTGACAGGACACAAATCTCACCAAGGACTACTAAGCAAATAGGCAACTTAAAATATTTTTTTCGAACCAGATCACCCTCTTATTTTATTTTTTAACTGTGTTCCCTTAAGCATCAGGCTTTATCACCACTATTAATATTCATGCTAGCTAGCTTGAAGTATTTGTTTATTAATGCCCCCTAAACTCTTTGGCTTGATTATGTGCTCGAGTGATGATCAGGGAATCACAGAATCATGGAACAGTTTGGGTTGAAAATGACCTTGAAGATCATCTAGTTACAACCCCTCTGCCACGATGTCCTGGTTTTGGCTGGGATAGAGCTCTCCTTTTTTTTGTTAGTTGGTGCAGTGCTCTGTTTTGGATACAGTATGAGAAAAATACTCTGATGTTTTGGTTGTTGCTAAGTAGTGCTTACCCTTAGTCAAGGACTTTTCAGTGTCTCATGCTCTACCAGTGAGGAAGTGCACGAAAAGCTGGGAGGGAGCGTGGCCAGGACAGCTGACTCACAGAATCATAGAACGGTTTGGGCTGGAAGTGGTTCTAGCTCCAACACCTCTGCCACAAGCAGGGACACCTTGCACTAGACCAGGTTGCTCAGAGCTCCATCCAATGTGGCCTTGAACAATTCCAGGGGTGGGGCATCCACAACTTCTCTGGGGAAGCCGTGCCAGTGCCTCACCACCCCCAGAGTAAAGAATTTCTTCCTAGTATCCAATATAAACCTACTCTCAGTTTAAAGCCCTGTCCCCTTCTCCTATTGCTACAGGCCCTCATAAAAAAATCCCTCTGCAGCTCTCATGTAGCCACTTTTAGGTACTGAATGGCTGCAGTAAGGTCTTCCCAGAACCTTCTTCAGGCTGAACAACCCCAGCTCTCTCAGACTATCTTCAAAGGAGAGGTGCTCCAGCCCTCTGAGCATGTCCATGACCCTCCTCTGGACTCGCTCCAACATTTCCACATCCTTTTCATGTTGGGGACCCCAGAGCTGGATGCAGCACTGCAGGTGGGGTCTCACCAGAGCGGAGCAGAGGAGCAGAATCCCTTCCCTCCCCTGGCCCTGCTGCTTTTGAGTTCCCAGCCTGAATAAGCTTTTTAGTCAGGGGAAGAAAATCGAATTTGAGTTTGCTACACGCTTGCTCTTCTCACAACCTTCCCACTACTGCTTTACAAACATTTCATATATTTCTTCATGTCTGCTAGAGCATTTCTGAGGAAGAGCAATGGGATATGAGAATACACTCTTTGTTTATGGCTATATTTCGGAAATACACACAATTACTGTGGCAGCACGCATGTACCGAGGGCACGGTTCAACAACTTCTCCTTCTGGCAGCGCAACCGGTTGTGGGGTGATCCCTCCGACCTGTGTGGCTGCGGGATGTCCCCTCCAGCCTGTGTGGCTGTGGGATGATCCCTCCGACCTGTGTGGCTGTGGGATGATCCCTCCAGCCTGTGTGGCTGTGGGATGTCCCCTCCGACCTGTGTGGCTGTGGGGTGATCCCTCCGACCTGTGTGGCTGTGGGATGTCCCCTCCAGCCTGTGTGGCTGTGGCGTGATCCCTGCGGCCAGCGTGACGCGGGGTGTCCCCCGTCCTATCCCACACCTGTTCCCCCGGTTGTTACCTCACTAAGAAAAAAATGACCCGTCAGAAAAACGCTTAGAAACGTTTCCCGTTGCACCCCACGGCTGGAGCGGGGTGTTCCAGCCGGGCGGAACAGCTGAGGGAAGCGCTGGCACATGGCAACGCCCGCCCCTCGCTGGGACCTGCTGGGTGAGGGGAAGGAGAGGTTCCTCGGCTGTACCACTGCGGGCCTTGAGGGTGAGGACGACATGAGGCGACTGCCGCTCGCCTGGGCACCATCCGGCTCCTCCGAGCCGACCGGGGCCGGATCCCAGCGCAGCATCCCAGCGCTACACCCCGCTCGCTGCCCCTGCGCCCGGGCGCGCTCCCCGCCCGCCTCTTTCC
>VWZW01005049.1:434683-507293 GCA_013397115.1 Edolisoma coerulescens
GCTGCGGGCGCGGCTCCGGGAGGCCGGGGGGCCGCCCCCGCCCGGGTGCCTGTCCCCGGCCTGCCCCGCCGAGCCGCCCGTGCCCGACCTGCGGGTAGGGAGGAGGCGCGTGGCGAACCGGGAAAGGGCGCGCGCGAGGCGGGGGAACACCGGTCTGCTCTCCCCAAGGTTGCTGGCCCGGGTGTTGGGACAGGCAGGCCGTGACCTGGATCACGAAACCAATCTTGGTTTAAAGATAATGTTAGATTTTTTTTCTTTGAAAAAAATTTTTTCAGCTTGAGTCAGCTTCCTGGGCTGATTCAGGGTATGGGCAGTGAGAGGAGAAACTCGTGGCTGGAGCTGCTGCACGTGGTACAAGTGCTGGTTGAAAGTGTTAATAAAGCTACTTGCTAATTAGAACATCTGTATTAACTCTAATTAGAGCATCTGTAGGAACGCTAATTAGAACATCTGTAATAACTCGTGAGTTGTAATTTGGTCATTCTTATCTTGATGGGGCATTTATTTTAATGCTGAGGTATTTCAGGTGCCTTTGGGTGGGTCCATTTCTCCTTGAGCTTTAGCAAATATGCGTATGGAGTAGACTTCTCCATTGAGAACTAAACCTCTTTAGAAATGGATTGATTCTTTTATAGCGGCACTTGGAAAAAAACTCTGTGGGTCACCATCACTTGATCAGCTTCAGGGGCTGATTGCAGGAAGAGCAGGATTTTAGAACACTGACAACTAGACGACTTTAATGCTCTAATTTTCTGTGTATTCACTTATGAGAACCACATTTACATCCTGTCACATACTGAATGGCCTGGTGTGTATAGGCATTCTTGAGTCTAACAGATGTGATGAAAGGCATTTGACCTTCCCCTCACCAGCCTTTAGAATCATAATGACAAAAGGCTGAAATATATGAGAAGACAGATTTGTTAAATATTAGAGCATAGTTCTGCCTCTAAACATGACAAATAGGGTGAGCAAAAATAGGATATTCCTAAGAAACTCTCTAACTGGACGCTAGTTTGATAGGTCTCAAAAGCATCTTTCCAAATCCCTTTTACCTAGGGAAGCAGCAGCTCTCACATGCAGGACTCTGCTAGCCTGAATTCCTTGAGTGAATGTGGTAGCTGAGTCAGCGGCAGCAACTGTTGGTAGTTCAGTCTCGTTAGATGACCTTTTCCATCTTCTGGGGAGAAGTTGGAGCTTTCCCTCAGTCCCTCGCTGGTATTTTTATCCCCTTCCTTGTCTCAAACATCCATCCCCGTGCTGCCTCACTAGCTGACTGTGTCTTGGAGGTTCGGCTGGGGGTACAGCTTCGCTTTTACTTCTTTCACTTTCTGTTCTCCTTGTCTATGGAGATCCTGGGAACTGACATTTGTTTCCTATTCCTTTCTGGCAAACCTGAGCTTCTGTTTGGAAAGATGGTTTGATGCTGCTTTTAAGGAGCTGATAAAGCACTAGGCTTGGCCTGGCTTGTAACTTGTGCTTAATAATTAAGTTATTTGCTATTATTACTTAGGGGGTCTCAACTCAAATCACCCCCCTGCCTGGTCTTATTACTATCAGCTGAAAGTAAAAATCAGGGTTTCCATTCTTTCTGTCTTCACTTCTCTTTCCTGCATCTGATTTTGCTCATTTAGGCTAAGAAGTAACTAATAGCATCTTATTTGTGGCTAGTGCTACAGAGTGCTTTGTAGCTCTTCCTCCCAGGCAGGTTACACAACTGCAGTAAAAAAAGAAACGCCTCACAAGTTTGAAGAGCATCCTTTCTTGTCACATTTTGTGCATCAAAACCTTCTAAATCCTGTTTACAATGCCAAGCAAAATTTAATCATGCAATTGCAATACAAATGTTTGGGCTTCTTACAGCTAAGAGTGGCATACAAGAAAAGTAATATATTAAAAGTATTGAATGGCTGTGGGTTTTTTAAATCCGTTTTTAATTAAGCCTCCTTTTACTATCTGTGTTTTATTTCCATCTTCTTTCCTGCAAGTGGATGGAGTTAAAAAATAATCTTACAGCCTCATCTGTTGGGGGGGAAATACCAAACCAAGCAAAGCCTAACTAAATGCACACATTCCACATACTGTGGATTAGGTTTCAGACAAAATCATAGAATGTGAAGGCGTTGGAATGGACCTTAAAGATCATCTAGTCCCAACCCCACTGCCCTGTGCAGGGACACCTCCCACTAGAACAGGTTGCTCAAGGCCTTATCCAACCTGGCCTTGAACACTGCCAGGGATGGGACATCTGCAACCTCCCTGGGCGACCTGTGCCAGTGCCTCACCACCCTCACAGTGGAGAATTTCTTCCTAATATCTAACCTAAATTTCCACTCTGTGAGCTTGAACCTGTTATTTCTTGTCCTATCAGTACAGTTCCGAGTCTCTCTTCTGCTTCCTTTTAGGAACTTACTGGAAGTTAGTTGTAAGATTTCCACGCAACCTTCTCTTCTCCAGGCTGAACAGCCCAAACTTTCTCAGCCTTTGTAGGGGAGGTGCCCCAGTCCCCTTATCAACTTCGCGGCCTCCCTCTGGACTTGCTCCAGCAGTTCCATGTCCTCCTTGTGCTGGGAGCACCAGAGCTGGACAACGTGTTCCAGGTGGGATCTCAGCGGGGCAGAGTGGAGGGGGAGAGAATCCCCCCCTTGCCCTGCTGCCCACGCTGCTTTGGATGCAGCCCAGGATACATCTGGCTTTGTGGGCTGCGAGCGCACACTACCGGGTTATGTAGAGTTTTTCACCAACTATCCCCCCCGTGCTGGTTCTAAAACTAAGAGACTGTGGAGTGATCCTGACCGGGAGCAAGGCTGACAGCACGGCCCCGAGCGCTGTGTCCGCCTCCCGCCGCTTCCTCCTCCTCCGGGACTACGGCTCCCAGCAGCGCCCGGGCTGAAAGTGAAAATAAGCGCCAGGTTACGCTCCTGTTTGCGCCCTCCCCTCCTTCCCTCCCTCCCGGCGGGCCGCACGTGTCCTTCCTTTCCCTTTTGTTTTCCGCCCGCAGGCCGGCTGCGCGCCCGGGACGCGCCCGCCTCTCCCGGCACCGGGACCCGCCGGAGCTGCCCCCGGCCCTCCGCAGCAGCCGGGAAGCCGCGGCAGTGACGGAGCTGCGAGTCCCGGGCTGCGCAGGGAAACTTTGCCGCTCCTCTCCGCGCTCCCCACATGCGAGTGGACAACGTGAAGCCGTCTGCTGCTCTTCCTGCCGCTCCCGTTCCTGCTCCCGCTGCTCCTGCGGCTGCCGGCGGGCCAGCGCTGCCCCCCGCTCCGGCTGCTGCACCTGCGCCCGGCCCCGGAGCTGCGCCGCGGCTTCTCCTCGCCATGTGGGACTAGGAGGGGTGCGGCGTTCTCCTCGGTGAACATGGATGCGGCGGGCAGGGCCGGCGGAGGGGAGCAGAGCCAACCCGGCAGCTGCGGGGACGCCCCCGGGGACACGTCCATGGACCGCTACCTGCGATCTCAGGGCTTGTACAGGAAGAAAGTGGCCAAGGATGGGTCCTGCCTTTTCAGGGCTGTGGCCGAGCAGGTAACTGGTTATATAAACAAAGCTCCTTCTCACGAAAGCATGGGAAGTGGATCTTATTAGTAGGTAGTAATTAGTGTTAAAACGCAGACAGGTAGAAGCTAAGGTTGTGCAGTCGTGTGCCAGTGAAAAGCATGACTTTATTAAAATAATTTCCACCTTGCGAGGTGAGCGAAGTTCTGTGACAAGAAGAACAGCTGCCTCCTGCCACCAAGAAATCCTTATCTGTTTTGACTTTCCACCGCCTCCTCAGAGCTTTTTTCAGTGTAAGATCTCAACATTGGAGTACAGCTCCTTGGTATGAGACTGTCTAGGAAACGGAATTTAGTGGAAAGAACTGAAAAGCTACGTTCTTAGTTTTGTTAATTAGTTTACTCTAAAATTAGAGAAAGTGAGTATTTTGTTCTTCCTGTTGAATTCCCCTCCCCCATTTCAGTGTTAGTGTTAAAGGAAAAAAGCGACAGCGTCATCTTGTCTTAAGTACAAGCAAACAGCAGTGGGAGCTCTGGTGCTTCTGATTGTGGGAAACCAGATTCCTGTGCTAATTATACACAGATCACTTTTTTAAAAAAAATTCCTTTCCTCACTGAATTGATAAGTTCAGGCAAGCAAACACTATTGATTGGAAGTAGGTGGGTTTTTTTTATCTCAAGGGAATATATATATATAGGTATGTAATATATATTGCTATTCTGACTTTTTAATTAATACATAGAAGGTTTCTCTCACACTCCAGTGTTGATAGAACTTTTTTTCAACTGTTATATTTTTAACATCCCATTCTTATTATAGAATTATGTAGGTTGGAAATGACCTCTAAGAAAGTAAAGTCTTTAATTGAGAGTTACTAAGTGTTTATCTGCAAATTTGGTCTAATTGGTGTACTCTTCATTCAGGAAAACTGAACTGAATTTGGAAGTGATTTATGTTGAGGGTGGTGTGTAAGGACTGCAAGAGACACTGTGACTTAACTTGTCTGGAACTTCCCTATGTTGTAGTGAGATAACTTGGAACCTGTGATGAAAGTAATAGTTTGCCAGTAGAGATTTGAACAGGAGGTAGAATGCAGGTGTCATATTGGGAACTGAATTCGTGGCTTCCAAAAGAGTGTTTGCCAACAGGCCTCTTAAAATGAAGAGAGGGTAAACATGCACTGAGACTGGGTTGGATTTCATTTGAATGAGTGCATGTTGGTAGTTGACTTCCTCGTCCGTTCCTGCTATAACTTACTTCAGTTAACTGAAGTCCTTTACAAAAGAGGCAGTTAAAGATTAACAATGACTACTGTTCGTTTGCTTAGTAAATTCTCATAAAATTGAAGGTTTGAATTTAGCAAACTTGTGAATTCTGCAGTTACTTAATTTTTTATTAAGTAATTGAGGTTTGACTTGCCTGAAGATGTTGCTGCTGAATGAGTATGCATATTAAATATCCTTAAAAATAAAACCAGAGTATTTCCAAGCCTGTATTTAGACTGCAGTCATTAATTATTTGTGGCCTGTCATCAAAACTCCTGAGATCCAGTGTCACCTTGTTCTCTTTCTCCCTTTGTAGGTGTTGCACTCTCAGTCTCGGCACATTGATGTTAGGATGGCTTGTGTAGACTATCTTCGGAAAAATAGGGAGAAGTTTGAAGCAGTAAGTATTTTTGTTTTCTTTGTCAGCATTTTAAAAAAGTTACTTTATTCCTTTGACTTCGGTGTATTCTGCACCTCCCTGTGTTTGTGGCAATATTCATCATAGCTAAATACCAGTTGATGCTCTTGAAATTAATTAGCACGTATGTGGTAGTAACTCATTTTCATAAGCCTGGAGAAACCTGTGTACTCCTTGGACTGGAGTGATGTGGGGTGGGAGAGGTTTTTAATGCTTATGAAGAAAGAAAAGCAAACTTACTTAAACTTTAATAGTCTATAGTGGAGCTACTAAAATCTGGATTTTAGTTTAGTATTATGCCTACTTTAATAAAAGTCATAAAATGTTCTTGTTGTGCTAATTAATTGCTTTTCCAATATATAAGGGAGTTGACTGATGAGATTAGTGAAATTTGTTTCAGGGTCTGCAGTTTATTCTGCACTGGCACTGCAGGTTTTTTTCCCTAAACATCTGTAACTAAGCTTGATATTGATCTATACTTGGTCAATGCCATCAGTGTTAACATCTTTAAATCCTTTTCTTCCTTTTAAAAGAGTGCTAATCAATAATGGTGCTTCTGTTTGTATTTATGTGGGTTCTAGTGAATATACTGTTACCTGATTGCCACGATAGACAAAAGGGGAAGTGAATATGTGTAAGAATTTGCTACTAGAAGATTGTTACTCAGCTCTCTTTTTCTGTTTTAAGTTTACCCAGATCAAAAATAAAAAGACTGTTTTGGGTATGCACTGGCATAGGGAAGAGCAGGAAAGCAGGAATAAGGGTGTGTCTCTGTGCTATAATTTCTGACATAGTACCCTATGCTCAAATGTGGGTGATCACATAAATGTGGAAGTTATCAGGAATTAATGATATAAAATACAGCAGATCTCTCTGGCACAATGCTGCTCTGACTTGACTCCTTCCCATTGTTTCCAGTCCATCCAGGACTTACCAACTCTTGGATGTCTCTCTTCTTACTTTATTTTTTCACTGCTGACTTTTTAATCCCTTTCTTTCCAGAATTACCCCACTCACTCCAATATCTGCTTCTCTGCTTCTGTTCTCTTGTTCCATTGTGTAGTGTTTTGAAATACCATGCCCTTTTGGACTCTTAAGTGTATGTTGTTTCCCTTATTGTTGTTTTCCATCCCTGCTTTGTTAGCCCTAGCTGGTTTTAGTATGGTTTTAGTATTGTTTTGGTCTTTCTTCTCCAAACTCCTGGTCCCAGTGGTTTTTTTTTTCCTTCAGACATTATCCCAAGGTATGACTTCTCCTCTGTCCATCTTTGCTGTCCTTCTGAAAAGTCTCCTTTTTAAAAGTTTCTCATGAGAGTAGTGTTTGATATTTGTTCTCATTTCCCAGTGTTCTTCCTCCCTCGGGTACCTCGCTTCAGCTCTGCTGATCTCCTTTGCTGCCTCTGTCTCTCACTATGCTTTGTGTTTTCTGTCAGGAATACAGCATTGTTATCTCTCTTTGAAAACCCAAACACACAACCAACATAAACAGCAAATGCCTCTTTCCCTAATCTCCTGGTTCAGCTGTTCACTTGCTGCCTCCTCAGTAGTTATGCTCTATTGACATGTACTGGTGGTGCTTACTCAAGTTCCTCTTCTTTCTGTCTATTGTAATCACTTCAGCTTGAATTTGTGTCCTTCTTTCCACTGATACTGTTATAACCAAAATTTCAGGAGTGTAACCACCATCTTCATTTCCATCCTCAGCCTTTCTTGAAGTGTTGTCTTGAATTGCTGCTGTGTTACATTCATTCTCTAACTCTTAAGTTTCCTACGAGAACTTCCTGGTGCCCTTCCTTTATTCCTCTGTGCATTATCTTCAGGTCATTTAATTTTGACACAAAAAGCAACTGCTGTGATCATGTTTTACTGATGCACCTTTTTTAACTTCACACCTGATTGCTTCTATCTAAATTAGAAATTTGGGCCAGGCTTGTTGGTTCTTCTCACTTCAGAATGGCTAAAGCAGAACTTTTAATCTCACTATTCCACTCAGTTCTCCTTATTATCTTGTTTCTTAACTGCTGTGGGTAAAGAGGCCATCCAGCTTGCAGCTTAAGTTCATAAAGGGATTTCCTCTTGTTTTGGACATCTGTGGATCTTTATTTCAAGTGAATCAAGCGGATTGTGACTAAAGAGCAATTTTTAAATGTAGCCTCTCTGTGGCCAGTGTGGCTGAAACACTTTGAAGTTAAGATGTCTCAATTACTACAGCATCTTTCTCTGCTCTTGGCAAATGTGAATTTGGCCTCTTCATGTGTGTTAGTGAGTCCAGCTGAAGGATCACTTTCTTGGGCTGGCACTTAAAGTGTAGCCTGATTGTTTGCATCCTTTGTTGAAAGTAAAAGCAGTTTGAAGTGATACAGAACAGAAGAAAAAGTGCTTTATGAGTTGGCTGTACTAGATCTTACCACTGCTTCCCTACTGCAGAAGTGTGACTCCTGTTCCTGATTGTCCATGGCTGTTTATTTAACAAGATATTTGAGTTCAAGTCCTCATGTCCTCTCTTCAGTGATGCTCTGCATGCCTGGGATGAATTCCCTGTAAACATCTACATGACATCATCTTTGCTTTCTTCCAGATTCCCCATTTGGCTGCTGAATTTCTTTTTGGGGCTTTTTGTTTGCCTTGTTTTAGCTTGTGTGATGACTTTGAAAGCTGTTGATGTGGTTATTTTCTTCAAGGCAAACCAGTGTGTTTGACTGTTCATTCCTTCATCTCAACATCACTTTACACTTAGGTTGTAAGCTTTTTGAGGACAGGGGAGCCTTCAGTTTCCAGTGGAACATTCCCATTGGTACAATGGATCACAGACTGGGGATTCCATATGCTGCGTTATTAAAAATGATTAATTACTGCTGTTTTTTTTTTTTAATACAGTTCATAGAGGGGCCATTTGAAGATTATCTAAAAAGTTTGGAAAATCCACAGGTATGTTAAACTTGATTTATAATAGAAAACAGTACTTTTCTTGAAGTTGATGGCTAATTGGATACTTTTTTTCCCTCAAAAGTATTTTTGATTGAGCTTAGGAGGTCTTTGAATTATGTGACTATATAGTTTTATGTAGGTACTCTCTACTGTAAAATGATTTGGGAAATTGTATTTTTATGTCTTGCTGAACTCCAGATTCAGAGTTCATATATTTATTTTCAACAATGATTTCTTGCATCTCTTGATCTGCTTATGAGGAGGTATAATTGTGTGTTTATTTGAACTAAGTTGTCTTTTGTTTTCAATACAGGAATGGGTTGGACAAGTAGAAATAAGTGCTCTTTCTCTTATGTACAAGTAAGAAAACCTTTCAATATGTTTTACTGAGATAATTTCTGTTGTTTTGTTAGTCAATCAATTGGAATAGCAAAGATGGAATTATGTTATGCCATACCATAGTACTCTGTCAAATTATAAATATGCTGTGAAAATTGCAGCTGTCAAGGGATTAAGTAAAAATAGAAAAGTGAGTTCAGAAAATGACATTTAATCTGGGATGTGAATACAGGTTTGCAATAATACCATGTATCTCACCTGCCCAGCCAGTTGTGGGTAATCTCATACAGTTTGTATTTTTTTAATTTTAATATCCTAGTTTTTCTGTTAAAATTGCTTTTCTTGCTGTTTCTCACTAAGGCTTTAGTACTAACCCTATTGCTAAACTGTGGGCTGTACTCATTTCCTATGTACTAAATCTTTCTTCACAAAGTAGTGAGGAACAATGTGCTGAATATTTATAACTGCTTTCTAATTATTGTGCAAGGCAGTGAGTAATCCACGGCATCTTCACTGTCTGCTGTTTGTAAAGCCATTAAAAATTGAGTATTTCAAAATGTTTACTGTAAATTAATGGCTTTGTCTATTGGTGAGACAGCTGATAAGAGGAAAGAATCAAACTAGTTAAATATTACCTTTAGGCACTTTGAGTGCTACGTGTGGGAAATGGCATGGAATTCTCTCTTTGCATTTTGTGAGGTGAATGGGACGGCTCAGAGTTGTGTGGCTGCAGGGATGGAGGAGGACTGAGCTGAAAGTCAGAGCAAGGTTTGGCTCAAGAGGCTTTGTGAGAAGGTCTGATGGTTACACTGAACCAGTGTAGAGGGATATCACTCAATTAAAGTCAGCAGAATTGGATGCTTAATCACATCAGAAACTGGATGCTCATGATCTCTTGTATTTCTGGCCATGAGAAATGTATTCTCATAAATAGGAGTAGTTTATTTTGCAGTCATGCCACATTGGTATCCAGGGCCACAGCTGATAAATGAATAGAGACAAATCCTGGTTGATAATAGTGGGTTTTTTAATTTCCATTGAAAGCATCTGGAGGGTTTTGTGGCACAGATGCAACTCTTATGTAGTATTTCACTGCAGAGGTGAACACACGAGCAGTTATTGCCATGCTGGTTTTGGGTAGACAGGCTTCTATTTGAAAAGGCAGTTTAGAGTCTCATGGAAAGTAGGAATGGTGGTGGAGGTAAAGGGGAAGAGTTGCTTTCTTTCCTGCATGCTGGCAGACTTAAGGGAAGCAGAAGTAAGAATTTCCTGTTCTGTTCCAAGTGAATAAGTAAGCAAGTTTCAGACTTTCCAGGCATAGGATAGAAATTCAGTATGAATAGGTTTGATTTCACTTTCGCTCCTCAGACCTCTCACAAATATAATTTAGTTATCTAGTAAATTTTTCTTTGCTTCCTGAAGTGGGTGGGTCTTCTTTTCCTCTCAGAATTGCTTTTTCTGACTATCTGTAAAAAGTTTCATTTTTTTTTAAATCCAGAAACTGTGAATATTCTCAATTATTTTGCAAGACTGATAACACGTTTGCCTGTGTGAGAAAGAAGTTGAAGGAAGTGACAGGCTGTTAAGCAAAGAACTGATAGAGAACATTATGGATGAAAGGGAGAGAGAGAAAATATTTAAGTTTCAAATCATGATAGAGATTGATGATAGCAGAGAAACCACTAGGTGTTTTCTGTGATTATGTATGTTCCTTGAATTTGACTTCAATACTCAAATTTTTATTGATACTACCTTTAAAATAAATTCTTAACTGCTACCTTTTTTTTTTTTCCAGGAAAGATTTCATATTATACCAGGAGCCAAATGCTTCTCCTTCACGTGTAACTGAAAATGGCTTTTCTGATAAGGTAAAAAAAATAAAATTCTGGCTATTGCGACAGGCTGAAGTAAGACTACTTTGTAAACACCAAGTAGTTGCATGTGAGATTTATTAATCAACACAATGAATTGTTCTGAGAATTCAATTTTAGCAGTGTATTTTGTACGTATTTAAGGCAGCTATGCTGTTAATACATGTAACACTTCTTTTAAAATAGATGGGATGTGTTTAGGGTGTGGCATATCTTCCTACTAACATAAAATTCTGTAAAAATAAATTTTCAGGCACTAACCTGTCTTAAATTCTTTTTGACTTTTGTTCAAATTCTGTTTGTTTTAAAGGACATCCAACAAGCATTTTGATTGTTTTGTTGATACACTGAGATCCTGATAGACAACAAAGCACATGGGTGCCTTAAATTGAATTTAAAACGTAGTGCTTATGAAAAATCAAGTGAGATGCAAAGCTTAAAATATCTCTGTGGTTTTTTTTAATAGGTATTGCTGTGCTTCTCAAATGGAAACCACTATGATATTGTGTATCCCATAGAGTATGCAGAAAAGGCTGCTCTGTGCCAGTGTAAGTATTAAGCTGTTAGTTAAAAGCATATTTTTACCAAAAATCTTAAAGCTATCAGTGTTAGATTTCAGGAAAAGGCTTCATGTGAAAGTTTATTGTAGTCATTTTTAATAGCTTGGTTTTCAGTTTGAGTTGTCAATGGCTGTATGATTACCATCTGTAATGGTGGAAAAAAAAAAAACTGATTTAGCTGGTAATTGATTTTGCTCTTCCACTTTCTCCTCCTCTTCCCCAGCTCTGCTGTACGAGTTGCTCTATGAGAAAGTGTTTGATATGGATGTAAAGAAAATCATGGCAGAACTTAGTGCTGTTGGTGTGACAGAGGAAAGCAATGGGAGCAGTGAAGTGTCTGCCTCAGATTCAGAAGATGACACCTACAGGTAAATGAGATTGAAAAGTTAACACAAGATGCCTGTGAACACATGTTAAATGAGTTTTCTGAATTTCTGGTGGGTAGTAGAATCCAACAGTTAGGGTTGAAAACATTTACAAATTACTAAGGAAAGAAGCACAAAGAGGTAGGGTTAGAAGTGTGAAAGAATGCAATATGAAGTCTTCACTTAGCGAAGGACAGGCTTCTGGCTCCTCTGTTTTTCCTGCAGTCTAGCCTTGAGTCTCTTTACATAGTGGATTATTGCCATTGCAGCATGTACCTCTTCCTGTTTAGAGTAGCAGAATTCCCTGGGAGAATTGTCAGTGTGCCAGTCTGGCATGGTAAACTCTGTGAGAATGACTTGACTTACTCTGCAGCTGAGTAGAGTTACAGGAGTCTAATCCAACTTGTGTGGCTTCCACATCTGGGGGCTGGAATGCCTTCTTGAGGGAGAGCTAATGGAGATGTAGAGATGTAGCTTGCACCATTCTGATCTTGATCTTTATGCAGTGGGTTTATGTTCTTTTTGCTGGATGCTCTAACAAGCTTTGAGATTTTGACCTGACTCCTTTTGCACAGTCAGTCTTTCACAGTGCCATTTTTGCACTTATATTTTGGCAGGTTTTCTTCTGCTTAATAGGGTTCTTAACTCTGGCTTGTATGAAATTCCATTGAAACTGTGGAGGTGATGCTGCATTAGTGGATCACGTTCCCTCTTCCCAGTGGTTGTTACAGTCTTTCCCTAGGGCTCTGCTGTATGGCATGTGGCAGAAGTTCTTTGAACTGTTGGGAGCTGGTTTCTCCCACAGGTTGAAAACAAGAGAAAGGCAGATGATGGAAAACATCACAGAAAAAAAAAAAAAGAAGTTCTGGGAAAAGGATTAGTTAAATTTTTGTGTTTGGAAAAAAAAATACTAGGGAACGTTGCCAATTAAAATACAAAGTATTTCTGCCTCAGGAAACAATTACTGTAGCTAAATGTCAGCGAGTGGAAATCTTCTTTATTCCTTTCTGTTCTTGGAGCTTTCCTGGGATTCAAATGCCGTAGTCTTACCCTGTATCTTTGGGATTCCTAAGAAAATATCCTGCTAACCTCCTCAGCACCTTTGGAAATAAGGTCATATGCTCACTGGAGACTGTGGAACTCAATGTTTTTGATTTAAACCATATGTCCTATAACGCAAGGGCTGGTGTGTATATGTGACTCTCGACCCACTTAACACAAATTACAAACCCTTTGCTGTGTTTATGGAGTCCGAAATCTTTTGCTTGTCTTAAAGTTGTCTTGAGCTTGTTTCATCAGCTAGTTTTCCAGAAGATTCTTCTCATTTTCTAAATATAAAATTTTCAGTTATGTTGCTATTAAGTGTAATAGTTTTGGGAGAAGTTAATGCTGAGACTTGCCTACAGCTCTTGTAGGGAAAAATACTTGGGACTTTCTCTGTGGAAAGTATTTTTCCAGTGCTGTCAGGTGTAGAAAATACGAATAAATTAGAGTGCCTGATGCAAGTTAACTAACTGAGTGGGTTTTGGTTATGAGGGTTTTTTTATGTCTGCTTTTGCATTGTGGTTGCAAAAATGTGAAGAGGACTTTTGTTTCCCTTGCCTTCCACTCCTTGCTTTTTTTTCAAAGTGACGACAGAGCACATATAAGATAGACTTCCTAAAACTTGTACTTAAACCCAAAATCTTATTTCTATGTCATAGAAAGTTAAAAATGTAGTTTTTATTTTAGACAGCTTTTTCACTTCAAGAGATGAAGATGTTCTGTGGGACGCTTATTGTCAGGAAAACATGTAGAGAATGGTAGTTTCAGTATTTTTATCCCCTTCTAGATGTGTCTCACTTGATATTCAGGCCTCAGTAATACTTTAATTCACTATAAAAACATAACTTGCCTCTGTCCTGTTACAGAAGTAAAGCTACAACAGTTAGTGATATGAATGGAATGAAGTCTCTTTCCGGCAACAAGGTATTTTTCTGTTGAGATTTATTTTCTTTCTATTAACTTGTATTCTGCTGTATTTTTTAGTATTTAGCATTCATGAGAGACTCTTGAGTTAATAGCTTTCCTAACATGTAATATCCTAAAAACTACCCTCTTCTTTGAAAAGTAACGTATATTTTTGATGTGCTCAGAGGTGGACAGTGTCCTTTCTAGTGCTGCCTAGTTCTTAATTTTGTTCTGGCATGGTTAAAAGAACGCCGTTTAATTATTTTTTTTCAAAGCTCTTTATGCTCTAGGTATCTTCAGCTTTTCTATATTTTGGTACAAGGCTTGAGCACTTGATTGAAAAATGCAAAACTGGACATGTCTATGGAGTTGACCATTTAGTACTTTGTTCTGTTCCATGCAGCACCTTGAGAGCAATGGGAGTCCCAACTTGTTGGTGTTGCCTAAAAAGGTTCTGAAATCGCTCGATCCCTTGGTTTACAGAAACGTTGAATACGATGTTTGGCTCCGATCCAAATGGGGTGAGTAACAGAATACTTCAAAGTTGAGCTTTTGCAAGCTGTGTGAAGTGAAGCCCTTGCGAAGAACTGATGCAAGTGGCAGTTTGGGTTTAGTTTGGTTTCCCTCACATGGGTCAGAGGGCAGATTTAGGGCCTAAACACCTGGTTTGCATTTTTACTGCATCAAGAAAGTACCTCTTTTGGTATATTTAAACTAACTGTATATTACTGCTTCTATTTTTACAGATCAGCAAAAACAAGATTTCTCTATTGCTGCTGGCATGCAATACTCCATTGGAGATAAATGTAAAGTAAGTAGTATTGAACTGTAGTTTATAGGCACATTAACATTTTGCTCAAGATGCCTATTTTCCCCCTTTGTTAACTATTTTGATAATGCTACTTTCTAAATACACTTGGCTTATGTCTTCAGCTGAGGATATACTTGTTATTTAATTGTTGGCAGTGTTCATGACTTACAGCATCCATACAACTGATCAGTGCAGTTTTGCTACATTAAAAAGCCACAAGGTTAACTCCAAGAGTACGTATAATAAGATGACTGGGAGCCTCAACGTTAACTATGGAACTGTAGATCCATGTAGTTATGTTTGACACTGGAGACAGTGATTACTATTTGTAAATTGGCTTTGATGAAATCTCAATACTTCCAAGTAGTGAAGTAGAGCTTGCTTTAGTTACTGCAAATCCTGAAGTCTTGGGTGATTCTTCCTCTCAGGGTGTTGCAAGTGTGTTACACAATTGGTCTTTAAATTCTATTAAGATTTGTATTAAGTGTTGCTGGGAGGTTTGCCATTAAATTCTGAAATTGTAGATTAGTCTCCTTAAGTGTATTAATTAAACTGGTGGTACTCGGCTAAACGTGTTTCTTTCTCGGACATTTGACCATCTATTAAAATTATTAATGACAGATACTTAGTTTGGGTAATCATGCAGCACAGGGCCTTTTTCAGTTTGTACTTTTTTATTTGTGGAATGGAATCAACCATTGGTTGACTAAACTGCAGGGAAGACACATTTCTAAACCTAAAAAAAACCCCAGCCACAAACACCCCACAAAACCCCAAGCCTCCATCCCCCAAACCAAACCAACCTAATGCTGAGTTGATTATTTATTGCTTAATAGTACAGGCTTAAAATTTGCTTTTAAGACCCTAAGTCTGTCTTGTGTACTATTTATTGAAGGGTACAGATACTATTAGGAGAAAACACTCTGGTAATTAATATGTTCTCTCCCTCAAATTTTATATGTATGTGGCAAGACAGTAAATCTATGGGATGAAAACATGGGAAGAAAACATGAAGTAAATAGTGAAAATTAGAGTTGATCAAATTAATGCAACTATAAAGCCAAATACTGTAGTGGAATATTAAGAATTTTTTTTTTTTTATTCAGCAGAAGGATTTTAAGAACATAGAATGTCAGTCAGACAAGTAACATTAAGATCGTGTCTAAAGAACTTTTTTGGGTTGTTTTTAAAAAGACCTTCTGTAGAATAACTCCCAAAGTACTTGGTGTTCATTATGTTCCTAATGAGGCTAAATTTCACTGAAAGGAAGTGGATTTTAATATGGAAAAGCTTTGAGTTTTTTTGTGAGAGAGAGTGTTTTCAAAAAAGCAGAAAAGCCTGGCTGCACTGATTGCTTTTAACTTTCTCATGTGGTTTTGAAAAGCATAGTTCATTAAGTAGTGTTCCTGAGCAAGCTGTTTGTTTAGTGTTGTGTGTGCGTTTGTTTTAATAGTATTTTTATTTCTTTTTGAAGAAGCAATAGGGATTGAAGATTGGCTTTTGATTCATTTACTGAATTGTGATGTGTATTTCTCAGGTCTTCTGTTGCCCAGAGGAAAAGTTCTAACACTGTTGGTATTTTAAAGGGTTACCTCCTCTCACAGTCATCTTTGGAGCTAATCCACTTTTTTTTCTTTTTCCTTACAGGTGCGCTTAGACCATAATGGGAAATTTTATAATGCCCATATTCAAGAAGTTTTTTCAGAGAATGGGCCAGTTGTTGTATTTGTAGAAGAGCTTGGAGCAAAGTAAGTGCTTAATCTCTTTTGGAAGGGAGCACCAAACTGAACAGAGCATTACTTTGGTTCAGAGTTAACTTCAGCCCCTGAATTTTATCTGTTGCTTTGATTGGAGCAGTACTACCACAATTTTGTTAAAGTAACAGCATACTAGTAAAATAAGGAAAAATTGATTATTATTTCATGCTTCTTTCTGTAGTGCTAAGTAGTCTGGATATTAACTTGCAGACTAGAACAGTAACTACATTAGTAGTATTTTAATTTTTTTTTTTGCACAAGATTCAATCCTAAACAGATTGACACCAGGCTAATGAGTGTTGTTTGTACTTAATAATTAGATGCTAGATTTGTGACAAGCTTTTCGTATTGAAAGGTCCATTAAAAGCACTGAACTCCTCTGTTGGTTGAGCAGCTCTGCCTGAATTCATACAAAGAGTGCCAAGTTGCTGTTTAGATCAGCATCATCTTTGCCCTACCTGGGACAAAAAAGTGTTTGAAGTTGTTGTTGTGGGTTGCAGATGTGATGGTTTTGGTTATGTAGGGCAGGGTTCTTTGTTTGTTGGGTTTTTTTGGTTGGGAGGGGGCAGGGAGAGAGCAGTTTGAGACATCCCAAGCTCTGCTGTAAGTCCTATGACTTCTGGGTCAAAAAAACCCACATTAAGTGTAGTTTGGGAAGAGGAAACACTTTCAGTCAAGGTAAATGAGAAAGATGCCCATTAATCTCATTTGATCTCCATTAAAAAAGAAAATATTGCAAGATCTGAAGATTATCTTGCAGTTTGAACCCTTTTAAAATTGGAATTTAACCTGTTTGAATGTCTGCCTTTCAAATAATACAAAGAGTTGCTTGGACCATCCTACAGCATCCTCAATTAAAAAGGCAGTAATTGTTCTGGTATATACTCCATCAATGTAACATCTTTCAATCTTGGCACCTGTTTCAGTATTGGTAATAAATTTATCTGAGTATATTGCTTTTATCTAAGTATATTGCTTTTTGTGGTAATTCTCTTTTTCTGTCTGCTCTGAAGACATTACAACAGGCATTTCACAAATGGCTGATCATTCTTTACTGGATAAGTTTGTGTCAACTTACCAGTTTTATGTAAAAAGGGGGAAAAAAAAGGATTTGCTGCTCTACACATTGCTTGAGTGTAATCATAAAGGCAAAGGACTTTGAATGCAGTGTTCTGAAAAATGGAAAGATCTGTCAGTATTAGTGAACATGTGGTATTAACTTCTGCAAGTCCCAGTCTGGTCTTTTAAGATATTATTCCCTCCATAATTCCTTGTTTTGTAGGCATGCTGTCTCACTGAAGAGCCTTAAACCTCTTCCACAGACCTCTCCTATGGAGGGCTGGAACACTGTGCCAGGGAAGAAGATAAAAAAGTTTTACCCAACATGGGGGCAGAATGCTCAGCCTGGTAGGACTGTACCTGTCTTTGTGTGGCAGAATCTTCTTTGTCAGATGTTTTGTCCCAAAGAGCTTTAAAAAATGATTAAAACAAAAGTCTTACCTGTTTCCACGTTGTTACCACAGATGCAGAGTGCAGAGGGCCAAAGAATCAGAGCAAGTCAATCAAACCCCAGTCAGCACTACCTCCTCGACTTCAGCATACTGTGGGAACCAGGCAGCACCAGTTCTTGTGTTCTGGGCCCCAACCTCATCAGACCTCAACTGAGCAAAAAGCTCCGGGCAGGAATCCTTCCCAGTCTGTAAGGTAAAACTGCAAACAGCATCTTCCTTGGCTTGAACTCTGACTGAGCTCCTGGAAGCCCAGGTGCCTACTTAAGATGCTTCCAGCATACTCTTTTGAAATATGTTGACATTGAATTCTTAAGAAGTGTCCCAAGTCCTTAAGAATACACACAAGTACAGGAAAAAGAGTTATTTCTTTTTCTTGCCTGGCAGCAACTGCCTACAAAGCCTCATTTTTTTCTTGGAAAGTGGATGTTGGTGTGGATTTTTGTTGCAGTTGTTTTTCTTTTTGGTTGGGGCTGAAATAATGTTGCAAGTGCTTCTTGGGCATGGCTAAGATCTTCCCTCAGCTTTTGCTGAACCTGTCACAGGGGACTGCTTCACGTTCTGACTTACCCCTTGAAAGGAGTATGAGAGCAGCGTTTTGCCTGCATTTGTTGGTAGTGATTTTTGATTCCTTGGGCTGCTGCAGCAGAGTTTCTATTTCCATCATTGCATCTGCTTTCTTCTTCCTAACCCACGAGTTTGTATTGTGTTTGATCCTGAACTTCTTAGTCCAAGTGATGCCGCTTCCTTTTTTCCTGCGCAGGAAAGCGGAGCGTGAGCGAAGCGAGGAGCTGAGCCATGGCAGCAGGGACTGTAACTACTTTGGGCTGTCCCCGGAGGAGCGCAGGGAGAAGCAGGCCATCGAGGAGTCTCGTTCCCTTTATGAGATCCAGCAGCGGGATGAACAGGCTTTTCCTGCTCTTTGCAATGTATGCTGTATTCTTTGTAATTAATAGTGCACTTCCCAACCTTTCATTAGCGATTGGTTTGCAGTCCTTGAATCATACTGCAATTCAAAAATTAGGGATATTTATGTTGCACTCGCTTTGTAATTAGAAATACAGGTGTCTAAAATGCTTTATATGTTAAAGATAAGAAAATACACATAGTTTATCCTGGGAATAATTTAGCATCCATCACACACAGTGCTTTAGGCGTGTAAGTATGGGAGACACATGAGCATGTGTAGCTGTAGGATTTTGGAGAGATCATTCTATTGATGCAATTTTAATGGAAGTGAGTGGGAGTCTCAGTACATGCAGGCAAGTGAACAGGTCCTGTGGGTAAAGAGCTACTCTCCACATAGGTTTGTTCTAGAGATGTGTGGGGCTTTTTGGGTTTAAATCCTAGGGCAAACAGAAACAGGAACAAGGCTGGAAAGAATGAGTAGGTGAAAGACTGAAGCTTAAGGTACAGAGGTTGCTCTCCCTCTGAGCAGTAACAGTTTGCTGTATTTGCTCACCTGCAGGAGGAGGATGTGATTTATTGTCTGAGTGAAGCAGATTTTGTTATGTCAGCTAGTGACATGAATGCTCTTAAAGGGCACTTGGCAAAATGTAGCAATGAATGAGAAAGAGTGGATGAATCTGCAGGATACTGAGCCAGGCCCCACCCCCCCATTTCTGCCTATCACAGACATAAATATTATTTGTCATGAAGGCATAATAGTGTCATAGCAGATGATGGCAAAGTGTCATTGGACTGATTACATAAAGTGATATTTCTGCTTTTGTCAACGTCTTTAGAGTCAGTCAGTCTGTCAGGCTGCTACACAGACTGTGGATAATGTAAACCAGAAAAAGTTCTCAAGTAATGAAAGAAGAAACAGCAAGTGGACAGCAGAGGTGGAAGAGCAGAAGGAGAAAGGTAAAACTAAATGGGTTTAGATCATGGCTTTTTTTTTTTTTTTGTTTGCTTGGTTTTGTTACCAGCCCCAGAATTTATTCAAAATGGGGTGTCTGTTTAGGCAATGAGGGGAAAGTTATCCTAAGTAGCAGTACCAAACTAAGCTGGGCTGGAAGTAGCAAGGGTGTGGTTTGTGAAGAAAGTCTATTTTCCTGCTTTGTGAGTGTGGCTGAGAGAGCAGACTCCTGGCTGGGATTTTTGTAGTAAATGGGAAGAGGAATGGGAGAAACTAAAATACTTACCAGAGCTACCCTAAATTAGATCCTTTTGAAATTCTTGAGTGTGTGGCAGAAAGTGCCAGTGGGAGGAGTATTAAGAGTAATTTATCAGAAAAACAGGTAAAAGTATTCAGTGTGGCATGGTTAAGAATTAGCATACCCTGGTACAGGGAGGGGAGAAGATGGTGTACAGAGAGTTGGAAAAACAAACCTGTTTACTGTAGGAAGATCTGTCACAGGGTTAAAATTTTGTTTGGATTTTCCCCCTCCCCCCAATCAGTTACACCATTCTTTAGCTTCTCTTCAGGGACTCAAAGCTTTTCCTCTTCTGTGAGGAAGTGGAACATGGCAGTAATAGATGAAAGCTGTAGGTGTCAGGAGGTAGTTAGTAAATCTTTGCTAATTGCAATTGATATAGTGGTTGGTAGGATTTTTTAATTAGTATTTTTAAAACTTTTTGTCCTGTCAGCTTTGCCAAAACTAAAACCCAAATTTGACCTTGGCTTCTTCCACTTTTTTTATTTTTTCCTGACTAAATAAAACTCAGGCTATTTAGTCTCCTCATAGAAGCTGCTCCTTCCCTCAATTTTTTTTAAATTATTTTTTGGTTTTGTTCCCTTATCTTTGGCAACAGCAGAGGCATTGCTCTTGTCTGTTTATGGTATGTGTGCTCCTTAGTCCCTCTTACAAAATGGAATCCTTTCTTGAGTGGTCTCCCAAGGGCCCACCTTAGCTATTTTTCATTCTCCAGACGTCTAAAAACTTGTTTCCTTTGCAAACCTGTTTCATCAGCAATGCCAAAGGAACGTTCATGTGGAGAAAGCTGGAGAGAAAGTAAAGACTGCAGTGTCATGATGGATTTGGCTGAAGGGCATGGCATGTCCAGCTTTCTCTGCTTTCTGTGACGCTCTGGATTGTGCTGCCTCTTGTGAAACTAGGTTAACAATCCTGTGGGAATCACGTGTACTTCCTTCTGAGTGTTTAGGAATTCCTATTGCTGCTCGGGGAATTGGCAGTAATTCTCAAAATCAATACTGTTTCCATTTATACTGTTGTCTAGTTGTGACAGAGTATATAACAAGCCTTTAAAAAGTTGGTATCTACTATTGATAATCTTCTGGGCATGAGTTGATTGACAAGCAGTGGTAGCCGGGTCTGAATATAAGCCAGAATGTGAAGAACTTGTTCAGATCTTTTTATGTCATGACTGTTTTTTAACACTTCCCCACCGAAGCGTTTGCTGGTGCTTGAGAAATGAAACTTTGTGCAGCAGTCTGAAAACTTTTTTAGATCTTTTTATCCACTGAAACATTCTAAACTGTTTTTTTACGCAGTCAAAAGTAGACAAGACTGAGCTTCTGTTATCTTAACACTTGAAAATGAAAATGCAGATCAGAACCCTTTCACTTTAAGCAAAGTACAAACTTCTGTTTCATTAGGAGCAATTTAGGATGAATATGGGTAAAGGGACAGCTGCATTTCATTCCTGCTTTCCCCAAGCATCACTGAAATGGTTACCAAACATCAGTAAAGAACTCCTGTAGAGCTTGGAGAACCCAGGTTGAAGTCGCTGCTCTGTTACTGCTGCTTGTTTAGGATGCTTTGATCTTTGGTAAAAATAGAAATTTAAGTTTTCTGAAGTAATATATACTGAGGTATAGGTTTGGTTTTGAAAGTTTAATTTTGGAAAGACAAATTAACTGGCTTAAGTTGTGACAGCCATAAGTGGTGTAATGGTTCATTTACTAGGTTATGTCTTGGTGTTGCAGAGTCAAATTCCAGGCAGATCCACTTAAGTCAGAAGCTTGAGCCAAATTCATCTGAGGTAATCTTAAAGAAAAGACCAAATTTTTTTTTAATGTTATTGCTTCTCTGATACATGATTAGCAGAGCAATAGCTGCCTTTAGAGCTGTGATTGCTGCTGCTGCTTTACAGCTTTTAGTGAAATACTCCTAAGGCTGGAGGCTTGTATTTCTGTCAGCTTTCCTCAGCCCTGTAACCCATACTTATAGTCTTTCTCTGCAATCGGAGTCCTCAAACCTGGGCTATCGAGAGCACTTACCAATCTGGATTTGTAATTGCTTAGTACAGTCTGTACTTTCAGTATAATGGGACCACAGAAGATTTGATGTTTGCTAATAGCTCCTGTGCTAACAGACCATGAGCTCTGAAGTTCGGTGAAGATTTGTGGCCTCTTGTTGGCTTTTAACCTTTGCTGTCCTTTCAATGAGCAAAATGTTACACTAGTATAACAGTGATGGGTGCTTAGCCCACTTTGTATGGAGTGTGGTTTACTGTTTTTGAATAACTCTTTGTAAAGTTAATCTTACTATTAGACTAGCTGTGTCTGTTGTTTCTAACTTTGCTTTAGAAGAATAGTCAAGATGAGAGTTATCCAAAAGCTTCATCTCCTTTGGAACAAGTAAAAACAGATTCTCCGATTCTTGCTGAGCAAGTAAGAAATGTTTGTTTGATTTCAAAGTTTTCCAGTCAGGAGACTTCAGACAAAGGGGAGCTTCATCACAGCCACGTATGTATTACAATACTGGCTTTTAATTACACAATCATTCCTATGGGGAAAATGCTAAAATTTCATATTTACAGTTAGGAATCTGTTATATTCAACATAAAGAATGTAAAAGGACAACACTTGATAGAAAAGTAAAACTATTCTATTCTTTTCTGAGAGGGCTATTCCATATTTTTCTACCAAGGTAACTGTGCTTTTCCCTTTAAATTCTTTAGCTTTGCCTTTTCAGGTTTCTCTGAGGTTATTGGTAATTGCCTGTGAGGGTGGCTTTTCTTTTGGGTGGGAGATACTTAAAGGTAAAGCTCGTGGAAGTGGTTCCAACACTGATGGCTCTGTGGTACAGGCATGGCTGGGTAGAGCTCAGAGCAGAGCTCTCCACACAGTGATGTAGCTCAGGTCTCTTTGGATATGCTCCTAGTCAGTACTTCCCTGTGGGGATGGTGGTAGTCTGGGTAAGACTGAGTCATCAGGGTCACCAAGCATGGTGGGATTTAGATTTGTTTGTTTTTACAGAACCTGACCGAGTGCTTGCCGAGCGTAACTCCAACACCCTCTCCAGTCTTCTCCGAGGTGCATTTACCTCCAGCAGTGCCTTCTGTACCAGCCATTGTGCCAGCTTGGCCAAGCGAGCCAGCAACCTACGGACCAGCAGGTTTGCAGAAATATTAACATTAATCAGAAATTACTAACCCTGGAAAATACTTTAACTCTCTTACTAACTTGAAGATTCCCTCAGCAGACACTGTCTCGTATAATTTCACATTCCAAGGCAGGCATTCATAGGAATGTAGCTTCCCACTGCTGAAAGCTAGTGAGAGTTCTAACAGATCTTTGATTGCCTGTATGTACAGTTTGCTTTAAGGCATAAAGCAACCTGAAGGTATAAGAGGGTTGTGTACTCAATTTGCCATCTTTCCTCTTGAGTGGGATAGCATTGAGTTTTGAGGATCTGCTTCAGGTAGAATATGTTGTCAGCATGTTGAAACCTGATAACGTGTTTGTGCTCTGTGTCCCATGTAATAATAATCTCCTTGGTTGACTGAGGACTCAGCTTGGGGCTTGTATGTCTGGAACTAATGAGATCCATTTGGACCTGAGATGCAAAGCCAGTGTAGTGGGTTTTTGTGTGCTGTGCATATCTTCTGGTCTGTGGAGTTGGCTTGGAATCAATATTGCTCATTAGATCAGGTGCTGCATTTTCTCTCACACTGCTGTTTGTCTACAAGAACCACCTTTCAGATCAGCCTGCTTTGTTCACTTGAGACAGTCACAGTCCTGTCACACTTGACTGTGTCTGTGACAGAAGATGTGTAGCCCAGTTGATCTGATCTCAGGTTCAGAGTTGACTGTAAATGACTTGTCAGAATGAGAACTTCAGGGATTCACATAAAAGTTTCAGTTCCCCCATTTTTTCTCCTTCCTATTTCCTTCTGGCATTCATAGTTTTAAAAAGAAATATGGGATCAGTTTAGCTATTTCTGGAAAGCTTAGCTTACCTGTTTAATTCTTTCTGAAAACTATTCTCTGCATTTTGAATCCTGCTTTTCTGATGCCTTTTGGTTTGTGATTATATATCTGTATATACATATATATAGATATGCATTGGTACCTGTTATATTTTTATATATATATATGTATGTATTTCGGGTTTTTTTTCCCTCTAGGTATTCCAACCCAAATACCTGCTTCTTCACTGATGCCAGGACCAGCAACGGGACCTGACTCTATTGTATCACAGGCTCAGGTAACATCTGCTTCAGTTGCTGGAGTTCCTGTGTGGCTACAAGCAGTTAACCAGCCTTTAATGCCTTTACCTCAGATTCTGAATCCCTACCAGGATCCGCTATACCCCGGATTCCCTTTTAATGAAAAGGGAGAAAGAGCTGTTGCACCTCCTTACTCCCTGTGCAGTACTGGGGAAGATTTACCTAAAGGTGAGAAGTCTGGATTTTACACCATTTTCCCTAATAGGTCTTCTTTTCGTAAAATGCAGATAAACACAACTTTTTTTGGTCCTGTTGTCATTCTTTGTCAAAAGATCCAATAGTTGTCATTCTGTGATTTTAAGATGTGGGAGGGAATATTGAATAGAGTTGTAACTCTTCAGTTTGCACTGCAAACATTGTGACTGTTTTAAGTGGTCACACCTGGAAATCTGGTAGGATCATTTTGTGGTTCTTAGCTTGCCCCACCATAACTTGAGGTTTTGTGCATGTAAAGAATTATCTTTGGAAAACTGCTTCCTGTCAGAATAATAGGTTTGCTTGTGTCATTTAAAAGCTTGGAAGCTGTTGAGCATTTCCTTACTGGTCTGGGAAAATACAGGTTTTGGCATACTATGAATGCAAGGGATGCCCATAGAGAACATCTCATGTCTGACTGCACAGTGGTGTTTGTTTAGTGAACTGTTTCTTTAAAAACTAGAAGTTTACAGACTGTTAAAACTGAAATTTAAACTGCTGTTGTGTTCTAGATATCTTACTGTGGCAAAAAAAGCCCAGCTAATCAATTGAAGACATGCAAGCAGTGACTTAATACCAGTGTTCTTTACTGAAGTGGAAGTTATGCAGTTTTTGTATCAAATGAAATTTTTTTGGTCTTCATAAATATTTTTGTTGGTTTTTTTTCTAGACAAGAATATTCTTAGATTTTTCTTCAATCTTGGTGTGAAGGTAACTCTTCAAACTTATGTTTTCATGTTTGTTACAAAAATCGCTTGTAAATAGTTGTTGGAACTTGGAGTGTGGAAGTTTTGTTGTTGCAGCTGTGCATTTTAAGTCCATCTTTCAGTTTGAAACTTCCTTATTTTGTGTTCTGTTAACTGGGATTCCAGCAGTTGTCCACAGTGCAGTTCAAGTCAGCAGAAATCAAATTCATGTCAACAGCATAGTGAAAACTATTGGCTTCCAACTGTGGCTGCACAGTCAGCAAATTGTGCATTACAAAGTCACAGATAAATTAGGAGTGTGAAGATGCTTCTTTTGGATGCAGTGCATAGGGAATGAGAAAATGTCCTCAGACTTCAACCCTGGCTGTGTATTGGCAAAGCCACTGCAGTACAGATCCCAAAATCTTTCCCTGGGGATACTCCTTTAAGTAACCTGCATGTCTGTTCTTTCTGCTCAGGTTAATGACAACAGTATTTTACTTTTCTCAGTAATTATAGTAGTGTGTATGTGTAAATGTGGTGCAGATCTGTCTGGTTGGGGAAGAGGCTTAGCCAAATCCCAGCATATTCCATTGCTTGGGAAGGATTAGTTGTTTGCTTTCTTTCTCCTTTCTGCACATAAAAACGTTCCTTTTTTACCTTCTTACCCCTTCTGTCAGGCAAACGACTTTGGGCAAGGTGCTGAGAGCTCTTGGGCTTATTTCATGGGACTTTGGCTATAGCAACGATACTCTTTTGTGTCTGGGCATGGAAAGAGGGAATATTCACAAGTTTCCAATGTAAATTTGATACCTCTGCCTAATATAAGTCTGCTCAATAGAAAATCTGTAAGTCATTCATTAGCAAGTGTCACCACAATGTATTTAAACAGCGTGAGTTTCATAAGCTGACGGGTTTGGGACTCTCCTTACTGGTACTTTGGATTATTTAGGATATAGCCTGTCGTTCTGGCGCTTCAGCACCATCTGCTGGTCCCAGCCCACGTTCTAGTGGCTGTGCCCCTCCGCTGGTGTCACAGGGTACAGCAGGCCCGGGAAATGCCTTCTGCACTGTCTGTCTGCTGCTCTGCTCCAGACCCTGCCCTGCTCACACCCTTCAGCTGCACACTGAGAGGGAAGGGCCTCCTGGAGAGGAGGTCTGGCTAGGCTTTTCAGGATGGTTTGCTCCAGGGACTGTTCCTACAGAGTCCAGTTCATTAACACAGAGGTAGAGAAAAGGCAAGGGGTTGCCACCTGAGGTGGACAACTTCAGTGTTGTAGTCTTTGCAAAGTGAGCTCTAGAAGAAATGGCTAATTAGTAAGTGTGATTCTGGAAAACGAGTTTGAAATGTTTCTCTTCAAACACATAGCTTGAGCTTGACTTAATAGCATTGTGTGTTTCACTGTATAGAAACTGCTACTATGGTCATAATTGTTGCCCATTTCAACTGCATTTGGAGTGAAAACAAAAAACAAGAACACCATCCTAGAGTTATAGGATTTAGAATTGAGGGCAGTCACTGTAAAGAAAATTAACTTTTATCTCCTATATTTAACTCTTTTGAAATGGTAAACGTCTGGTATGCTTTTATGTCTCTCTGAACGTTCAAAAGACCAAATAACTGGTTTTTTAATTTTCTTTTCCCTGCTGTCTTGCAGGCATACAGTTGTCCCATGTGGGCACCCCATTCTTACCTGTACCCCCTGCACCAGGCCTATTTAGCTGCTTGTAGAATGTACCCAAACGTGTCCCTTCCTGTGTATCCGCACAACCCCTGGTTCCAGGAGGCTGCTCCGACTCAGAACGAAAATGAAACTGCACGACCAAACAGGCACTTTGCTGTTCAGACCGAGGCCAGGTCCAACGGTCAGATTCCACAGGTTGACAGATCTCCATCACTGCCTCTGATCATCCCTTCAGCTCAGGTGTCAGAAAGTCAAGGACAGGTCTGTGTCGAACCGGAGAACGCAGCGCAAGCTCTTCATGCGAACTACGAGGAGTCCCTGAGAGGGAAAAGTATGTTCCCGCAGCCACCCTTTGGACACAATCACTTTCTAGGAGCTGTTCCAATAGCACCTCCTTTCTTTCCTCACTTTTGGTATGGGTACCCAGTTCAGGGTTTCATTGAGAATTCAGTAGCGAGACCTAATGTTGTCTTGTCACCTGAGGACAAAGAGGCAGCAGCTGGCACCTCTGCCAACATGTACGTGGGAAAAGAATGCAGCCCTCCAGCTCCTGGAGTGAACTGTGCAGAGCAGCTGCAGAAGAGCAACAGCAGCAGCAGCTCCAACACCGTCCCATTCCCAGTGGCTGCTGCAGGGACCCTGAAGGACACTTCAGCAAGGGCACCTCAGCTGGAGCAAACCTGTCCTTCAGCTGCTCCTAAGCAGAAAACGGTCGGGCAGCAGCATCGCCCTCCGCAGGCACAGGGCCTGGAGAGGCCGACGGCAGGGCCCAGCACGCAGCCACTGCTGGCAGAACCTCCCAAAAACGAACTGAAACCCAGCACTCCTGGCCGGAAGGAGAAGCCTGCTAAAGGAAAAGAGTCCAAGGGCACTGGGAACGTGCAGACGGAAAGCAGGGCCCAGAGAACGAGGGAAGAGAGCTCTGAAGATGACAGTGAGGTTTCTGACATGCTGAGGAGTGGCAGATCCAAGCAGTTCTATAACCAGACTTACGGAGGAGGCAGAAGGCCTAGACCTGACAGGGGGTATTCCAGCAGGGGAGGATACCAGTTCCAAAGAAACGAGGAGGCCTGGAAAGGACCACCCAGCAGAAGCAGAGATGACGGCTACCAGTATCAGAGAAACTTTAGAGGACAGCCATATAGGAATGACAGGAGAAGGGCAACACTGGGAGATAATCAGAGGGGACAGCAAGCATAGAGTGAGTGGATAATTGGAAAATTTAAGAAGCAAAAAGTAATTTGAAGTAGCAGTTTAAAATCTTAATTTCTTTTTAGTGAAGTTCAATGATATGTTTAATTTTTGGCAAGTAAAGACTAGGAGGATGTCAAGTCCTACCATAGGGTTTTTGGGGGGATTCTAGAGTTTGTTTGGCTTAGCAGTTTTTCCTCAATGTCAAATTAGAAAAAAGAATAGGTTTAGTGTTTGATAATTTTTTTCCCCACAAAGGTTTGCGTTTGTGATAGAAGATGGTTATGTGCGTTTACTAGAGTGACAAATGACAGCATTTGATGTGATCTAGATTCTAAAATTGACAGTAACATTGCACCAAATATAAATGTATATTTTATCATACAATGCCTTAGTTCTGAACTGAGCTAAAGGAATTCTCAGCCTACTGCACTGTTGTCTCTGATATGCTTCCAACCCAAAGGCCTTTCATCTCAAAAAGAAAAAATCTGTCAAACTTGAATGTTTTCTCTTGTGTGTTACACGTATGGCAGCCAGCTAACCCTGTGTCTTAGGTATGTTGTATATAGTTCTTTTCATAATCATAGGGTATATTTTTGAATTTTAAAAAGCATTTATTTGTTGAAATCAAAATCAAGACAAGCAGTCAAGAATACCTGTGTATGAACTGATAAGAATGGCTGTTTCCACCATGAATTCTTCTTAATGCTGGTGTGACTAGAATGGTGCCTATGCCAACTGAATAATTACAAAGACAATAAAAATGTAGATGCTATGCATTTCCAAAATAATTCTGCATCTGTTATAATAGCAGAAGTTTTTTTAATGCCACTTTAACACTAATGCACTGACAAATCCTAGATATTTTGTGAGGAGATGCATAAAGTACGTGTTACGTTTTTTTAAGTTTGTACGATTGAGCTACTGTTCAGTATTCTTTTGTTGTTGCACTGTTGATGTTTTGCATGTACAACTCCTTGCTGGAACTACTTTTAAAAGCAAGAATGGAGAGTCTCAGTGTGCTCTGCTCTTCCCTACAATTCAGAAGAAAGTGGCTTCTGCCTTATATTTTTACACTGTGTCAGAGTTCTGATGCTGTTTCTTCTGAGCCTGGTTACGATCTCCGCAGTGTTCCTGTTGCCTTTGCAGCCTGGATGTTCAGCTGTCCAGACTCGGAGAGTGCAGTGTGCACAGTATTCACTCAGCTCTGTTGCTCTGTAAAATTGAACTGTTGTGTATATTTTTATATCTCTGTATACAGTAGTGTAGGTGATGGTACCCAGTCATTGTGTCTGAGATTGTACACCCTTGGTGCGGAAACCAGATAATAGTTACATGATAAAGAGTTGGTTTTCAGATGCATGCTATGTATAAAACCCTAATTAAAATAAATGTTTTGTCTTTTCACTTGCTTTCTAAATGATATTTATGTATTTAAACTTGTTGCAATGGCATTAAACGAAGTGTTGTTCTTATAGAGCCAGCTGTAGTCAGCAGCAGAATGATGAACAGGATGTGGCAAGCAGTGAACAAAAAGGGGCCATAAACTGAATTTGCAGTTTTTGTTCGTAGGGGTAGGGTCATGCTGAAGGCTTTTTGGTTCTTCTTTTTTTAATCTAAATATTTTTTCATTCAGAAATGTATTCAGGATTTCAAAAGAGGCAATCTTCACTTTTACAGGTTAAGAACGAAGCAAGCACTGAGGGATTTAACTATTCTTACTATTGTGGTTCTCTGTTTATCTCAACTCCTTTCAAAAACGTAAAGAGGGCTGCTTGTGTGAATTTTAAACTCCTAAGTCCAGTTGTACCCCAGCTTTGTGCAGCAGTCACTCAACTGATCATTCTGTCCTAGACCAGGCTCTTCATCACAAGCTTTGCTGCAAGAATGAAGGCCGTAATGCTTCCTAAAGAAATCTGTTGGGAAACACTGGGGAAGAGAGGCATGGCAGTAACTGGGAAGGATGTGCTTTTAGAATTTACTTTCAAAAACCAGCTTCTTTCAGCTGGGCCAATTGACCCTGGTGGGAGTCATGCCCTAGCTATCAGTGCTCTTTCTTCAGGAAACTGTAGGACAGTGAAGACTGGACTGGAAGGTGTATTTTCTCCACTGCTGATCAAGTAAGTCTGGTTTCCTCTCTTGCTGAAGGAGTTGTAGATTGATTGGCCCAACCTTTGGCCTGGGGCATAATGTTTTGGACTGCAGGATCCTCCTGTTAATAAATGTAATATTCAGCACATAATGAGCTGTGATGCACAGCTTCAGGTATTTACTGAACCACATCTTTACCTTGCCCTTATTACAACTGATTAAGAGAAGATGCACAACTCTAGTCCAAGGGGAGTTAAGCTGTGAGAGGAGAACAAGCTTTAGTCAGCCTTTGGAAGTTTTTGTCTGACCAGGGTGCTGGTGTAAGGATGTATTCAATACTTGCAACTTCCTTAGGGAGTCCCTCTGCTGGTGTAGTACAGGTGGATTGCTGTTACAAGACAGAGGGAGGTAGTGTTTGTATAATGCTCAGTACTGCCAAGGTTATGAAATAACCACGTTACTAACACACAGAATGCCTTAAAAAAACCCAAATCCACTCCCTTCTGTAGCTTCTGAGGCAAAAATGTAAACAAAGAACAAAGCCATGTTTTTCACATGCCAATGAAGGCAGTGAACTGTTGAATGGAAAATAACCTTCCTTTTAAGATATACATAGATGGAAGTTGTTTTTACATGTCTGCTTAAGTAAGCAAGGAACCTTTAAATTTTCTTTCTGGTTCCCTGAAGGACCTAAATGTATATGGAGGTAAGTTTTTAACAAGATATTTCTTATTTACTTTCATTTTTGTCTATAGTAAGGATCAAGGCTTTTACTTTTAAGAAAAAGTAGTTCCTGCATCTTAACCTTATAAAAACTTCAGGAAGAGTAAGTTGGAAAGATGGAAAGAATGTTTATACTTCTTTTAAGATTATTTCACTGATTATTTTCCTCTCACTAGGTCTGAGAAGATGCACAGGGACAGATGATTAAAAAAAGATGTAGCTACCTTCTTTTACATTCTTTGTACTGCATCTTCGGTGTGCACTACAGTGTGAGAAAAGGTGTATGTGACATCATATAAATATACACACTTCTGAATTAGTAATTGAAGAAATTCTGCAGTGTCACAGAAGAGTTGTAAGTTAGGTGGATATTTTATTTTTGAAACCCTCATCCAGAGAGATTCAACCTTTTTAAAAGAGGAGTCGCTCCTGTAGCGTGACATTCTTAGTAAACTTCCCTCTTATACGGAAAACAGCTTCAAAGATTTCTTTTAAAATGAGGAAGTTCAGTCAGTACTTGGTACATGAGTAGGATATATTGAATTGAAAACCTCCCTTAAATTTTGAAAAATCAGAAGACCCATTTGCACAATTTCAAGGTGGTCTATTTTGAAATCATTACACTGAAAATAGGGCTGTGTCACCAAAATATAGAAAGTGGCAGTTTTACTCAGACTAGGATGTTTACTGCTACTGTCTCGGATGTTAAATGCAGCAAAAGATTTTAAGCTCCAAAAGATTAATTTTTCTAAAACCTGATCTGAGCCATCTCATCACAGCTGTTTAGGTTCCAAAATGCATGTCTAAATGCCAGTTAAAAAGATGCTGGGATTCAATATTTAGTCATCCAGGAAGAAGTAGTTTCCACTCTTCTTTTGTTCCACATCCTTGGGAAGAGAAAAAAGGACACCATTACTTGAAGTAGTCTTTGGCAGACTTGAACATAACTGAAATAAAAGACACTTATCTAAACTCCTTTCTGCTTCCCTTATTACTCTTACTAGTTTCACATGCTGTGTTTCCAGCACAGCAGAATTCCCATGTCAATCTTCATTTTGTTCCTTATTTTAAAATTTGGCTTCATATTAAACAATCATGGCTCCTTTACTGTAAAGGTGCTCCTCTCTTACCTTAATGGAATTGAGTTTGTTTATTCTTGGTCTGTAATTGTTGGGGTCTCTTCTAAAAGTGATTTCAAGCTGAGATAAAAACTTATTCATTCCAGCCAAAAGAGTCTGTGGACTGTTAAAAGAGAAGAATATTTGAGCTACATTTTCAGAAGTATTATACTACACAATTACAGGCAACTTTGAGCTCCACCCTGAGTTCACTCAGAGCTGGAAATGCAAATGTGAGCTGTATTTGATTTACCATGATATGCTACATTTTTAGTCAAACCTAGTCTGAGCTGCTGCTGAAAGATGAGAGTAGTACCTCAGTGTGGCTTCCAGCCGTGACCTTTACATTCTTTTTATTTTGTGTCTACATGTGTGTGCTGGCACACTTACTTATATTCAAAGAAAAAAACCCCAACCCTTGCACCGTAAGAAAAATCTAACAAAGATCTTAACTTGTTCAGCATCAGTGTATGATTGTGATTTTTGAATTCCAACGTGTGTTCTTGGAAGGAATACCATCAAAACCAGGAGAGCAGGGGGTTGCAGGCACATGGCAGACCAACATGTTTACTTCATCTGGCTTGTGCCAAGTACTCACTGTTCTAAAAGCCTGGTTTCTGATAAGGCTGCACATCAAAAAGTCTCTGTAATCTACATGAAATTATTTACAGGAACAAAAGTAGGCATATCAAAAGGGACAGCTTTGAAAGAGTAAAACAATGCACTCTGCATATTGCTGTCAAGACTTGCCCTCCACCATCTGCATACAGGTACCATAAATACACTGCTTTCTTTTAATACATCTGAAAGTTATTTTCATGAGCACAGTTTACAGTTGGTACTTTTTTGTTTCCTTACTACTGATGCCACATATTTGATCTCTTCTGATTGTAATTTAGCCATTGTGCAGTTGGCTTAAGGCTGGTCTAAGCCAGGAGAAGGTCTAGTTCTTGTGGGCTTGGTTAGACTCTCCAAGCCTGCCCCAACTCTGGTCTAGGCAGCCTGTAAGTGAGGATCAATCCCCTTTTCTGTTCCCTGATTCAAAACCAAAGTCAGAACCCTCAGGACAGGCATGGATGCAATTTAAATTTCCATAGGCAGGGAAGACAATCTTACTTACTAATCCCAACAGACTCTTACCTGTTTGCCAGTGTGTTCTTGGAAGGAATGCCATCAAAAACAATCACACGATCAGCAAGATACGTAGCCATGATAAAATCATGTTCTACCACAAAAGCTGTTTTTTTAGCATGGAGAATGAAACTGAAATAAGGCGAAAAAAGAAGAGAGAGTAATGTGATCTCATTGTAATACTACTGCAAATTTCAGTTCCTTCTGCACCATGTGCACTCACCGTTTAATGACTCTGGCAGCCATCAGACGCTGTTCAGAGTCCAAATATGCTGAGGGCTCATCAATCAGATAAACATCTGCAGGTTTACCCAGACAAAGAGCTAATGCCACACGCTGCAACTCACCACCAGACAGTGTCTGAACCTGGTGGTGTGGGGAGAAACAAGGCCATGCTTAGTTCAGGTACAGGTTGAGAGTTAAGACAATTAGGATGTTGATTCAGGCAATTAATACCTCCTGGTCAATGATGTTTTCTATCTGAAGAGGTTTCATTACATCAGTTACAAACTGGGGGTGTGTATAGGCATCTCTGATCTTCTCATGCAGCAGCTGACGGACACTTCCCTGGCAAAAGGAAAATGTTGCTATTCAGTTTTATGCACCACAAGAAAACCAGCAGAGATAGAAACTTTTTATTCTTATTTTATATCTATATCTATTTTAGATAGAATTAAAAAATTTTATCTCTGCGTTTTATAGCCAACACGATACTTAATAAATAAGGCTGAAACGTACCGTAGATTTAGGGCTGATTTTCTGTGGTTTGTAGCTGACATTTAGGACTGGGACCTCACCTATAAAAAGACAAAATTAATATTGCAAACAAGAGCCTTTCCAGTATCTTTAAAATAGGTTTCAGCTAAGGTATTACACATTACCTCCTTCATCAGGTGTAAGTCTTCCTGCAAGCATTCGGATAAATGTTGTTTTGCCAGTTCCTAAGTTAAAATACAAGTTACAGATTAATCACTTTTTAGTAATTTAGACCTCTGAAAATTAAGTCACTGATACAACAACAACAAAGACTATTTAATAAAGAATACATTTTAAAATTAGACTGCTTTGAGAACTCCTATATTAACTTCCAGCACTTACTACTTGCTTTTTCAAATGGAAGAGACATCTTAAAACTGTAAGTTTTTAAAATGGGGTAACAGACAAACAGTGGCATCGATAGCACTCAGTAACTTCACATTCTCTCTAGTCAGGGGACTCATGGTGTGATATCTTCCCCAGGAAACAAGCAGCTGAACCCAAGTCAAACGCAGTAGTTTTGAAGCCTGGCTCCCAAAGCGAAAAAGGGCTTTAGGAGCATATTCAGGGCTGGAGAAACAGTTTCCAACATAAATTGCACTCACCATTTTCCCCTAACATCACCATAATTTCAGAATCGGTGAATTCTCCAGCTACTATGGATAGTTCAAATTCTCCCATCTTTTTTTTCATTCCTGGATATTTGTACATACACATTTTTTTAACCTCTTCTTCATTAGCTGTCTCAGCTACTTTAAATACCAGAGATGCATCTCGAAACCTTAGGTTTTCTGTTGGAACATAGCCGTCTAGGAAAATGTTTATGCCTATGATGGGAGGAAAAAAGATAATTAAAAAAGGTCTGTAACAAAGTAAAACAAGATGAATTTCAATTCCTGGCTGTAAATTCCATTCAGGTAAGGAGAATGCTGGATTTTAAACGGCATGGTAAAAGAAGCAACAAGACCTCCTCTTTTAAAGTTGCACATTATGGAAATTGAATGAAGAAAAGCCTTCCTAAATTACAGAATGGCTGTAGCAGCTCTTCCTGAAAATCCAGTTAGTGATGTGTGTGGGGCTTAAAGGAACTGCTGCTGTTGGGCCCATTCTCTCAAAACCAGTTTTTACTGAGTCTCAGTACTACAAGTGGGGTCAATTCAGATGAACACTATGTACCCCTGTACTGTGCAAACTGTCTCCTGCCCTTTCTCTACTACTTTATAGGGTCTTTTGTGTAACTCCACTGTTTACAAAACACCTGCAAGTATCAAAACTATGTCCATAGCAAGAGAAAAAGGACATTCCATAATTAAGGCTTTTGGGTTGAGTTACAAATTTAGAATCATGTAACACAGAAATTCTGCAGAAAATCAAACAGTAGTTTTTTCATTGCTGAACTGTAACACGAAGAGGACAAGTTTACACAACAGACAACTGGCATTTTGCTGTCTTTTTTGGTTATGTTTAAAAAGAGAAATATGGCAAGAATTACCTTCTCTTACGCTGAAAGGCATGGTAACAACACCATAAGCACTTGGCACACCATACAGGCAGCAGATAAAGTCAGAGAGATAATCTAACACACTTAGATCATGCTCTACAACAATAATGTACCTGAAAAACAGAGCCAGAGAGATGCTTTTTTACTTCAATGCAAAACATTTTTCTTTTTTCTTACTCTAGTCTTGCATAAACAAGAGCTATCAACATGATTGTTAGTTAATATGGTTTCTTCACTTTATACTAAAAAAGGAGAGAGTTCAAATCTCTAACAATCATTTTTTGAACTGCCCAATAAACTTGTGAATGACAAACTGAAAGTCCATCTTCAGTGTAATCTGGCAGCTTCTTTATGTATAGTAAGTGGAAGGATATCGATTGATTTGAGTGAAAAATACTCAGCACATTTTAAGAAAATAAAAATCTTTGTGAGAAAGGGAGGAAACAGCAATATTCAGGTGAAAAGTAACCACGAATATTTTCCCATCCTTATTATAAAATTCTGAAACGAGACAGGAAACTACAGGAAATAAGTTTCCAAAATGCAAAAGAATAGAGTATGACTGACTTGGAATATTTGAAACATCTGTTAGTGTACCATACTGAGAAGTGAGCACTTCTTCTAAGGAGATGGACTGGATGTTTCTTCCCTCTGTGAACAGTCATGCATTATTACAGCCTGGCAAAACATTTGAAGCTTGTATTTACCTGTCAGGGTTTATGAGGGACCGAATAGTAATGGCAGCCTTCAAGCGCTGCTTGACATCCAAGTAGCTGGAAGGTTCATCAAACATGAAGCTAATCCCAAAAGGAAGAGTGAAGTCTTAGTGAATGCAAGCTTTCTACTTATTCAAACACAGTATTAACATTTCAACCATTAAATACATGGAAATAAAAAATTACCATTATTTATACTGAGAAAGGGAGACAAAAAATGAGAACTGGGCACACCTGCATTCATTCTCTGTAGGCTGTCACATGAAAGTGAGTTCAGTATTATTTTGCCAAGAGCTCTGACAAAGTTACCAAAAGTTACAAGAAATCAGCAGCTAGGAGTCCCATGCTCTCATTCTGAGTTACCTTAATTTAACATGAACTGAAAAGTGCAAAAATACTTTAGAAGACTGGAAGAAGGACATCTTCCAAAAAGAGAAAACTGAACAAGGAAACTCACTTGAAACTCACACCAACCAAACAAAAAGCAGCAGCCCAAGCTGAACAAAACCAACCAACCAAAAATTCATCAAAGCAAAAAACCCCAAACCCTGTAACTCTTCTGATCTTGCTTTCTTGGTCCCAAGGAGTCAGCAAACAGCATAGATTAGACAGTCATTTCCTGCTTGCAAGACAGGAGAGGAGGGACACAAGTTCCAAGAGGTGGGGAAGCAGCTGTACCTTTCTCATTCAGAGAGGCTAAGAGAGGTGTGCTGCCCAACAGGATATATTTAGGTGGGATTAGGGAGAGGTTATGAAGTAGTGATGCTGAAATTTAACACTGGCTTCTGAAATCAGCTATTTCCACTCAGGTAAATAAAAGTATACAAAATCCAGAGATCATACATGAACTAAATATGGCTTTCAGCTGATGAGCTGGCAAAAGTTTGGTTTTTTTTAAAATACTTTTCAAACATTCTTTAATAATTAATAAATACTTCTCAATATTTCAAACAAAAGTATTATTGTTAAAAATAAGTAAATTCGAGGACCATATTCTGAGACAGATTATTAGAAGCAATGCGTAACAGAAGTAAATTAAACATACATATCAGCCTTCTGAATGCAAACAACTGCACAAGCAAATCTCTGAAGTTCTCCTCCTGAAAGGTCCTCAACATTTCTTTCTTTCAGGTGTGTTAAGTCTGCAAATAAGTGGTTAATTTTAGGTATGTTATAACCAACACAACAATCCATATTTTCATTACCTACAGAAACATGTATAAAAATAGCAAACATACTACACAGAGGAAAAGAAAACAGAAGGAGAATAAGCATTCAGTTTATACAGTATCACTATCATACTGCTAACACTAAGTCACAGCAAGCTATGGCTCCTCTGCAGCATTAGTTGCATGGCTCCTTCTTATCATGCAGAAGGATTACATATCTATTTCTTCTTCCACCATGTATTTGGTAAAGATTTCTGGCCCTAAAAAGAAACTATAAGAGGTTTGAAAGTGTTTTTTGTCAGATTTGGCTGAATAGTTCTGGTTTTCAGGAAAATCAAGTCCCTCAAACCTTACAGCAGAAGGGTGAAGCCAGTATTTTCTAGGCAGTTTAATAAACACCACATTTCAAGAACAGATTGTGTCACTAATAAATTAAGTGGGAATCAAAGCCCACGTTCTTGGTAGCACAATGGCAGCCCCACTTTTACCACCCAGTTCTACCTAAGAGAATCTTATTGTGAATTTAGCAACAACTAAATTTAGTAACAACTAAATATAAAACACCTACAAAACTTTACCCGGGCTGGACTATGCACATGTTCTTATTAATTGTATTAATCTCAGAAGTCAGTGTTACCCCCCACTATAATTAGACATATACAAGCTTTGGGGGGGAGTGTAGTATATTAGGATAATATTTTCTACATGCAGTGGTTCTCCCAAGGGGGATGCTAAGATTTTGCCACACTTGTGAGCAAGCAAGAGCAGCAGATGTCAAGTGGAATTTTTCCAGATTTAAAAACAAGCACTTTCTACTATGAAACAGAAACTGCATTCGATTCTGTTAACTAGCATGTATCAATTAGTTTGCCTTTGCAACCAGGAAGTATTATTTGTGTTATTTATACTACAGCATGCCCTAGGCTTTACAGTAAAGCACCTTAACTTTTTCTCTGGCTTTTTTTTTTTTTTTGAGTATAATTTACATGTATAAGGTTTTTTTTGTATAATTTACTTATTCTATCACATTCTGGTAACTTGATTGTTTCACTAAATACAAGCTTCTCAAATGCTTCAAAATTTGACTGTACAAAATTACTCACCAAGCTGCTGACATACAACAGTTTGTGTCTTAGTTTCATCCTTCCTATCCAGAATTGATCCCACTGTTCCCTGAATGATAAATAATAAAAAAAAGCCCCAACATTAAAAATTTCAGACAGTTCTGAATTATGCTGCTAGATAAAACCTTTAATCACAAGAGAAGTACTACAGAAGAAGCTCCCAGCTTTCCATTAACTCATGAAAGGTCTCACCTTTGCAGCTTTAGGGATCTGGTCCACGTACTGAGGTTTAATGATAGCTTTAAGGTCATCTTCCAGAATCTTGGTAAAATAATTTTGTAATTCAGATCCTCGGAAGTAAGTCAAAATTTCTTGCCAGTCAGGTGGATCCTGTGACAAAATTAAAGCCTGGGTTTACTTATACCATTAAAAACATAGTAAGAAACCCTAATCTTAAATTCCAATCAATAAGGCAAATAGAATATACTTGTAAGATAACAAACAAAAAAAAAAAAACCAAAACCATTCTAAAAACAAAGTTTAGAGATCTTTTTTTTTTTTCCAGGTATCACTAGCCTTAAAAAAAAAATACAATTAAATTTGCACCGTTAAGAAGCTACTGAACTGAAACAAATTCATGGGGAAAATGACAGCACGGATTAGTGTAACTACACTACAGCTAATCCAAAGGAAAAGGATTGGAATGATAAGAGCACAAACGTGCACAGAAGATGCAATAAAATTTTGTAATTTTCTCTGCTTCTAGCAAACATTTCCAAGGAAACAGAATGAGAAGACAAAGGAAAAATGACAAGCTGAAAAAGAAAGGGACTGTTCAGAGCACTCACCCAGGAAAAGTCCCCCCTTGCACAGTGTACTACTCTGAGGGGTGCTGAGTTAATTACTTTGATGATAAACAGTATGGAATCAGACTGACACAGTCATATTTCCAAACCAAGCAAATACACAGAGGAAATGCTTCGTCAGTTTTAGAGCAGAAGCAACATGGAAGATTCAATTCATACCACGTGTTTCTGCGGTCATATTGATATGGCTCCTTCACAGCAAAGTCTGATTTTGGAAGCATGGTAATTCAATTAAGAACACATTCAGAAAGTCAAAAGTTTTGCTATTTCTGCAATACTACCACCTGAAACAAGAAGTCCACAAAATAACATAAACCAAACTTGAAAGAGAATGTAAAATGTAGCTGGGAAATGATTATTTCTTTGCAGCTTTAGGTGGCAGCCATGAAATGAATCGTTTATCAAAACATTACTCTTTCAGGTAAAGAAACTGCTGAAGAGAGTTTGAACACACTTGTTCTTACAAGTGCTTCTTGAAGGACAAAACTGTGCATCAGAATTCAATTGTCCCCATGCAATTTGAAGGTAAGAAAGTGATATCTGAAATACTGATAAGAGGAGTACTAATAGTAGTTATTTATGCCTTTTCTCTAATAGTATTTACTCTTTGGAGTAGTGCTAGGTAAAGAAGCCCTGGTAAAATACTTTGCTCACTGGCTGCAGTTTTACTTGGAGTACATACATAGGAAAATGGATTATGAATTCCCATGAATACCAGCAGTTTCAAGTTGTTGTAAGTCTGGTTCTCAAAAAAAATCTTATTTCTAAGTAACTAGCAACATGAAGAAACTAAGGATTTTCAGAGCTCAGTATTAAACTGTACAGTAAGAAATATCTTCAACCACAACTTGCATACTAACAACATACTTTATGAGAAATCCTCCTCAAAAGAATCAAAGACAAAAATGCCTAAGAAATCACAAGGATACATGGTAAGTGCTCATAAACCCTAGAGCTGTCAGATAAAAACAAAGTTAAGTTAAAAGAAACTCCAAAACTTGAGCTATGGAAATCCCTCATGGGAACAGAGAAATTGTGCAGGGAGAAAAACTTGACATTTTTTAAAGACTGGTATGAAAAAAACCCAAGCCCTTAAGTGTGACTTCAAGACAGAAACCCACCTCTGATATTTATCTTTTGTGAGTTACAATTATAATTAGTATCCTGATCTTTCTTGAGAGATATACACGATTTGCAAGAAAGCCTTTGTTAACAATAACCTTCTACTATTGTTCCCGTGTGGAGGAGGTCACTGGCTGTTAACAGGTTAAGTGCCAAGATCCTCACAAATACAAGAATTCAGTCCAAAAATATAAACACAGCTATCTAGAATGCCAACTCTATTTTATTGCTGATACATACATCATATTTTCCAAGATTTGGCTTCTGTTTTCCTGCTAAAATTTTCAAGGCAGTTGATTTTCCAATACCATTGGTTCCAACCAATCCCAGTACTTCACCTGGACGAGGGATAGGCAACCTGTACACAACATTGATAACTTTGTGTTATATTAATGTCATCAGACACCAACATTTAGTGGTCAAATAAATGTTACAACCCATTTTCAGACTTTCTCATTTTCACAGCCTACTTTGTTAACTTGCAAATATCTAACTCAAATTATATCAAATTCCTTAAGAATAGAAGATCATAAGAAATATTTAAGGGCAGTCTGTTTTTAAATAGGGGCTCTGTAAAATAATCCCTAACGCTTTATTTCATTATAATATTTTTTAACTAAGAAAACTGTAATTAACATTCTAAAAGGAAGCTACTGGGGTAAGAACCAAGAACACTTTGATGTGCACTATGTTTACGATATCAAAAACTTGGATTTTCTGTCTCTTTTACATTGATATTTGAAAAATAAAATACCTGTGAAGTTTGAAGGCATTGGCACAGTATCTATGCGTTGTTTCTTTCTCCAGGTTGCTAGGTAAGTTAACAATTGACAAGGCTGCAAAAGGACATTTCTGGAAGTGAAATAAATTAAAGATTATTAGTGCACACAGCAATTTATTAGCAAAGACTATGTTTTGTACTGCACCCAGCTGTGCATTTACATTTTTAAATGGACTTGTACCAAATTTCCTTTACATGGTCAACCTGCCAAGGAAGTCCTATACCACATTTTTCAAATTAATAGTCAGCAATTTAGACCTGTCAGTCTACAATACAAATAAGGCACACTGCACATATTCTCTGCCTCTTAAAAAACCCCCATCTTTCTGCTGCCATTTACAGACACAAATGAAAAACCCAAACAAAGCCAAGCAAAAACAAAGCCACAACAAAACCCACACCCTGCAACCCAACCAGGTCACTCAAGTGACACAGGTCTTCACTTTCTATGAACAGTAACAGTTAACTTGGTCTGACCAGTCCAGGAAAGAAAGCTGCTTTTTCAAGTTACAGTATGCATTACTAAATATAACAGCAAAATAAGGAACATTTAGGACTTTAAACAAAGCAGTTTAACATTTACCTTGATGCAAATACCACAACCAATACAAAGTGTTTCTGAAATCCATGCTATTTTGCTCTGTGATGTGACTTCTATGCAAAGTTTTCCTGGTGAAAAAAATTAATACAAGGTCAATAAAGTTTCTGAATTCCTGCCTACTAAATTCAACAGAGGAACATGTAACTGATGAATGTTCACTGAAGTTTTAGATCATCTAAAGGGTCATTATTACTAAGAATTGTTCATGCTTTCAGTGATATTTCTAAAGGCTTTATGAAACAAAACCTTGAACGATACACAAAAAACTAGCAATTATAAAAAGCTCATTCCTTCCAGTAGAACTTGATTCAAAACGTCTCCAATTGCTTCAACACTTTGTTACATTGTATCTCTTACCCATTCGAACCACAGGACAACTCTTCTTGCATTCCTGACGACATTTCTTTGGCTTACACTTGTCATGGTTGACTATAGCAATTCTTGTTAATTTGTCTGCCATAATGCACAATTTAGGGTTAAACACATACACCAATTATGACAAGGAGTAGTGGGAGTCTTCCAGACCTTAAGGAAAAAAAAAAAGAAAAAAACCCCATGTTACTGACAGTACAGAGAACACATCCTAAGTTATTACTAGTGGAGTGCAGAGATGAAAAACACAAAATTATTTGATTTTTTCCTCCTTTAAGCAACGTGGCAAACAGAGCAAAGTCGGAGATACAAATAACAATGATACTGATATGTAGATAACTGCACAAATTTTTAATGTCAACTTTCCATCCCATTACTATTTTTCCAGTGCAAAAATAAAATTGTGATTATATCTGAAAATAAATTTGTTTCCAAAAAAAGCACGTTATAGTAAGAACATAAGAATCTATAGAGCTGCAAATTCTACTTTCACAAGCTGCCTTGGGTAAAGCACCCTTGTTCACACTCTCAAATTGTGACTACAACTATTACTCCAAGAATATGATTAGAATTTACATTTACAAACTGTATGGCAATATTCTGTATTAAAGGATTAAAACAGCGTAAAATGTAAATCAGTTTTCAAAGTGAAAATTTGTAATTGCATATAAAAAGTAAACCAGACAATGTGAGCAGACATACATGATGATGTTTGATTCTTTAATCTTGAGTTTCATTAGTATTTGAATAACTACAGTTACATTCTGCATTTCCTAATATGGTATCAATGCCTATAATAGATTTCAATAAAAATAAGTAAAATTCTTTATAAAGAACATCAAAAGGCTCTGCAAAGGGACATGGCCAAGCCAGATCCATGGGCTGAGGATCAGTAAGGCCAAATACTGGGTCCTGCCCTTGGGTCACAACAACCCCAGGCAGTGCTACAGGCTGGGGCAGCCTGGTGGAAAAGGACCCGGGGGTGCTGGTCGACAGTGACTGACCATGAGCCAGCTGTGCCCAGGGGCCAAGAAGGCCGATGGCATCCTGGCCTGGGTCAGCAATGGGGTGGCCAGCAGGACCAGGGCAGTGACTGTCCCCTGTACTGGGCACTGGTGAGGCCACACCTCGAGTGCTGTGTCCTGTTCTGGGCCCCTCACTGCAAGAAAGACACTGAGGGGCTGGAGTGAGTCTGGAGAAGGGCAGTGGAGCTGGGGAAGGGTCTGGAGCACAGGTCTGAGGAACGGCTGAGGGGGCTGGGGGTGTTTATAAAGGGAAGCTCAGGAGAGCCCTTATCACTCTACAACTGCCTGAAAGGAGAGTGTAGCAAGGTGGGGGACTGGGCTCTACTCCAAAAGAACAAGAGACAGGACAAGAGGAAACAGCCTCAGATTTAACCAGGGGAGGTTTAGATTGGATATTAGGAAAAATATCTCCGCTGAAAGGTGGACAAGCATTGCAACAGGCAGCTCAGGGAAGTGGTGGAGTCACCAACCCTGCAGGCATTTAAAAGATATGTAGACGTGGCACTCAGAGGAGTTAATGGTTGGACTCAATCTTGGAGATCTTTTCCAACCTAAAAAATTCTATAATTCTGTGGAGTACAAGATGATTAAATATTCCTGAAATAACAAATAAATGCATGCAAAGATGTGAAATTATGACTTGTATTCTTCTCTATAATCCCCTCTTTCCTTGCTTAGCTTTTTGTAATGTACATTGACAAGCACTGGATAGTACTGGGACTTCGTACAGTTGCAGCAAATGGAGGGAAGGGCAGAGAATTTTACATTCAAGTCTTGATAGATAAAAAAGGTGCAATGTGCTTTAAAGTACATTCATATTTCCATTACTATATTCATTCATAGTATTGAAAATAATAATAATAATGACATTTGTGTTCCCGTGAACGAGGCACACCTAAGGACTACTCCCTCCAGCTCCAGAACAACAAAGACAACTGAATTATGAGGCTCTTGGAAGATTTTAAGATATTACAGATGACAAGTATTTTTTTTTGGTCAAAAAAATGCCATAAAGTACAAAGCATTTCCATCTGACCACCACTAAATAAAGGGATGGCAGCCCTACAGATGGTACATGTTCAAAATCATTTCTATGCAGTATCAGCAGTTCAGTGATATAACTGGGATGGAGTCTTGAAATACTTCAGGTTTCCACACAATCCAAAGGTGCAGTTGCATCCAAAGGATTCCAACATTTCTAATTAAAGGAAGTATTTTCTTTTGGATGTCCAGTTCACCTTTGCTTCACCAAACCCAAGTATCCTGCAGTGGTTTACAGACTATATTTACTACATATGGCTATTGGATGAAGAAAGGTGCAACTCCTGAAGGAAGCAAGAATAAAATAGGTGTATGGTACATTTATCATGTTAAACTCTATCCTTCCATAAACTTCAGTTGGAAGGAATCCTTCAGATACTACTGCAATATAAATGGAAGGAAGATGGACATCTAACAGTCAGCAAAGGTCAGAAAAGCAGATGTTATTGTATCCTTAAATCCATTACTACCATAGTTAGGAATACTTTAAGTGGTTACTTTTAAAAGTGGTAGTCTTATTCCTTTAATGAATTTCCAAAGCATTTTAAAACTAATGTCAAAAGGTATTCTGTATCAGCTATAAATGAATCTAACTATTAGTCACACTGCCAACCTTATTGTGCTAGTTTCTACTAGTATTTCATTTTTTTTCTTTACTATTTTAAATTTTCTAAGCCAGGAAGTCTTATTAACACAGCTTATGTTTTCAAAAAAATGACTGAATATTAAAAAAAAAAATTAAAAGTGATTAAACAGTTCTGTATTTTCAGACCAGACTGACAAAGTAGGGCTCAACACTGAAATTACATCCGTAGGCCAGGCCAACAGGCATGGGATAATGAGTCTGCAGTTCTCACTTTAATACATGAGAAAACAAGAAACTGAAAGCCTTATTTTTTAAGGACTATAAAGCTGTCTGAGTCAGGGTAATTTTCCTGGGGACAGATACCGGTTAGAGCCATTACTTCAAATAAAGATACATTCTTTGGGAAGACATCCCAGTGTTTTTCATAAAAATCCTGCAGTTTACAGTGCAAAGAGTATTTGGGGGTGAATCACTCCCTCTCTGTTTTCCCACGGGAAGTGCCTAACCTGGGTCAGCCCTTTTTCCAAGGCCGGAGCAGACAGACAGACTGACCGCTGTGGATCTTCCACCTGAGCTCTAGGCAGCAGTGAACCAGTTCTGTGGGTCCCACAGGCGAGCTCCAGAAGACAAACCTGCCGTGGCTCAGCAGGCTGCCCTCCCCAGCCCCCCAAGCCCTGCTCGGGGTTCCTGCTGAGCAGTGCTGAGAGCAGCCCAGACATCTCCCCTCAGCCACCCCCCTTCCAGCTGGGGCTCAGCCTGAAGCTGCAAAGCAGAGGAGTGGGACCGGGCTGCTCTCAAACACCAAGGCAAATACGGCTTGAAACAAGCAATTCCTGCCAACTTTCTCAGCAAGCTTTCCACAGTCTTGGCGGGATAATCAGACTGAAGTTTACACTCACTGCTGAATCAGACTGTGGTTGGTAAGCAATGAAACAGCCCAAGTTTGGGGTTTTTTCCTAATTCTAACTTACATGGGAAAATGCCCATCTGTGGTGAATAGTTCTGAAGGGGTCACAGACTTAAGTATGTACAGTAAGCATTTATTAGAGTACTTGGTGGGGAGAGCAGAAGCAATGAAGCAGCATGGAGACATTCACTCCTCCCACTTTGCTCCCATCTATATGACAGAAGTGTCAGTTTATCCAAAACTCTCTACTGGTCTTAACCATTTTCAGAAAAAATATATTTGTGACTTCTGTAACTTCCACAATATTTCCAGGTCTGTGCTGATGTCTACAATGACAATTGTCCACGAGAGAAAATAATAATTTCTACTTAGAACTCAGAAACAAATTAACAAACTGTCCAAAACCAGACTAAACTCAAGTTACATATTCACATCCAGTTAGCAGAGTGACATTTAAATTAACACATGGAATAGGATGGTCAGACTCCAAGGAGCAGAAGCAGAACTCTCAGGACACTGAAGGCAGATTAGCAATGTTACAGAACAGCACACCTGTAACTGTGCAGTGCAGTCAGCAGTTTAGGGGCAGGAGAAACTGGTACTCGGAAGCATTTGACTTCGTGACTGCGCTCCTCTTTTCCATTTCAAGAAGAAGAGAATAAACAACAGACTATGAAAATATTAATTTACTACTAATTTACAGTTTACTAATTTACTATTATTTTACAGAGTATGAAAATATTAATTTACTACTAACTACTAGAGTAAAGAGTTGCTTTGAATTAATGAATGATGATGGAGTGGCAGCAGAAAATCTTCCCAGAAAGGACTGACAACACAGGTGAAAGAATGAGAGAATGACTAAAAACTTCTGGCTAGAGAAAAAGAAGATGTTCTAAAAACCTTGGCAGTACCATTTATTGAAGCCAAAAGCTGTATATTATGCTCAATTATGTCATGTAATACAAAAAAATCAAACATGTCTAAAAATAAGACACAAAACATGTTATCACAAGCATTCTAAGTCAGCATTCTATGGCTGTCTGACACAGCTGCTGCACACCCTGACACACCAGATTACAAAAAAAAAAAAAGAAGCAGCACATATGGAGACCTTGTTATCTGTCACAGAAGGCAACAGCCATGTACGATCTGTAGACCAAGTGCAATGTGGTTGCATCAATAATATTTATTTTTCACAGGCATTAGAGCTAAATTAGAATTCACTAAGTCAAGGCAATTATGACTGAGAAGGATTTGAAATTGCACTGAATTATTCAGACTTAAACAAAAATTAAAACATTAAAAATAAACAAAGACTGAAACAGAACCAGAGACTATTCAATGAAAGATGTGAAGGCAAGGTCTGGGTTCAGAATTCTGTCATACTTTAGTTGCTTTGCACAAAAATAGTGAATATTTTATTAAATTACATTGCACCAGACCTCAGAGAGAAATGCTGTGGAAAGAAGTGAGGTTGAGCAGCATTTCCAGGTGCCATTGAAAACAAGCTCAAGAATTGCCTCTTAATTCCATTGCTGATGGACTGACTACACACAGTCCACCAGAACAAGAAAGTTAAGAACTAGAATACCCAAAGAAAATTTAAATGAAAGATAAAACAGATTTTCAAACTGCATGTGGGAGATCACTACATCTGTAAGTTTTAAAGCAGAAACAATAGTAAATGATGCAAGAACAAATAAAATCTACCAAGAATTAAGAACTAGTGTATGCTTTAGGTTTTGACATTTGTTTTAGAAACTGAGGCGATGTAAAAAAAGAAGTTTAGACATGCCCAAATTTTCCTACTGCATTAAATCATTATGTTACTCATAAGACACGACATGAATAAGAAAATACGATGTTAACATGAAAGCATATGGTCAAATACACTGACGCTGCACAACGAGTGGGTGTGTTTAGCTTGTGCTGAGCAGTATTAATTATCACTCCATCTTTTACATTTCCCCTTAACATGAAGTGCGTGAGAATGAACCCATAAATTAGCAATTTAATGAAACTAATGAAAGTATTTCACGACCACTGGTTTAGAACTGCAGTTTAGGGAAGGAACCACAGCAGGGAAACTTAAATTAGGGCGTGAAAACTGTCACAGGAACTTGCAGGTGAAACATCCAAGTGCATTCCAGGGGGAAAACACCAGCATGGTGCTTGAGAAAAACCCTGCCGACTTCTTCTTTTGTTTTTACACATACCTAGTAGAAAACGGCCTTACCTTACTATCTTATCGCAACTGCAAGAAGGCTTGATCTCCTCACCGCCCCACAAGCACCCACGTGGATATAAGCTTTTCCCAAAAGAAGGCAAGATACGGCTTCCCCCCCCGCCACCCCGAGGAGGAAGTTCCCCGTTTTCACAGGAGCAAAATGCCGGCGTTCCTTTTCCCAGAGCCAGGCCACCGCTACCACCGCCAGCAGGCGAGGATCCCGCGCTGCATCCCCAGGGAAGCCATTCCCGCGGCCGGGAGCAGCAGCAGCAGCAGGNCCGCCGCCGCCACCCGGCCAAGATGGCCGTCGGGCCCGGGGGGCGGGGCCTGGGCGCGCGACACGGAGAGGAGGGGAGGGAAGGAAAGGAAGGGCAGCCCTTCCCTCCCCTCCTGCCGCTGGCGAGGGCGGCTCTCACCATGGAGACCTCGAGCGCGGCCGTGCGGAGGGAGCGCAGCCTCTCGGGGAGCGGTGCGGAAGGTACCAGCCGTCCCGGTTCCCCAAGCCCGCCCTGCGAGGGGCGGCCCCGCTCTGAGGGGAGCCCCCGGGCCGGCACGGAGCGTTCCCAGGACAGAAAGGTCTTGCCGGCCTCTACCTCCATTGCCCAGGTAGTCACGGGCAGCAGCAACAGTTAGAACGACTGCTTCTTTTCTCAAGGAAAGGTGTTGCCATTCCCTTTCACGACCGCGGTTTCGGCATTAGGAACCGAGCTCCAAAATCGGATCCGCCCTGAGACTGATACAACGCGAAAGGTACCGAGATAGAATGGTCTTGCTGGCCTTTACCTGCCCTGGGCAGCTGTCATCTGCACCTGGAATACTGGGGGCTNGGCTGGCACAAACCCCGAGGCGCCGGGGATGACGTACCGCGTGTGCAGCCAGTGCCGGCCCGGGCCGTGCCCACGCCGGCAGCAAGCCCCCATTCCCGGGAGCCTCCGGCCCTGAGGCCCGGGCGGGGCGCGGTCGAGCCGACCCTTCTCCCACGGTGGATCGGGCGAGGCCGCCGCCCAGGCCGAGCCCAAAGGCGGCCGGGCCGGCAGCACGGTATGAGGAGCGGGGCCCCTTCCCTGCCGCCTCCATTCCCGTGCGGGAAGGTCGGAATTCTCCCCGGCGTTACTTACCGGGAGCTGTGAGGCGGGAGAGGCGGGGCGGGNGGAGCGTTCCCAGGACAGAAAGGTCTTGCCGGCCTCTACCTCCATTGCCCAGGTAGTCACGGGCAGCAGCAACAGTTAGAACGACTGCTTCTTTTCTCAAGGAAAGGTGTTGCCATTCCCTTTCACGACCGCGGTTTCGGCATTAGGAACCGAGCTCCAAAATCGGATCCGCCCTGAGACTGATACAACGCGAAAGGTACCGAGATAGAATGGTCTTGCTGGCCTTTACCTGCCCTGGGCAGCTGTCATCTGCACCTGGAATACTGGGGGCTTTCATTCCCATCGGGAGGAACTGTCACTCTCTTTCAGGAGCCCATCACCTCAATAAGGATACCACTCCCAGTAATAACTATGTCCAAGGATTTGCTCCCTCACAAGGGGTGCCACGACACCAGGGTCTCGCTGGCCTTTACCTGCCATGGGCAGCGTGTCATCTACATCTGAAACTCTGGGACTACGCGCTTTCTTTCTCGTGGGGAAGCACTTCCAAGAGCCCACCTCGGGAACTCGGGTGCCATAGCCAACACCGAATACGTCCCAGGATCACTCCCGCACCGCAGGAGCCGGAACACGGCGCTCCCGCCGCTCCCTCCCTGCCCCGCCCAGCGCGTCGTGTGCGGGGCGGCCCCGGCGCCTGAGGGCGAGCGGGCGGGGCGGCGCGCGCGCACTGCGGCTCCTCCGCCCTGCGCTGCGGCGGCGGCGGCTCCCGGCGGGATCAGGTGGGAAAGGTGGGAGCTGCGGCTCTACCGGGGGCTCGAGGGAAAGACGAGGGGGAGGAGGAAGGTGCAGCCCGGGCAGGAGCTCGGCTGGCTGAGGCGGCGTGTTCGCGCTGGGTTCGGGGGTTGCCCAGCCGGGTCCCTCCCGCGGAGCGTGCGGGGCTCTCCCATCGCCCCCGCGGCCGGAGAGCGGAGCCCGGGCTGGGGATGCGGCGGGGCCGGTGGGTGCCGTGAGTAGGTGCTGCTGCTTTATTTCCGATACTAAAGCGGTTTGTAGGCCTGGGGAACACGGCCGCAATATAGTGTTGTAAGCCTGTTTAATTTTCATTATATTTATTTATAATTGTTATAATTAATATAATTAATATGAATATTAATTGAAAGCCCTACAAACAAGTCGTGGGGGGACGGCTACCAGTCGGTTTTTCAAAGCGGCTTCATCCTCTGCTTGCTCTGGGTTTTCACGACAGCTTCCAGAAGGAATACTAGAAATATTAGAAAATATTTACACACTACACTCCTTGTAAAGATGTGCTCGCCTCCTTTAAGGAACAGCTTGTAGCCTTACCAGGTAACTTTGGAAGTCTGGGCTTTCACAAAAATACATTTTAAAAGATGTATTTTTTTAGATTCATTAGGAATACAATTGCTAATATAATTCTCTTAATTATCTTTGTTTTTAGTGAAATATATTTGTGACAATGAAAGACTAGTAATTTTCAGTAATAGGCTTAAAGCAATCCGCTGGAGGCAGGGTAAAAATAATAAGTTTATTAAAGTTGTATTGAGAATAATCTGAGGGATCAAATGTACACACGAGCTAGTTGAAATAGGGTGCTGCTGAACGCTTACTATCATTCTTATATATTAATTAAACATTAATAATTTGAATGCTTAATGTTTAATCTTCCATCTGAGTGAAAAATAGGAAGCATAGTGAGAGTCTGGTTTTCGGATACCTCTTGAGATCTCTAAAGGCCTTAGACCAGCAAGGGTCTAGCAAAGGAAAATGAGAGCAGGGACAAGAGCTTGTGAGGTAAAATGAGTAATGCAGTTAAGAAAGTCGGGGAATCTGAGGTATGAAATTCCCTTTTGTTAAGAACAGGAAAAATATGCTTAAGGATGTTGCAAAAATGCTGAGGTAGTCAGTGCAGCCTTTGTTCAGTTTTCCTGGAAAGGCTGTAGTCAGATATTTGCTAAAACAGAATAAAAGTTTATGATTGGAATGCAATCAGAGTAATACTTCTTAAAAAAAAAAAAAAAAAAAAAGAGAAAAGCCAGAGGAGCTCTGATCCCCTGAAGGATTCTGAGGAGGTGGTTTGGGAAGGGAATCTGTCAGTAAGCAGAGAACAATTAAAATCATTGTGCACACAGGAAATATTCTAGTGTGGTTTGTTAAGAGTAGTCTAGATCAAACTTTTTTACAGTAGCCAATGCACTTAGTAAGGAAGGAATATGAGGAGTCTGGTTTTTTTTTTACAGGATTTCTGCCATTGTTCAAGCTACTGAAGTGTGCTCTAAAAATAAATCTTTTTAAAGATCTTTTTTTAAGAACTTTTGAAGTTGACTTGTAAATAACTCACCTTTAAACTGGGGTGTCATGAAACATGCTTCTGGAGGGTTCAGTTTTGAGTATATTTCCACTGTTTCCTGTAATGTTGAACACAAAATTGGAAAGATTGCAAGCACTGTACAGCTAAAGGCTGGAATTAGAAACCATCTTGAGAAGATTGGTAGAAGGTTGGAAATCAGTGTAACTTAGCTCAGTTAACAAGAACTGAGGGAGGAAGGGAACACAGGAATGAAAAAAATCAAAGGCCTGATTAGTGGAAAGGGTGTCAGTGAACAGCAAACAGTATCCCAGAAAATACTGGGCTTTTGTACTGCATTTGAGCACTGTAGCACATAGTAAAACAAATATTGAGAATTATTTTCTTTCACCTAGCCAGGTGTTGCTTTGTCACATTAACAAGTGTGAGAAAAAATAAAGACAAGGGAAGTGATTACTCTGCTGGAAAAGAGCCTTAGCTAAAATGCTCTGGTTATTTTTTTAAACAATAATACCGGATACCTAGACTGTGCAAGAATATTGGGTTTATAGAACCTTGTGAGGGGAGCTTGAAAGGCATAGACACTCTAGAAAGGAAGAAACTAAGAGCAAATTTGATGAGTGCCCTCACATCAATAAAAGGGTTGCCATGTAAAGGCCAGTGATTAATAAGTCTTTGAGTTCTCTGTAGAGCAAGAGATGCTTGTTTTTAGAAGGTGATACTTTGTGATTTGGATGCTAAAGGAAAACATTTAGCTTTTAGGTTGATGAAACCTGAAGCTGGCTGTCCACAAATCTCTTGCTGGAGAAGTAAATGTCTGGACAGGCATCTCCTGGGCACAGTCTGGTCTCTCAAAGGCCTTTACAGGTGTGTGTTTGAACAGTTCTGTGCATACAGTGTGGTGCAATTAGAAGTTTTAATAGGGGAAAACTGCTTTGGAATCTGCAAGATTCCTTGAGCCTGGGTTTTTATGGAGCTTTAGTGGGAAGGGCCCGTGAGATATCCTTCAGTGTCTCCTCTTGGATGTGTTGTGCGCACAGAAGGGTTTGCTTCCAGGTGTTCACCTTTTAAAGGTGTCTCCTGCTGGTGCACTGAGAACAAGCTGGCCGGTTTGGTTGGGAAAGGCAGGCTGTCCAACCATTTAAATCCATTTCATCCTGTTCATAAACTGTACTTGCTAGAACATCTTCAATTGGCTATTACTTCACAGGGATGGGATGTTTTCTGGAAAAGAGTGAACTTCTCTGAGGAAAATGAGGGATAAAGAGTCCAAGGAGAGGGAAAAAAAGCTGCTGCTTTGTCTTGATCAAAGGATGTGCAAACCAGAGAGTGGAAAATAGCAAAATGAAAGTGTGGCCTTGATCATGTCATTAAGACATTCATATATTCATGCTGTTAATAAGGAAAGAGGAGCCTGTTAATGATCTTTTGGAATAACTGAATTGGAAAATCAGAGATGTTTCCTGCCAATGCTTCTAAAGATACAGCGTTTCTTTCCGTTTTTCAGCACATGTCAAGGACAAGGGCTTCTAGAAAAATTAGTTGTTTTTACACAGCCTGAAAAAGCAAAGAAAAATTTTATTAGGTGACTGAAATTCCTTTCAGAGCTAAGTATTTGTGTCTCGTTTAAAATGAGGTACTTTTACTTCTGCTAGTAAAATGTCCAGAAGTGTTACTTGAGTGAGCTGGCCTGTTGCTGCACTATTTTTCCTTAGTACTTCTATCAGCTTTCAGGTTTTACAGTTCTGAGAGTATTTGGGAGCTTCAGCAAAGCTATCCAGAATGTATTGTTCTTGAGCAGGAGTTCTGTCATGAAAATCCAATTCATTTAGTTCAACCATTGAAAATTTTCAGTCTTTCTCATTATTAGTACACAATATGTGGCTGATTTATTTGCCAGCAGTGGTTTGGAGTTGAAATTTTGGGGTTTGAGTAGCTTTGCCTGTTAGATAGAAAGAAACAAGCTCAGTTTAAAACAGTAGGAAACTTGAATGGTGTTTCTTGCTGTGTGTTTCAGACCCCCAAAATGTAATGCCTCAGACTTTTGGCAACCAGTGCAATACAAGTCTTGCATTATTAAGTTATTTAGAGCTTTGCTGTGTGTGCTGAAGCTTCTAAGAAATCTCAACATCATTGTCTTAAGGGATTCTGCATACTTTAAAAATTCCAGTAATTTTTTCTAAAAGCATGTGTAATCAACTTTGTGATGTAAGCTACGTGAACAGTGTAATTTCTGTGATTTGGTGGGTTTTGATGGAATGTTTGCATACTCCTTGCATCTTAGGGGTGGGATTTGGAGTTATTAATTCATTTTCTCTTGAAGTCAAAAGTATGTCAAGACTTGCTGGGGATAATATTCAAAAGATGTTTTCTGTGATATTTTTGAGATGTGATCACTTGAATTACAAGTCAACAATTTAGCTTTACTTTGTGAAGTTGAATTTTCTATGTATATTTTTAGAGGTCAGAAGAACAGTATTTTTGGTGTCTATATAAATCTGAGAATTAAAATGAATGCTACTCAACCTCTCTTAGTTCATTGTCACAAAAGTAAAAAAAAAACTGCGCAGAGTTTGGACTAGTCATTTGAGCTTTAAAATTCACAAGTCCAGGAAAATAGTCTCCCCAATGCTTAATAAACATACTTTGAATTTTGGTGCAGCATGGGAGTTGGACTAGATGATTTTTGAAGATCCCTTCCACCAGTCCAAACCATTCTCTCAGAAATGTTTGTTTTTCAACAAAAACTGTGTAGCTGTGAAGTAAATGTTTTGTAATTTTTTCCAAGTTTTTTTTATTTAGATGGCATTAGGATTAATATATCTGTGAATATATATGATGTATCTGTAGGATTAGCCATGTGGTGTCCAACTTCTCTTCTGAGAGAACAGTGTTTTAACAAGGATTTTGTCTGCAGCCTTTTGTTTTGTGACACTCGCTGTTGTCAGTATTTAGATTTTTCTGCACGTGCAATTATTTCTTCAGGTTTCATTTATGGTAGTTAGGACTGCAGTCTTGTGTATGAGCAGGCAGGTTAAATATCTGTGTCAAGCCTTATGTTTGCGAAATTAAAAAAAAAATACCCAAGGGACAGTAGAAAGTGTTTGGTGCACTACAGAATGCAGATTTCCCATGTCCCACAAAGAATTTTCGGCTGCAGAGTCATTGGTACGTGGAAAACGTTGTCTCTGCCTTGTGTCAGTTCTGTAGTGGGTAAGGCCTGGATCCTGTGGGTACCAGCCTGACTCAGTCCCTTTTTTACTCTCTGGGAGAGGCACTGGAAGACTTTCTCTGGGATTAGCAGAGCATGACATGATGTCGTGCATGGAAGCAAAGGATGAGACGTCAGCTCTAATTACTTGACTCTTTAGTGCTCTAGGTTTAATTTTAAGCTTTAATGTAGTTCTTTTCATGGAACTTATGTTTCTTTGAAATTTTTTTATTATTATTATTTTAAGCTACTTCCTAGGAAATAGTAATGTGCTCTGTACTATACAAAACCCAACCTAATGAAGTTGTCGTATATGTGGTGATTGTCTGGGTGTTGAGCCTGAGTGTGATTACTTGAAGAGTGCAAGTCACAAGTTAATGACTCCAGATGAAGTTGTAAAGTTAAGGAAATGGTCCACGAATAAATGTAGCTATAACCAAGTGCTACAAATTATACAATTTGTTTAAACTCCCATTTCCTATTTTAGGGAGAAGTATCTCTTGCTCTAGTTTCTGAATTTGCAGATTCGAGACCTTTTAAGTGTATCTGTGGGAGGGGATGAAGTTGTATTGCCAGCCTTTAAATCAACATTTTTAATTTCTTAAAAAACAAACAGAACTGTAAAAACCAAATTCTGAAACCCTCACTAACTCTGTATGTGTAAATTAGAATGATACAAGTAAAATATGTCTTACGAATGTTCCAAGTATAAATTGAATTCTTAAGGACACAAAATTTACATATATGTGGAACCTCTTAGATATATTACACATATATATTCTGTGTATTTATACATCCTACTTTATATATATAAATAAAAGGTTCTACAGACATGCAAAAATGTATGCTTATGTGTGTGTACATATAAACCACATATTCTGTAGGCTGTTATAAAAGTGTGAGGCCAAAGAATTAAACTGACCATGTGAACGAACAAAATCCTTTAATTTTCCCATCAAGCTAAAAATATGTCAACTAACTCACTTGTTTTCTCTCACTAGAAATGACTACCCCAAACAAGACCCCACCTGGTGCTGATCCAAAGCAGTTAGAGAGGACTGGTACTGTTAGAGAAATAGGCTCACAAGCAGTTTGGTCTCTTTCATCCTGTAAGCCAGGTAAAATCACAACAATGATGTAAAAAGTTGAATGTACATTTATGTTTTGGGAGGAAGACATCCACAGCAGTAAAACTGCTGTAGTGTAGGCTGTAGTCACTACAAATAATTTTGGCCTTCTCTATATGTGATACGATATGAAAGTTATAACTGCATCAGAAATCCTACTATGAGGAACTATCTCGTGTGATCTAGACAGAACTCTTACCTATTTTATATTAATTTTTTTTCCCTTGCACAGTGAACAAAGTAAACCATGTGAGCAGAATCATACCCAGCACTCTGTAATTTGTTTCTATGCTTTGGCATTTTGTCTGGCTGTCTTCCATTTTTTAACTAGGGATGACCGTGCAGCTGGGTGACCTGAGTGTTCTGCCTGAACCTTGTGTGGTCTTAGCCATTACAGGGTGGCCCTAAAACTCTGCAAGTAAAATGAACCCATGGTCCTGAGGTGTAGTTAGTGATACCTGCTCAAAATATCTGAAAAATCTATGTTCTTTTCCTTTGGGGTGGTTGAGTTGCTATTTCAGAAATATCTGTTGGGAACTGACCTGCTGTCTTGCTGCAGCCTAGGGTCAATGATCCCTTTGTGTCACAATATCATGGCCAGGCTGAATGACTTTGGTCTGATATCCTGGGATATCGTAGAAAAATACCATATGGTTTTGTTGCTTAAACAGGCTGAAGGAAATTTTTAATTGCAGGTTAAACTTCTACTGCTGTATTAGAACTGCAGCTAGTGTGGACAATCAATAAAAGGATGTGATTAGTAAAAAGACAGATAATGGGGCAGTGGAAAATACAGATTTGGAGTTGTTTCTTTAAATGTGATGGCATTAACTTTTAGGAATACTGGTTTTGCCACCTACTGCTTGTTCTAGCTAGTAACTTGAAAAAACAATATTTCAGGAGACTACTTAGAAAGAAAATGTCAACATTTGGCTAAGATTTTTTAATAAATGAATGGTCTCTGCTACTGATTTTTCTTTAGTTCAGCAGTTAAGTTACTGGTGGTGGAATAGTTAATAGTTACTAATAGTTACTAATAGGTGGAAAAGTCTAAACATTAATTGTTCTTGCAATCAATATGAATTACTACTTAACCACTTGAAATTCCAGGCCATGTTGATATGGTTTCACACCCCACAGACCTCAACAGTATTGAGTTTTTGCAGACTCCCCTATTTCAGTATTGTGTCAGAAAAGCATAGGTGTAACTTGGATATCTAGAAATATTTCCTAATATGTTATAACTTGGGAGACATTAATTTGTAACAGTTGAAGAAAAGGTACATTTGCATCACAGAAATGGGATATTCAAAATTATCACATTTTCTTTTTCTTAGGGTTTGGAGTGGATCAGTTACGAGATGATAATCTAGAAACTTACTGGCAGTCAGATGGATCACAGCCTCATTTGGTGAACATCCAATTTAGGTATTAAAATATACTCCCTGTGGGTTAGGGTGCTTTGTGTAACTTTACATTGATTACTGTTCACCAAGATAGGAATTCTGGAAGTGCGAGACCTCCTGGGTTAGTTCTGTTACCCAACTGTAAGAAGTCAGATAGAATTTATAAAAATGAGATTTTTCAAATGTTATGATCATTAAATGCCTAAATAAGCAACAAAAAGGAATGTTTAATGGTATGTCAGTTGTGACAGCATCACATTTGCTCATGTAAGGTGACTTATGTCCTGATTTTGTGTCTTTGAGTGTCACTTGGAGGGCAGATGACTGCTGTTAAAGTAGTCCTGTATAACCTCACAGCTGTGTTGGAGAAAACTTTTTTTTTTTCTGTCCTGTGTAGGATGCTTTCAGTACTTTTTCTTTAACCAAACTTGAGATGAGATGTTTGTCACCTTTTTTTGTTTACTTTCTTGAGAAGGCCTTGGTCTAATAAGAGAGGCCGTATTTGAAAAGCTAAACTTAAGCTTCATTACATACAAGTGCTTATTTGGCATCTGTTCCTTGGTATACTGACATTTCTGAAGGCAGGCAAAGGAGTATGGTGAAAATCAACTGTGTGCATAATGTAATGTGGAAAATCACCTAGTTCTTTAACAGCAAGTTTCTTATGAATCACTAGGCACACTTACATTAATTTTCATTTAAATCCTTAGTTATTGCAAGCTAGCAACAAACTCATCCTGAATATTTTTCTTTATGATGCTTACATAGCTTGTTTTGCTTCTTGCAGAAGAAAAACAACAGTGAAGACGCTATGTATTTATGCAGACTACAAATCTGATGAAAGTTACACTCCAAGCAAAATCTCTGTCAGAGTAGGAAATAATTTTCATAATCTCCAGGAAATCCGGGTAGGTCAATGATGCTTTGCTTTCTGTCTTAAGGCAGTTCTCTCTTGTTAGGACATCTGATGTAATAAAGTGGTTTGGGGAGGTATAATGTGGCATTGTGCTTGAAGGAGGAAACTGGCTGGGTTTATTTGGTGTTTGCGTTTAGTTTTTGTCTTGTAAATTTAGTAGACTGGTTTCTGTTTTTTTTTTTTAGTCAGGCTCTTTCACCAAACATCATTATAATTTAATATGTTCATAAATTAAGTTTTACTTTTGAGTATAGTTTCTAATCTTTTTCTTTTTAATACTGGACAGTCACTGAGATGTAAAAATTTTGGATGAGATGCAGTTTTTTAACAGTATGAAGCAAAGTCCAATTTTCGGTCCTGCAGATATGCTTAAGACTTTGAATGAGACAGTGTTGTCGGGTGTTGTTAGTGTTTTTATTTATAAAACAATCAAATCCACTATTTTTTTAATGGTGATGCTTCTAGCCAGAACTGTGATAAGATTTGAGTTGCTTCAAGTGCTTAGTTTTGCTTACCTTTTGGTAAACACTAAAAGCAGATTTTGGAATTATCTATGATCTTGGTAGAAGTCCACCTTGGAAACTGATCAGGTTACTGCTAAGCAGGTATTTTGCTCCTTCTGAGTCAGAGTAGCCTCATGTTTCAACTTCCTCTTCTCTGGAGCTCAGCAGTTACTGGCTGGTATTTTGGGAATGTTTAACTTACCAGCCTTATATGGCAGGTATTACAATAACAGAGGGATTGGGATGATGAAAAAAGGGTGGTGCTAAATGGTGGCTTGAATTTTTATTTCTGGGATTTTTATTGTTTTCACTTTGGTTTTCGGTCCCAACAATTCAAAGTCCCAACAGCGAGTTGTGAGTAGAAGGTTGTAGATGCTCTGGGAGTAAAAAAAGTGTAGTAGAGATGTCTGTTAGCATTGTATTTATCTACATCCTTTTAATGATATGTGATGTTCTCTCAAGAAATGTTTTGACCTATACTTTTTTCCTAAATTTTAAATGGAAGGGTCTTGACATGTTTTATTTTTCTTTAATTTAATTAATTAACTATTCTTTAGCAAGAAATGAATCACCACATTGTTTTGACTTTCATCAGCTGCAAATTCTGCCTTTCAATCTTCCTAATCATATCGTAGCAATTTGGGAATTGTACAGTATATGAAGAACATCAGCTGGATCTTTTCCCCTGCTAGGCTGCGGGTCAGTTTCCCGAGCGTCCACTAGATGTCATTGTTGTCCTTAATTATCAGTTTGATTTTTGCACTTTCATCTGCCCTTTCAATAACGAAGTGATTATTACCCTTTTTGTAATCATGCTTAGTACAGCACTATACATAGAGCTGCCTAAGTTTCTCATACAGTGGTAGACTCCCACTCTTGAGGGTATGTGTGTTATTAACATAGTAAAGATCTATAAAGCAATAAAACGTATAACAAGTGTATTAGTTTTCTCCAGTGTCTCAGGCAGTATTTCTTTAGCTCTTTTCTTGCTAAACACGGGATTCTATGCATAATTTATGGAGTTAAAAATGGTACTTCTAAATGAAACAAGTTACTAGTATTTTTTATGGTATGTGAATGTGACTATAATATGATGCATGACAGTAATTCTTATGCATACCACATGCTCATGTGCTTTTTTTACTTCCAAACTTAGGAGAAAATACGGTCACACTTCTTATTAATGAGATACAATACTTCGATGCTGTAAAATGCTTGTGACTGTCATCACCATGATGTTACATGTTGCTATCAGTTTTCGTATTTCCTAAACTGCGTGATACTGTTTCTTGAATTTTCCTTCAGTCCTGAAACTTTCTCCTTTCTTCAGCTTCCCTGACACATGGGGAGGTTATTAAAGCAGTGTGAACTGTTATGAGCTCTTTACAGAAATCTGCTTAATTATACAATGATTCCATTGGCTTCAGTACTGATTAACTGGGTGGAAAATCAGGCTAAAGCATTTTATATTTTTCCGTGGATGCTTGCCCAACTCATAGTGTCTAATGAATGTGTTTTCTTTCCTAATGGTCTAATTTTCAACACAATGCAATATGCTGTTTGGCTGAATTTTGTCACAAATAGAAGATTAGTTTTAGTTTGTATTCTAGCATGTAGGCATATCTTTTTTGGAACCTAAGATGAAATTATTTTCTGAATAATTCTTCCCCCTTGTTTGTATCCCATCGTAAGGGTGAGAACAGTCATCACAATCTGGCAGGATTATTCCCTTGCTCACTGCAGTTAAGGTGTGTGCAGTCAGCCTTTTCGTATGACTTAAGTGCCTTTGTATCACAGCTGTCAAGCTTGGAGGGCAAATGTTTTCTCATTTCCAGTCATAGAGTTTTCCCACATGATGGTACAAACAGTCTGTAGAGGCATTTTTGGAACAGCATCCAGAATCCTCAGGATATGATTGAAGTTATTACACTTCTTCGTGATATGAAAGTAACCCACTGCAATGGATATGAGTCAAGTACTGTCTGTGAGAGATCTCTGGTCTCTTCAAGTGATGCTCACCTGCTTATTGCATTTGTACTTCTCTGAGACACTTAGACCTTCAGCAGTTCATCTTGCTGTAAGAAGATTAAGTTTTCGATGCTAAGTGCAGATAGTATTTCAGGGTATAGTCTCTATCCATGTATAATATATATACACACACACCTCGTAGTTATGCTGGTTTCTGCTGTCAGCCTATAATGTAGACTCAGGTGGAAGCCCTGTTATCTTAATACACCTTTGATGGCAACAGTGAGAGGTCTTTGTTTTAGGTTTTTGTTGAGGTTTTCTGTTTGTTTGTTTTTCGTTTGGATTGCTGTCTGGTTAGTTTTCAGTTTGTTTTCTGTCCCTTTTGGCCTTGCCTGGTGTTTTGTAACCAGGTGCAAGCACAGCAGCCTCCCTGGTGGTGTGGGGTTATGACTGAGCACCACGGACAGGGCTCCTTCACTGAAGAGATTCTGCACTAGAGAGCGGAATTACCAACTGGAGGAATGCCCAAGCTGGGGAGCTTTTCCAAGAGATAGTCAAGGAAGAGTGACCCTACTGTAATGCTTTTACTCCTGCAGTGTCCAGTGACTGTAGCAAAGAGGTTGGTATTAGCCAGACATTTTCTGAAATCCAGCAGTGAGCAATCTTCACCTGTTTCCTGTATGTGGAGTAAACTTAGATCCTGAGGAGCAAGGACATGCTAGATTGTCATAAGGCTGTTGCAAGGTACTCAATCAGGAAAATGTATTGTTGTGAGTCTCTAATCAAACATCTCTAAGGTGGATTTTAAACTGCTTGCCACTGAAGGTGGAGTAGAGTTGTTACTCCTTTAGATTCCTGACTAGGCTTCAGGTACTTTGGTTAGAAACCATTCCTCTGTGTTCTTTCTTCCATTCAAGAAAAGAGGCATTTCTGTCCCCTAATTATTCCTTGGGGAAAAGACTGAGTAAACTTTAGTTTTATAGAATTTCAATCTGTAGTCTTTCCTGTCTGTCTCTAGGATGCTCCATAGACACAATCATCACACAAGTTGTTCATTTTGATTGTTAACTTCCTGTTAATGCTGGCTGAGTATGGATTTGTTACATCAGGATGCACACAGGACCTGTTCCTTACATCTAAAATGCGCTGGTATTGGAAATCTGCAAAGCCGGGGAGTAGAATGCTCCACTGGTATTGCTTAGTTATTAAGCCTTGTGATTGATGTCAAGGGTAGGAATCAAATTTTGGAAGCAGGGTTATTTCCATTTGGTGCAGTTGGTACTCCGTACATATTTCCACCTTCCAGCAGAAGATATTTTGTGAATCCCTGACTGGGATGTTCACATGAACTTGTCTTTACAAAAAGAAGGCAAATTGAATGACGGAACATGCCTGTTCCCTGCCAATATCATCATCACTGTAGGTGATATGACCTTTTCATCATTCAAGTGCTTATGGAAATAACTAATATAAGCTTCAAACTGTGGAAATTATGAGCAGGATGACAATTTTCCTGCCCTGTTATACTGTGGAATGGTAATACATTAGAGCAAAGCTTACTGTGCAGTTATGAGAAATGCAGTTATTGAAATAGCCTTTTATGCGTATCAGGTGTGTGTATACAAATAGGGAGGTCCACATTAGAGCTAGCAGAACAGCGGAAGATTATTTTGGCCCACACACTATAAAATTTTTAAGCATTTTTATCTTACCTTGCTATGAAATGGTATTTTAAGAGAAATAAGCATCTCTTCTGTAGAGGAAAACTAAACATGGTTTTTATGCCGTGGTATGTGTTGCATGTAAAAGATATTTTTTCTTTTGTATCTGAGCATTCAGAAACAAATCTATGAAGGAACCTTTTCTTGCCGCAGAAGGGCTCAATTAGGCAAGGGTACCTTAAAGAGGCCCTGTATTTTTAATACTGTCAGTCTGACTTTACTTTTTGAAGCAGAGGAAAAGCCATGTGAAACAATGTGGCAACAGCTTCTGTGGAAGGCAGCAAGCTGATGAAGTACAGAGCTTTCCTCGAGGGACCTCAAGTACAGAGAGCCTAGGAACTGACTGAAGCACTGAGTGTTGCATATGTGTGAAAGCCTCTCCTGCAGTTACAACTTTTTTCATGATTATTCATTTAAGTTCCACCGTGGAAAAGAAATTGGAAAATCACCACCCTCACAGTAAATAATTTCTTCCTAATATCTAATCTAAACTTTAGTTTAAAGCCGTTCCCCTTGTCCTATCACTACATGCCCTTGTAAAATGTCTCTCTTTCTTGTAGGCTCCCTTAGGTACTGGAAGGCCACAATTAGGTCACACCACCACCTTCTCTTCCTATAGCAAATGTTTGATTACATTGTTTCATCTCTTTTCTGTGCATGAAGTTCTAGTAGGAGGATTTGAAGAGATTTCCCCAAAATCTTTGTTTTTTACATAAGTAAAATATTTAACAATCTTTCTGGTACCAGTGGTTTAAAAATTCAGATTTTTAAAAACGTTATCAATGCAGGTAGACTGTCCTCCAACATGATGAGGGAATTTTTCATTGGCTTTAATGCAAACTTTCGCTACTGTATTCTAATTATAATACTTTAAACAAATTCTCTGGTGGACATGAGCAGGTTGCACATAGTGCTCTGTGTGTGAGGGGGAAGAGCCAGATGCTTGAGCTTTTTATATTGAAAACCTACTGCAAATTTAGGTGAGTATGTTCTCTAGCACTCTTTTGAAGTTTGTAGGATAATAGTACTGTTGAAGAATAGTAATCATATTAGTGATCTTGTAGGAAAGTGAAGTGGTTTATTTGTAGTCTATGCAGGTTATCTCTGCTATTGAACCAGTATCCCAAGTCAAAGTCCACATTGAGTTGTGTCCAGTTTATACATGACTGAAACTTGCAACTGTGTTGTTCATTTTGGTACCAGATTATAGCTGCTTGACATTTTTTGTTCAAGTGAATTAGTTCTGTGTAGGATTGCCTGGCTTGAACTGGTATCATTTACTTAAAAACTCCCCAGAAAATGCACGATACACACTTAAGTATGAACTTCCTTCCCCTTAAGAACAGTCCTTAAAACCTGTTGTTCCCATTTTGTTGTACTGAGTCAGCTTTTCTTGGTGACATTTTTCAGTAAAGTATGATTTTAGTGGTGCTTTAATATTGATTAGGTAGATGTTAGAGATTTAATATACCCTGTGTTGTTCACCAAGTGTATTGCTTTATGGAATCCATATTTCCTTATTGAATATCTCTGTGGTTGTCTACTGTACTACAGACTTCCCAGATTATTTCAGTAGGCTTTTCAGTCTTTGTAGTATCTCTAGAATACCCAAAGCAGTAGAATAGAGCTGTGAAAAACTGCTGGTTTTCCTTGATAGTTTCTTACCTTCTCTATATCTCTGAAAGATTTATTCAGGGAAGACGTCAATAATGAAGTTCGTTCCAATAGACTAACCCCTTTAGCATTCCTAATTAGTAAAAATGAAGAATCTCTTCTTCACAGGAAGATCCTGTTACGAAGGGAGTACATGTATGGTGAAAGGAGCACATGTATGTGTTAAAAGTTCTGTGAGAGTAGGGTCTGTCACTTTTCTCCTCTGCAGATGTTGCCAGTGGCATGGCCATGCTGCTCATGTACAAAAATTCTAGCTAGTGCTGTGGAATAGCCTTGGGTTTTTGTCTTAATTTTATTTTTAACTCTACCACCTTCTGCACCTGATTTACACAGACACACACACATTGTGCTTTTGGCTTTTGTGAAAGCATTTTATGTAGCCTTTAGCCCTTAGTGCTACATATAGCTTTGTTTCTTTTAAACCATGGCTTTTTCTTTCTAATGCCTGGATAGAGCAGAGATGCTGATCTGTCTCCCTTTGATAGCATTACCAAATTTTTGGAGCTCTTAGAGAGATCAGTCAAATGTCTGTGTTCTTTTGCTCCTAGGAATTGGTCCAAATATGTATATTGATGTACAGTAGATCATATCTATCTAAAACAGTAGCCCCCATGCCCTTCATTCCCTGAAATCTACAAGTTGTAATCAAACTTATGTGCTATCAGGCTGAGGGAAGAAAAGCATGTTTTTCTTTTACATGCTCAAAATGTAGTGAAAATCCCTGTGGACAGTCGTGTTTACAAGGGTAACTGTCTGCATTCAATTGTGGGTTATAAAAGTGCTTGCTTGAATAAATACACAGAGCTATCAGACAGAACAACCAATAGTTCGTTGGACTAATTGACCTTGTCAGTAGAATAGAAACACTTGCAAATAAAATTCCCATTGCCAGCAAAGCTGCAACTGAAAACCCCTGAAGAAACTGTGTATATCCTCTAACTATCTTGGAATGCAATGATTCAGGCAGCAGACATGTGCAGTGGGAGGGGGCAGGAGGGGGGAATCATTAACCAAGAAAGTTGTACGTACCAGCGGTTTTCAGTGGGCTCTTTTTGCAGCATGAGGCTGTATGCATTCCTCAAATCGTTAAGTAGTTCACTTTCCATATTCAGAGTTATGTTTTCTACCAATTGTTACTACTTTTACCATCCCTTGGGTCCCCCTGTATGATTTGTTTTGCTGGTCTGCTTTTATTATAATGTAGCCTTTTCAGAAAAGGCGAAGGTGTTTGGCTGGTAACCACAGCATGTTGTAATGAGGGTGGAGTGTGTTTGTCATTCTGCAGCAATGGTTGACTTCCATGAATGCCAGTGTCTATAACCACACAGGCTGTGGCAGTTTATCTTTTTTGAATGTATTTGGATTGCGTAACAGTGGAAAAGAATCACAGTAAATATCAGAATATGTGGTCTTCCAATCAAAAGCACGATGGAACCATTTTTTTACTTTACCCGGTGATGAGTCATGTATCTTCCCATTAAAAAAAGGAAAATATTTCACTCCAGAAATAAGTATTCAGAAGTGAATTAGTCATATATCAGACATTTCCTTTTAAAAGTTTGGATAATGTCACACAGGTGGAAGTAGCATTTAAAAAAAAAAGCAACAGTGAAAGACACAACAGGCTTCACTGTGTACTATAAAAACATGATTTTATTTTGGTTAGAAAACAAAACAGGAAAAATGGCATTTGGAAAATAAAGTCTGAAATACGGTCTAGTTAGCTGCTAAATAAACTTCAGAGATGAAGGTTTAAAAAAAAACCACCAAGATTTGTAAAAGGAGGAGGGGGGGAATAGTGTATTTCACCTTAAGTAAGGGACAATGTGTAATAAGGGATTTTGTGGTTTTACAGCTCGGTGCATGTGTTTGAAAGCTGTTCTCTCAGCAACGTGGGTGGCAGGTTATGCTACCATATAATGTATTGTAGTTGGCTCTCCACACTTGTCAGGGTTAGCGTTCAACCATTCGGAAAATTTTCCCATTGTTCTATCATGTGAACCAAGGCGAGTGTTGAATTCCCAATAACCTTCTGCAGGAAAAGGAGGTTTAATTAGAAAGTTTGAAATTTGATTACTTCTGTTATTGTCTTAATGCACTTCTCTCTAATTTAGGTGCTTATCTGCAAATGCAATCAATTTTTGCTCAGAAAGATGAAAAACAAACTTAACTCTGTACTGCAGTTGCTTCCAAACTTTAAAAAGAAAACTTGTATACTCAATTCTGTCTTTCTTCAGCATTAACACTCTATTTCCATCTTAAACATGTTTGCTTTAGATGGATCATAGCTTTTGGCAGCTACTGCATTTTTAGCAAATAATACTGTTTCTAGTAAGAGTTGCAAAAAAAAAAAACTTTGTGTGAGGTCCTTGTAAACTGAACCTTGGGAACGTTATGTTATTTCTGTATTTTCCCTTCTTTTGTGCTTCTTCTCTATTTGTGTCATGGTTATAAATTACATCGTTTGAACTAGAGAATTAAAAACATTTCATTTTGTGATTCCTGTAATTTTAAAAAAGAGAATGTTTGTTTTATGTGTATTTTTTTTTCTTTTTACCTGTTATTTCAGAGGCTGGCACACAGAGAAATAAGCAATTATGGTATTGAAATTCCATTGTGCCAGTACCTCCGGGGCATAATCCAAAAAAACCAGAAAAATCGCCTGCTGGGTTGTATGCAGTAAGCTTGTGTGAACATCAGTGTCTGCTGTTCACACATCATTTTTTACTGGAAGTTCCTGTTGGAATAAAGGTTCTGTGTTTGGAGAGTGCACTGGGATACTTGTTGGTCAATGGTTTTTCAAAGTTTGTAGGGATTTCTAATTACAGTTTACCAGTGTAGGCTCACTAGATACTTCTTGCAGATAATCATTAATGTTTCAGAAGTAAGAGAAGCAAGCAGGGATTTGGCAACATAAAAACTGCAACAAGAAAGATCTTGGTGCTCTTCTCTTCATTTAAGCATTCTCTTGAAGACTGAACATGGGAGTGAGGAATAAGGTGGGTGGATGGAGGGGGAGGTGACAGCATGACAGAAGACACTCACATACTTAGTTTCCCTACTTCAATATTTAACCCCTTCCCTTCCTTCCCCCTCCTTTTTTAATGCAAGTGTGGTGTCTAGTTGAACTTTTAAAACATAGAAGTGCCTCCAGCATTACAGTTTATAGTGGGTGTCAGTGTGATGCTCATCTAGAACATCTTCATGGTGCTCAGGCAGGTGAACCCCCTCAGTTGATCAGAATTCATTTGAACTGTGGTTTACAAAATGTGATACGGTTCATTTGCAAACTGGAGAATGTAGCAACATCTATTTTATCTCTGGTGTGTGATCTCTCTGCACTTGGACAGAAGGATGGAGACCCTGGTAGGCAAACTGTTTAATGCAGGTTTTTACTTGGGTATTTGAAGGGGTTCCTGGTCACATAAGGCTTCAAGGTTTGAACTAGGGAAAAGGAAAATCTTTGTTGTCTTCGTTGGCTGGCTGTATCATTTATTGGCTTTTGGGGAAGTGGATTCTAGGCACCTGACTTTACAGTTATTTAGCAGAGCAAGGAGGTAGGTACCATTGAAGAAACTGTCTGGAACAAGGGACACTTCTTTGATCTCAAGAAGGCAGCATGATATGAAGAAGATCTTGGAAAAGTGCAGCAGACCTGTATTTGGAAGGGAAATTATATTTTTCTGTAGTAAAGGGCCCTGCATACTGCATGGAAGTTGTTAAATAAAGGGCTATTTCTCTATCTTATTTTTCTTCTTCTACCCTACCACATTCTACAGTCATGCTCTTTCCCATTCTATAAGTTCCGAAGGCCTGAGTAATCCAAAATTATCTCTGGTTTTGGATTCCAAATGTGAAAACATCGTGGGAGTCACAGTACCATCTTTTGCTTGAAGGATGTAAAGCAGAGCTGTGTCAAAACTGACAGTAAGATGCTGCTCACTCACTCCTGCTTTCTTCTTTCTGGAGAGGTTGCTCACCACTGGGAAACTTCCTGCCTTTAAGCTACTTTTTTCTACACTGTGAAATAGGATTGGGAGGATAAAGTCAGTGAATTATAAACAACCATCTTCGATTTACCTGATTGCCTTCATAGATTTAATTGTGGAGAGTAATCCTTGGAGGGAGCACTAGATATTTTCAAACATTAAGAAGTGCCAAATACATGCAGCAAGGTCAAGTCCAAGACTGATTCTGATCCCTCTGGGTGCTGCTACTAGCACAGTATCAAAGTCCTCCAAAGAGTAAAGCCAGCAGTCAACATTTAATTTGGTTTAAGCATAAGAAAAGATAGGAAAGGAATGGGAATTTTCTTGGATACCTAAGAAAGTTTTATGCTGTCATCTCAACTGGTGCTGGTCAGCTGGCACAGCACACCTTATTTTCTGTTTCACTTAAACAACTTGTAGGCACCAGCAGCTGGAAACATCCTGTGACTGTGTTCACCACCCTTTGCCAAACCAACAGTTTGGCAGTGGGGTGGAGGGAGGAAGTGGCCCCAGTTTAGAAGAAATTAGGAGCCAATTGGCCCACCACTTACTGTTCTCTGTATGTGTGGTTTCCATGTTATAATACCTTTGTTTGCATCCATACAAGTGCAGTCAGACTTGGCTATTTGTAGTACATACTGCCTTGTGGCAAAGTTATCAGGTGTTGCTATTAATTAGGATTAAAAAAAACCCAAGACAAATCTATTAAATTAATTCCATGGCACTGGATGTGCCATGCTTTGTCAAGTCAGCACCAAAAACCTCAACCAAAAATTTCCATAAATCCAGGTAGAAATAAGGAACAAGGGTATTTTATGTAGGCATGTGGGGGGATTTTATAATTACAATCAGCCTTTTTTTTTTTTTTTTTCTCAGTTCTGAAGCCTAACATTCTAGTGGAGAGCTGAGATTGTTCACGGTGTCACTAGGAGAGTAGTTCCGGAAAGGAATTCTGTTGATGTGGTAAATTAAAGCAATCCTCAGCGTTCAGAAGAAAACGCTACCTGGCAGGTGGGAGAGATCTAGAACAAATCCAGGGTTCTTGAGCAAGAGATTCAGTTGCTTCAGAGCTGCCCTTGTGGCAGTCCTTTCCAGAGTGAGGTCTTGCTCCTGTGATTCCTGAAATGTTGTTTTGGTCAGGGATCACGTGTCTGCCTGTAGCTTTGATGAGAGCACTGCCACACAGGGTATAAATGCAATTCTTTACTCAGTTTTATTGGGTGGGAAGGGATTGAATCTGCTGTTATCCTGTTCCTTATCTCAAGTAGTGCATGGAAATGTTTCTATAGATATGAAGTATAAATTTATTTCTTTCTGAGGGCTGTTCTCTGTCTTAATCTGTCATAAGATAACCGAGATCATGTGCTTGAGTCGGAAAAACCTTTCCCAGGATTTTTCCATTTTCTGTGCGAACACACAGGAGAGGGTGGAGTGAGAATAATAATGTAGCATATGTGTCTGGCTTGAGGGCCTGTGCTCTCTAGCTGCCTTCATCCAGTTCCTAAAGCAGGTTTATCTAACAGTCCTATTTTATTTCAGAATGAATTCTGGAGTGTTTTATGTCTCATGTTAAAGGAATGTTAACAAATACAGTTTTTATTGAAGCTTTTTATGAATGCTGTTCTCAGTCATAGTTTTTGAGTGAATCATGAGGCCTAGCCCCTAATACTTCTTTTTAAATTATTATTCCCCCCCCCTCCCCGTATCTGTCAGAGATCAAATTCAACTATGGATATGAAGGATTTTTTGGATTATTTCTACTAACAAATGTAGAAAACCCTAATTTGTTTCTCTTAGTTGAGATTAATTTGTTACTTCTTAGTAAGATGGTGTTGTTGAGCATAATTAGTAAGGTAAAAATCAAATAATGTTTTGGTTTTTTATTGTTTCAAAAAGAGTTGCAATTCCATATCAGGAGAAATGATGTAGTAAAATTTTGAAGCAGGCTTCCCTCTTCTTGAGCAGGTCTCTGTTGTGATTATTATGGTCACCATGGTTAAAAGATGTTTTCGTAAATCAGCTTTCGGTAAATCCGGCACTGCTGGGGTAGGAACTTCTATTGTGGAATTATTGGACTTTCTTCTTCTTCTTTATACTGTCATGAGGAGTTAAAGATTTACTTGCATAACAGAAATAAATTAAGCAGAGGAGCATATGTAGCCAGAGGACTTGTAGATATACAGTAAGTCACATAGATTTGCAATCCAATTCCATCTGCTTGTTGTTGACTGCACTTTGTTAAGCAGTAAGATGACACCCCACAGTAGCTCTACATTTAGGACATAACAGGCCTGCTGGTAAACAAGTTTTTAATTATCTCATTCTCGTGCTTTGTTTTTTTTCCCTCTGCCCCCTCATTTTTCAGGAGCATACTTAGGATGTAATTTTATTTTGATTCTTATACAGTTCATACTGAAGAGCTCATGTTCTTGGTCTGTAGGATGTAGCACTAAGGCTATTCCAGATGCTGTTTGTAGCAGAAATACTACAGAAATACTGTTGCAGCGAGCAAGTCATTAGCCCTACAGTGTACAGCACCACTGAATACCTTTTTAAACTGTACATTCTTTGAGTGAATGGTGACTTGAGGAACCTTTGACTCCCAGAAAGAAGTCAAGAAATAAAATTCATCTAGATTGAAAGAAGCAGAGTCTGGAGTCTGACCTCCACATAAAACAACAGAAAAAAGCCTTGCATTTTTTTTTTGGACATGCTTTCTTATTGATTTGTAAGAAAATACAAGCAAAAGGTAAAAGCTCTACTGCATTTGTTACAGCACATTAAAGAAATTCTGTTTAGATGTAAAATTAAATGCTTCCATTGGGCAACAGACCTGATTCCAGCTTTGCAAATTTATGGGAGTGTATTCTGGCTCACGTAAAACTACCCAGCTGAACCTCTGACAGATATACTCCTATTTCTTCCCTTTTAAAGTTCATTCATATGAAAGTATATCTCCTGTGAGACATGTTTATTAATTCGGGGTCTTTCTTAGATGAGACTCTGCATTGCATTTTAAATTTGCACAAATAGTTTTCACAACAGTTTTTTGCATTTGTTTCCAATGAGTAAATATTCCTTGAGCTGAGCATTACACTCTGGATCCTGTGAAACGTTACTCTGCATTTGCTTATTGAAAGCAATAATGGTGTGCTACAACACACTTGAGTAATCTTGGAGTTTATCCGGTTTTGCCCCACTCGCCTTTACTGAACATCCACAGAGTCCTTATCCAGACACAGAAATGTTTTACTTGTTTGCATACTGTACTTTGCAGGATTTGGGGATTATTTACAGAGGTTTAGGGTCTTTAAATTCCTTGATTTTTGGGAGAGGCAACCCTCTGTAATTCTCAGAAACAAGTCACTCCTGTGAAACCAGGAGAAATGCTTTGCCTTAACCCCAGGGCTTTTTGTGTCTTAAAGCAACAACTTGTCCTCTCGCTGGTAAAGAATGAGTAGGTTTTTTTAAATTTGGTAGCACCCAGGTATAATTTGTTCCTGTCTTTTCCTGACAAATAAAGTCACTCAGGAACTGCAATCTTGTGTAACAGGTAAGAAGTTAGAGCCATGCAGTTTTGTGGGCCTGTCTTCTGGTAGAAGATCAGAAATCTAGTTCTCTTCAATGTGTAATAATAGCCTTTTTCAGTGAGGGGATGGGTTTTTTTTGGTTTAGATGTACTTTCTTCCCCTCACCTATAAAGAGTGCTTGAGAGCTACCAGCTGGCTGCTACTACTACTACGGACTAGTTTTTAAATATCATGATATTCCCATTTTTTTACATTTGTTCATTTCCCATATTAATTTTCTGCATTCTCTGGGATGCAAAGTGCACAGCATGAAATGTGGTCACTAGCTTATTGCCGCTAAGTTATTTGAGATGGTTTGATAGAGAATTAACTCAGTGTGGCCAGTTTTCAGACACTTAAATCTTTAATATTCCTTGCATAATTTTTTTTCAAATACTTTCTTTGTATAATTTAACTGTAGCTATGTCTAGACATATTTCCTGGATATGGCTAAACAATTTTGAAGGTAAGTTATGACCTGGGGTTTTTTTTGCACTTTCACACAAACATAGTATCATTCCATTATATATGTTAGGAGAAATGGGAACTGCAGACATCTGCAGTACAGTTTTCATCCAATTTGCAAACTTCTGCCCCTTTGTAAAATTATTTTGTTCCCAGAACTGTTTTCCAGCCTTAACTTCCACTTACAATCAGTATGTGCAGTGCACCCACAGAATACATTTATATTGTTCCTGCTTGTATCCAGCAGTTCTAGCTCGAAAAAAATTCATAGGGCTTCTCCCTTTATGCTTTGCTATCTTCTGGGTTTTAATGTGTTCATTCTATTTGCCTTAAGGTCCTCTTGTATAAGGCCATTGTTCAAAGCACTTGTTTCTTGCTTACAGAAAATTCTGTCTATGCTCTCCTTGAAGATGCTGTGGTGTTAATCATAGAATCATTTAGGTTGATCTAAGATCATCAAGTCCAGCCTGTTCTGTTACTTTTCATAAAAGGCAGCTGCCTTGTCCTGTTCTTCAGTCAGCAGTTCCATTTGTAATGCAAATTCACCTGAACTTCTGAATGGTTTTTAAAATACATGTTCAGACTTCTCTGCAGTAGCCCTCACTCAGTCTGTTCCTGTTCTCTCTGGGTAGCTGTCTGCTCTTTCATTACTTGTTTCCCCTGCCTCTCTTCAGTAGTTGGTTGAAGTGCTACTCTTTTCCCTGACTCGCCTGGAAGTTGCAAGAGATGATGTCTTTATTTTCGGTGGGTGTTCCTCTGAAGAGGGACTAAGATTTTGATGTCTCAGTACAGGAGAATCTTAGGGCTTTTTGGTGCTTGGGTGGGGGGAGCTCAATTTATGACTTAAGATACAAACTTAAATAAAAGGGCTAGCAATGTGTTGTATTAAGTAATTTTTAAGAACTATGTGCCCTGTTTCCTTTGTTATGAAAACCTTAGTCCACATACTTAACCAGATGGGGTTTTTTTGGTAGTTTTGTCACTATTTTGTATTTTGTGTTATGACTAAAACTTTGAATGCAGATGGCACTATTTGTTTGAGTGAAAGTGGGAAGTTGTAGTGGCTTTTGTTATGTTTGACAGTTTTGGTTTTTTTTTCAATCTTCTGATCAGGTAAAAGTTCCTGAGGGTTTTCAAAAGCACTCCAAAAGTTACTTGTATCAGTTGGTCATCATCTGCCAGATTCCTACTTAGTGGTGTCCTTACACAGTTACCTTATCTATGTGGGGCCTCCTCCTTAGTTACTTACTTGTCCGTAAAATGAAGAAACATTTGAGTGACATAAACTTTGATTTGAAGTGCTTCCCTAAAGGTGTAAAACATTTGTTTTCACTAAATGAGATTTGCACTTCTTTCTAAATGTGCAATGTGCAGTGTTGGCTATATATTTTATAGTAATTTGGCGT
>VWZW01005049.1:507330-639830 GCA_013397115.1 Edolisoma coerulescens
TTTGTTTGTTTGTTTTGTTTTTTAAATGTACTGTTTCTTTTCTCACATCTGCACCTGTAGTACTCCGAGCCACCAATAATTTGAGTTGTATAGTACCCTGGTTTAAAAAAAAAATTTAAAAATCCCTCATTCTTCTTTCAGAATGCTGGAATTTTGAAAAGTTGCAGCAAACCATGGATTTTCTACAATTCATTTTTAAGGCCAGACTGTCCAGATGTAGTCTGTTCCAGTATGTCTGCAACTAAAACTTTACACAACTTAGGTACCAGAAATAGGCAAACTGAAGCAGAAAGCTTGTTTTGGGCTGCATTACCTATTTTTTGATACTGTCAGCCAGGCCACCACTCCAGAGCCTAAGCTCAAGAATTCTTTCGTAGCTTTTTCATCTTCAGTGTGCTGTCTGTCAAGCTCAGGGGAAGTAACAGGTTCACATTGGAGCCAAGTCCCTGTAGGTCTGAAGGATTCCCCCTGATACCAGGAATCTTCTCAGAGTTGCAGTGTCCTTGCCAAGGCACTGCTGTGGCATTCATTCCTGTGGGTTCTGATAGCTGTGGAGTGAGACTAGGCCCCTGCAGGAGAATGCTACTGCTCTTAGGATGTATTTGTCTTCCCTTCCTGCATTCTTGACTGATTCTTAAATGAGTTATGAAGCCCTTTTTTTAAAAAAAAAAAATCAGAGATTCAAAATGTCACAGCTGTTATGGCTGATTTCAGTTGGAGACAGTACTCCCTCTGGAGCAACAGATTCCTGTTAGGATGGAATCTCTTTTAGCTGATACTAAACTAAACTTAGATGGCTTCCTGCTGTGGGTAGAAGGTTTGCTTTGGGGTTTTAGGCCTTATTTCCATACTTGCACATATGAAACTCCATTCTAGACTGCATTGTCATTCTATATTTGCTGGCTTGATCATTCTGCTTTTCAAAGGGACAGGGAGAAGGTTTTTGTATTTTTTTTCTGAAGTTCCAGTGGATAGGGTGGTTGCCACTTAAAGCATACACAGCATGGCAATCCTTCCCTAACAAGATTTAATTGATGGATTTGTCCAGCATAAACTGTTATGCGAAAGTTCAAATGACCTCACTTAACAATAGGGTTTCAAAAATGTGGGACTGAAAAGCAAACTGTCCAAGCCTGTTCAACATTTTTGTCCTTCTCTGAAGCAATATATAGCTCTTGAGGTATGTATTTTTGTAATAAATGTTGAGCTGCCTATGCATTGTTCCTCACAGAACACACTAAAAAAAAAGTGCATATGGCACAGCAAATGGGAAAACAGTGTTCCTTTCTTTCCAGAGAGACTTTCCTAGCAAACAGTCTGTGGCAAATTCCCAATGGTTTCTGCAGGTAAATTTTCTAGAATGAAGAGTTGTTTTCAGCCACATTCTAGAGAATGAGGTATTCAAAGACTGTTGTCAATTTTTTTTTCTTTTTTCCTTTCCTTTTGCTTTTTTTCCTGCCACCCAGAGTTAAGCAGACAATATTTTCTGGAATTGCAATTGAGTCAGACAGTTCTGGCTGACAATTTCAGAGTAGTTGAGCATTTGGCAGGTTATTTATTTGTCTCTCAGGCTGGATGTACCTGACTGTGCGAGTGCTGTGAGCAGATGCAGGGGTGGGAGTGTGAGGGGTAGCTTAAGTACCACGGACAGGGGCCCCTCCACACGTGTCTGGACCATCCATGACTTCATCTGTCAGGAGTTTTGCATGTGGGCAGTTCAGCACAGCCTTGACCCTTTTGCAGGCATCACTAGGTGGGATTCTTCATCACTTGGTGCTTTTGAAAGAGCTGTTTTTCCTGTGAATCCATGTTCTAAAGCTCTTGGTATTCCACAGTGTGTGCCATTGTACCCCATTTCCTCCATTTGACAGTAGGCTCATGTACATGCTTACTCACCAGAGGCTCCCCATCGTGTCTAAGACTTAATTGTTGTCCTCTTATGTGTTCTTTGTCTGACTTCAGAAGATTTCAAAGACACACTATGAGGGCATTCATAATGAAAAAGCTGACTTTCCATGTTTACCATTCCATGGGTTAAACTTCAACTCTTCCTAACTTTATTCCTGTTGTAATATTGAAATTCTGTCTGAATCAACTGTGTACATCTTGGAAGATACTGCACTAGTTTCTCAGCAGAATCAAAAGGGTTCCTTTTTAGCTGTATGGGGAAATTACAATCAGGACACCCAATTCTAAAGAATATCAAAATGGACCAGTCACTGAGACCGTTTCATGAGTTGACTGGTGAGTCATTCTGCCAAATGAAGTTTAGGTTGTGTCATACATGGCTCAATTGGCATCATCTGCTTCCCTCAGAAGGTGGCAATGTGACACAACCCACTGATATTGTCCAATGTGTGTTGTGCTGCTTAAGTAATCCAAACAGGAAATTTGGAACGGCAGTATAAGAATCTGTATTTGAGCATTGTAAATTCTAATCCTTGACTCACAAAGGATTTGCTTTTCTAGATTTACTTTTCTTACTTTTCTACATATTCTTCCTAGCTTGGTTTGAGTGTTTAGTTGTCTTTATTTCAATTGGATACAACTTTCTAACACCTGGGCATTGATTAATTTTTACTGTTTTAGTCTGGAGCAGAATAGTCTGAAGGAGGTTCTATAAAACTTCTTGCAAAGATCTTATGGACCTTTTTCAACCTTCCTAGTCTTCCCAGAAGTTATTTCTTTCACTTTATTTGAGCAAAGAGCTGATAGGATACCTTAGTGTATAGGATACTAAAAGATAGGAACTTCTAGTGTTTGCAGGTTTTACTCTCTAATATAGCTTATTCTGCAACTAGTCTCCTGTCTACCCAAATCCACAGCTGACTCTTCCTGAGGGCTGGACTGTGCTCCTCTAGACTCTTCAGGAACTGCTGTTTAAAAGAATGGAAAACTTCTCTTGCCTAATGGACTGAAATGAGATTTCTTGACCGTTTAAGGAGGTGGCTGATTAAGACCACAGAGGCACCTCCTTAGGTGGTCGTTGCTTCATCCGAGCACAGGAGTGTGCTGTTCACAGTGGGTCCTTTGAGCCTGTTGCTGTGTTCCCTGTTAAGCTGCTAATGTGGTGTCCCTCCTTTGGCTCACTTGGAACTCGCCAAGTTTCTTTTGGACATGCTTCATTTTTTCTGCTGGAACTGGTGCATCACTGCTATTAACTGGTTCTCTTCCTTCCTAAGTGAAGTGATGGCTGAAGCCCAAGCTCTGCTACTTCATGTGTTGACAGTTCCAATACTTGGAATTATGCAGAGGAACACGGATTCTCAGTCCTGGTAACTACATGGTAGGACACGACAGTTATGGAAACAGAAGTTTGGAATTCAAGCCAGCCTTCTTTCTCCTTGCCAGTTGTTGTGAAAACATATTTGGATAGCTGTAAAAAACAATGGCTAAACAGGAAAAAGCCTTTCCCTACATGGGAAAGTTTGTGTATTGATAAATATTTAATTTCTGAACGTAGTATTTCTTTTCCCTGAAACTTAGTTTTATGATCTGCTGCTTGGAAGAATACATTATTTATTGAGAACACCTGCTTTGAAAAGCTTAGGTTTTTATAATAACTGTATTGTCAGAACTAGCTAAGCACATAGAGAGAAAAAATTATATGTATGAAGAAGAGTCTAGCCACCACTTCTAATTTCATAGTTGGCTGAGTCACTAAAACAAAAAGCAGCTTTAACAGTTTTATGAGAAAAGTAGAAGGAGTAAAATCAAATGCTGTTTGATTTCACAGCCATTTGAATCTAGTAGTGAAGTTGATGAAATGGGAATTTGATGAAGTACCAACATTTTAATTTTTATTTGTCATGCTGAAGCTGTGATGGCAGCAAGAATTCTCAGCTTTCTGTCAGTACATAGGTCCTCTTCTGCACACTCTTCCCAGAGCAAAAAAATGGGCTGCTTTTTCTTCCTATATTTATTTATTCCCCTGAGCTGGGAGCCCTGTCTAGCATACATCTGGGATGTGTTTGTAATTACCCTGAATGTGAAACTACTTACAGTGAGTTTTTTCCTTTCTATATCTTCACAAAAGATACCTTTAAAGGGCAAGAAAAATCACATCTTATTTCAAGGATGTTAGCCTACTGTAAATATAGTCAAAAACTTGGGTTGCATTTGTAACCCTAGTAGAAGTAGCAGTTAGAGTTATATGCCATTTGGAGACACTACAGAATGTAAACAAAATACCACTGATTATGGAAAAGAGGTCAATACTCAATTTAAGTAGGATTAATACAGTAGAAAACTATTCTTTGGGTAAATAACTTCCTAGCCTATAAGGAAGCTAGTGATTGTAGAACAAGCTTCCTCCTAAAAGCTCTGGTCTTGTGTTCAGTCATCTCTCTGAAGTGTAGCCTCAAGTTGCTTTGGTCTTTTTTTCTTTTTTTAATTTTTATTTTGTTGTGTGGTTGGCATCTTCTGTGGTAGGACACCCATTCGTTCCAAAAGTAGCCTTGCCAAATATGTATGGAATTCTGTAGGACCTCTGGACTGTACAATAAAGTGAAGAAGCAGGGCTGTTAAATAGGCTGGGGAGGAGATTTCCATTGGGAATATTAATTTTCCTTTGGCTTTCCAAATAATGTGGATTCCTGGAGTTGGGAGTATATGTCCATAGGTAAAGCTCTAGCACGCAGAGGACAGGAAAAATAAGAAAGCAACGGAGAGAAAGCAGGAGAAGAGCTAGAGTATAACAGCAGCAAGGACAAGTGAGTGATTTTTCCATTTCAATTTTTATCCCTTTGTTCTTTTATTTTGACTTTCATGGTCTTCTTGTTTTCCAATTGTCTCAAAATTTATAGTATTAGAAGCAAAAGCCACAAACCCTGGGCTTTTAGTATATTGTACAGTAAGATTAGTGTAGAGCTGCAGGAACTGTCCTGAGTTACCAATACTGAACTTGCACTGATTCATTCCTATGTTTTACTTTTTTTAAAAAAAACTTTTCTGGAAAAACACATAACAGAAAGAAATTTTGAATTTTTAATTTCACTTGGGTGATTAGTAATAAAGCTGATTTTTAAAAATTTCTTGAAAGACAGTTAATTGTGGCTGAGTCTTAATGATCTACATAAGATTAAAAATACAAGAGGAAACTTAATCTGGTATTTGCTCATAGTGGACGGATGCTATAGAATTGAGGTGAAATATATATGTATCTATGGGTGTCTTTATGTATTTACAGTGGTCTGTGCTTTTAAAAAACAGGCTTGACTCTGAGCAAAGTCGACTGAAATGGATTTCAAGTACAGTATTTACTATAGGTGGAGCTGCCAGTGCCACCTGTACGTAAGGTTATGTGACCTTTTCCATTTTAATGCTTAACTCTTAGTTACTTTAACTTTTGCCAAAGTTCAGTTCAGACAGATTTTTCTGTGCCAGATATCTGCTTTGGGTTGAATTTTTTGGGAAGTTTCAGCCAAAGCAGTTCTGTTCCAAGAATAAGGCTAGTGAAAAGTATGCTGTTTTGCTTGTGTGAGAATATTCTGGTGTCCTTCTTTGATGCTCCAGTGCCCCCAAGCTCTAAAGCAAGGATTTGAAATTTGGCAATAGTTCAGCCTTTGTGTTGAGGATGTGCCTTTTGCCTCCCTGTAAAAATCCACCCAAATTTCCAGACCGGTTTACAAGGCTTTGAAAGATTGCCATTTGCATGGGCTTAATAGGAATTTCTTGAAACTTCACAGTAAGCTTCCTTTAGATTCTGTTCACACTGGGAATGCTCCAGGCAGAGTAGAGCTGCATATTTCATCCCACTTCTGCTAGGAGTTGTGGCAGTTGGGTCCGGGTGCTGACATTGAGCTAGGAGTGGGCAGCATTGTGTCTTGTATCACCCCTGCCTGTTCCCATGTCCTGTTCCTTCTCCCTGGTGACGGACCTGCGCCCTCTGGAAAAAGAAACTGTCTCACTCATCTGAAGGAGCATGACAGATGTGGAGGAGAGGAATTTGGGAGAGTGCGTGTGTCTGGTTTATACCATTCCTTTGGTCACAGAAAATGTGTGGATCATACTGGCAAAACAATACTTCCTTTTCTACTGAATGTTCAGTTTGGTTTTGTTGCATTTAAACCTCAGTAGCTGAGTGGGTATCAAGGTTTTAATGAACTATGTGAGCATCAATTTAAAAAAAAAAAGGTTAGACTCAAATGTCAGTCCAGGAATGTTATCTAGAGGGTGGAAATCAAGAGCTCACTTTTTTCAAACATTTAAGTCTAACTCTGACCTCTTGCACTTAGTACACTGTAGCCTCCAACTTCATCACAAGTGTCGTGTGCTTTGTCCAAGAGGGAGCTGTTTGAATGGAATGGGGAAAGGGGCCTATTCTGAGGATGAGTCCAGAATTTGTACAAGTAAAGGTTGTGTATTCGTCTGTTATGGAAGTTGAAAACTGTGGAGTGAGTGAAGCTGAGACTTGGGGAATTAAATAAAAGGCTTTGTGGCTAAGGCAGTTCAGTGGTGCTTGATGAATCGTGTTCTGTCTGTGCTCAGTCGTGGTGTTTCTACAAGAGGCACTCGAGTGACTGTTCCTAGGTGGCTGCTCAGACTCTGTGTTCGAGTGGCTGTGTTGAGAACTTGGATACAATTCCAGAAATGCAGAACTGCAAGCGAATAATTTCTTCACTCAGTGGGTGCTAAACCTCCTGTAAGATCCTGTAATTCACTTGAGACAGTAAAAGCCAGCTCAGAGTACGTGAAATTTGACATCTGTAGCCAGGGAACCTTTCAGTTTAATTAACCTAATGCCTCAGTTGCCAATTTTACAGGTGAAGGAATACTTGTCCCATCTCTGTAGAAAGGCTTGGGAAGAAATTGGTTGCCTTTGTAGCAGGACTGAAAAACAGCATGCTGTAAATAGAGCACATAACCACCTCCCTTGATCAGGGAGGAAGCAAAGCATTGAAAAATATGCCATACTTTTATTTTTGGTACCTTTTTTTTTTTACTCTATTAACTAATCAATTTCATATTGGTCCAAGCATAAAAATCTCAATATCATAGCTCTTGAACTCAAGTTTTCCACTTTGAATTAGCAGTCAAAATTTGTAGATGCTGAGAATAATATTAAAATGCAAGTTTAATTAGCCATAGCCTTTTAATTCTCTTCAAAATCATAGTCAGTTGACCTTAGTAGTAGTTGAATAAAATGTTAGGAGCATCCTCCTCCTCTGTTTCCTATGAAGATGGAAAGCATCCTTGCTCAAGCTGTTTACTGCCACCTCACCATGATAAATTTCCTCTTTGTAAAGCTGCTTCAACAAGACGTCTTTTTTTTCATTCCTTTGTAAAGTCAGCCGTTACCTGAACTTTCCTATTAAAAAAAAAAAAAAAAGTAAAAGTTTTTTGAAAGGGACAGAACTACAACAAATGAGTGACTGTGAGTTTGTGGAAATGTCTAGCTCCCAGAGTGAAATGATTAAGGTTTAGTGAATTTAATGCTTTGGAAATAATTTGTTGGAGTCTGCAGCAGTGGAGAGTTTTGGGTTGTGGTTTTTTGTTGATTTTTTTTTTCTTGTTCTTTCTTTTAAGGTGGAGGTGTAAAAGATTTTTTTTTGTTTGCTACTTTAAGCTGAAGTAGTCATCAAACTTTTTTACTTGTTTCTTGAGTAATTTTCTCAGGGTGTTTGCTGCCTCTGAACTAGTAGCTCTCAGATGGGTCTTTTGAAAGCTTCAGCATAAACAAGGCATTTGACAGGATGTGCCATGCGGTATTTTCAGGAGAAAGATGGGAATTTTGAGCTGCTCAAAGCAGAGACATCTTCCTTAGGGGAACTCAGCTGCTAAGAACAGTGCTCTTATTTGCTTAGCTGTGTGAAATCCACTTGCTAGTGGACAATTGTTTTGTGTTTTGTTTTCTTTCCCCCCCAATACTTCTGTTTACTTGTGTGCTCTTCCATGTGTGTTTTGAGCTGTGCTTTGAAGTTGGGAGGCTAGTTTTAAACAAAGCTGTTACCATGCTCTGCATAGCATCCAGCTTGATTTCAGCAATCTAATGTGTCAGTGATGTGGTTTAGAGTTAACAAAATGCTGCTCTTTGCTTGCCTTGGCATTGGTTTGTGTAGGATTAAAATTAAAAAAGAAAAAATCATCATATCACACTTGGTATGTTGTAAAAAATGCAAGTTAAAATGCGATTAGAATGTGATTAAATGGCTGTGCAGCAATTATTAATTGGCCAGGCATCTGTCTTGATACATGAGATGAAGTTTGAGGTATCCTTTATTTTATCATCTGTCACCTTCCTTTTTCTCCTCCCCAGTCCCCCTAATAATCTAAAGAATTTCTGAAAATCCAGGCTTTGTGTGCACTTAATTTCCTACATAAGTCATTTTAGTATATTGTAGTTCAGAGTGCCTAGATAAAATAATTTAAAATGCATCCTTTCTGTCATCTTTGTTCTTCAGTAAGAAGGTCCAAATACTACTGCTTTTTCTTTCTTGAGTTTACACTGAAGTCTGTGTTCTTTGATATTGATTTTTATTTTAAGGTTAGGGCACAAAATGAGGAGTAGAAAGGCAAAAGCAAACACAACTGCAGACAACCAAATTAATCTGTATCCAATTACGCGAGCAGTAAATTAGCTATGAGCATTCAACTGTGTTATTTCAAATTAATTTGAAAAAGTAACTAAAATCTGATTCACAAGACTGCTTTATTAAATGGGTTTAATATGTGATCATGTGTATGAAGTATGTGAACTGTTTCTGAATGTTTTGGTCTTCTGTCTTGTTCTTGGCAGCAACTGGAATTAGTGGAACCGAGCGGCTGGATCCACGTTCCTCTGACAGATACTCACAAGAAGCCCATTCGCACCTTTATGATCCAGATTGCTGTTCTAGCCAATCACCAAAATGGAAGAGACACTCACATGAGGCAAATCAAAGTGTACACCCCTGTGGAGGAGAGCTCCATTGGTAAATTTCCCAGATGTACAACAATTGATTTCATGATGTATCGCTCCATCAGATAAAATTTCCTAAAGAGAAATAATACAGGTATTTTTTCATGACCATATCATTGCTAAAGCATTCAGATACTTGAAGAGCAGGGTTTACTTCAGTGTAATTATATCTTTATGTTTATACTTTGTACAATTTTGAAATAAAGATAATCTTGTGTTACAGTATGTTGTAGTCTGTAGTTTTGTTTCTTTTTCTAGGAGTCTGAGTGCTCTTCTACTCTCTGAGAGAGGAAAAAACAATCCAGGCACTCTTAAAAGAATGTATTTGACTGGGTGGGAATCAATAATTAATTTGATATCATACAGGTATTTTGGGGTGGTGATTTCTTCCCCTAATGATCCTGCATGGAAATAGTTCGTTCCTCTGCGTAAAAATTGCTCTTTAAAAAGTTGCTCTTCTTGAACAGACAGGATTTAAAGACATTACCAGTAGTATTTTCCCATCATTGCTTATGCTAATGTGTTGTACCCTTTTCTCTAGAGGGTTGTTTCTGCTTAGTGGCCATGTGCATGGATTTAGCCTTCTTTGTAACTGCAAAGTAAATCATAGAATTATAGACCATCTCCAGTTGGAAGAGACCTGGGAGGATCATCAAGTCCAATTTGCAGCTTCTTGCATGACTACCTAAAACTAATCCATATGACTAAGTGTTGTCCAGATGCTCCTTGAACTGTGACAGGCTTGGTGCCATAACCATTTTCCTGGGGAGCCTGTTCTAGTGATAATGCAGTGAAGATGACAATGACATGAAGAAAACCAAACCTTTCCAAATTATTTCCACATTATTCAATATAATGTATACATTGATATTGATACACTGAGCATAGGTCATCTAGACATGATAGCTGTTGAAAACAGGAGAGTTAGGAATGCTGTGGCATCCTGCAGTTATGTAGGAATAAATGGGGTGGTCCAATGCACCTTCTAAAGTACTGAGAACTCAAGTGTGTAACACAAGTAATCTCAGGCTCAGAGCACAGAATTCTTTTAATGTGTGTTTTAAAGTAAAGGGCATTGCGAGGAGAAGGTGTGCTTTGTCTGCGTGCTGTGAGTAGGAATATTTAACACCTCAGCTAATGTCTCATAATCTAATCATTAGTTACTTAACTTTTTTTTGAAAGTTGAGTAGATTTCAGAAAGAGAGGTTGTTGAAGTACAAAGGTTGCTTTTAAAATGTTCAGTACTGATAAAACCCATTCTTCCTCCTAGCACCATAAAAGTTGATGGTCAATCCAAACTAATCTCAGCCAAGGAAAACTTTTGTCACTCTTCTTAATTGTGAACAAGGAAAGGCTGATAATAGTGGAGGCTCATCAAAAAATGATGCATCATCCTGCAGAGGAGAAAGGAGGTGAAATAGAGAGAAATAGGAAGGTTGTCAAAGAAGGGGGAAGATGTAACTGTTGAAATTCATTATATATACTTGATGAAGTTGTTTACTGAAAAGTTTTATCTGTGGCTGAATTCCACAGTCTTTAGGAGGATCATTACACAGGGCATTTCCTGATAACGAACCTTGTAGAGAAATGCATGACTAGTTTGGGGTTTCTATTTAAATGTGGATTCAATCATTTCAGGGGGACCTTAATGGTATTTTACCTTTCCATGCAAAGGATGGATCCACTGCAGAATTCCTGCTCAGCAGAAGCTGGCTGAACTTGTGCCTTTCACCAAGTCTGTCTCTTCAGTGGATTTTCCTATATAGTGTCAGGGAATTGTACACTCCCATTCACTTAATTGAAGCAAATTATGTACTTGTGATGTCCACTTCATATTCTTCTGTTAAAAAACAACAAAAAACCTCTCCTGGATTTATCTAGTTATTTTTGATAAGTTATGGATGGTTTTTAAGAAAGGAGATGATTAGGCATGGAATTTTCCTGTTTTTCTCCCAGAAGTTAAGATGGCAGTTATCCATCCTTGCTTTGCATCATCAAGCCACTGTTTCCTGTAAGGATTCTACCACAGATAATTCTGTGGTAATTTTGTGCTTTGGTCAGTAACATTTATCTTTTCATACATATCACTCTGCAAGTAATATCTAGAGTAATATTGCTCTGTGCCAAACATTATCCAGTAAACTAGGAACAAGCCTGTCGGCTCAGTCTTGTTCTTATTTCTGTCCTGCCTTCAGTAGGCATCGTTTTTGGATCTTTAGAGAGCTATTCTTGCTTTTTTTGATTTTTTTTTTTCACGACATCGACGCTCGTACAGGATAGGCACCAGTGTATGTGTCAAAAATCTGGAATTGTTACTTCTGGCAGTGTAGTTGAATAAGCTGAAACGTAGCTTGGATGATGTATCCTGCTATTCTGAAATTATGGATTGTGTTCAAGTGGTTTTAAGAACCCATGGTAAACTGGGTGATGTTAAGCTTTACTGTTGGGGAAGGAATCTGTACTTACCTAAAAACAAGTGCAGTGGCCATTCTAAATCCATAAGAAATCTTTTCTGTGTTGTTTTGTAACAATTGTAGATACATTGCATTGCATTGGTATTTAACATCTGTGGAAGTACGTTTGGTTTTTAACATTTTTGGCGCTTGGTCACCTAAGGCTGCTGATTTTTAAGTGATGAGATCCTAGATGAGTGTGTCTGAAAATAAAGCAAGTTGCTGCCTTTGTGTATGAATATAGTACTTAGTATTTGAATTGGGATAAACAAAGTGGGCTGCCAAGTCATTCAGGAAGTTACTTACACGTATGTTGTGTTTAGCTGTGGCTTCTTTTCCTTGCTCATTGTTTTGAGACATGCAGTTGTCTGGGATCTTATCACTTTCCCTTTTTCTCTTGTATAAGAAACACCTGATAAATATCAAGTAGTATAAGTAATATTGGAATAAATTACAGATAAAATGGAAGATGTATTTGTTCTAAAAAATCATGACTCGGCAGTGGTCTGACTCATCACTTCAAACAGTAGTAATTTAGGGGGGTTAAAACTTTTTCTTGGAAGATAACCACCTTAGGCCTTTCTGCCTCACAGAACAGAAATGTGATTCCCAGCATAAGTGTAAAAACCTTCCTTTTAATTAAACTTTAGCTTATTTCCTTTGCAGACACAAAGAAGAGGGAGGTAACTGAGTGACCAGGATCTTGAGCAGCTCCTGTTGAAATGAAGGAGAATACCTGTGTTTTGACTAAGTCGTCTGTGTGTCTTCTTAGCACCACAGTGTAAATAAAAAAGGCAGATGGCAGGAGAGGGAGAAAAGAGCTGCTGTTCCTGGTTTCTAAAATGGGGAACAGCAAAACATTTATGTTTTGTTTAAATTCACATAGGGAATCTCTGGCCGAGCTGGAAGTTCAAGCCATATCATCACTGTCTATCTTCCCTTTCACTATGAAGCTGCTTTTCAGATAATGATGCTGTTTCAAAGACAAATTTTTCAGTAATGCAATTTCTGTATGTAATTCCATTTAAAAGTTTAAACTATATTTTGGGTTCTGCTGTTCTAGTTTAGTCTGTAGGGGAGATGCTTTTGCCAGCACTCTGACTATAGATGCACCACTGAAACTCTTCAGCTGCGCCTTGGTGCTTGTTCCTACCTCCCTGAAGTGAGTCTTACTGTTGGTACTTGTTTTTCTTCACCTGTGTTAAAACAGTTTCAGGGAAGTAATTGAAACATTATTTAGGCTTGAAATCTGTTTATACATTAGAGAGAGCCAGGTGTTGAGATTGCCAGTACTGATTAGCAAAAACTCATGAACTTGGGCATAATGAATGAAGTGATGGAAGAGGCTGAAGGACCATGGAGAGCTACCGGATATTGGGAAGGCAAATTGTTGCCTCGCGTAATAGGGCAAGCCACGGCTCTAGGCAGTAGGTCATTGCTTGAAAAATCCCCACCTTTCACAGCAATAGCCAGAAATAATTGTCATTGTCTGGACTCAAGAACTGCAAGTGAAACAGGTGCTCAGGCAATTCATGCCACCTGAAGTGAGTTAGGGTGATAAGACTGGACCTAGTAATTAGAGCTGAATTGCACTACACCCTGTAAAGAAAGAAGGAGAGTCAGAAGCTACTCTAGTAAACTTCTCAGGAAATCCTGAAGACTTTAGCAATTTGTCAACCATAAGTATGTGTCTTTGTTTCAAAATGGTGAGTGGGTTTTTCTATAACCTGTATTTTCAGGGTGGGTCTGCTTAGTAATATACAAAAGAAGAGTTCATTGCTCTGCCAGGCCTAAATGAAAGAATAAGTGGTCATTGTAGTATTACTGTGTTTTGCTGTGTAAATGAATTATGGACGTAATTTTTAGTGGATATTTTTCTTGAATTTACCACTAAACTCTGCAGCTTTAGGAGAAGGCATCTGAATTCTTTGGGATCATTGGATGACCCAGACTGACCTCAGCACGTGCTTGCCTGCATGGGGGAAGTAGAAGTTTGGGGCTCTGAAGAGCCCATGGTTATTACATGCAGTGCTGTGCTTTGAGGGCCTGACTTGTTTAATTCCTTCTAACCTTTGCGCTCTTATTCCTAAATTTTGTCATTCTGTGTTAATGGTTAATTAACACTGATGTATTGATTACAAGAATGCCTCACATTCCTTTGCATGTATACACAAAAATAGCTGTTTATTTAATATTTAACTACCACATCCCTTTACTTCTTTAATTAAATGCAATAGGTTTTTGCTGGAGCACGAGATAGTAATCTAAATGCAATTAAAATGTTCGTAATATTAAGAGTCTGTCCCTCTAAAGATGGGATTGCTGAGGCTTCTAGGCAAAGGTATTGGGTGGTCTGCTGTTGATTTGGAATACTTAAGTGTTCTGGTTTAGATCAGAAAGGTGTTAAGGTGCTTTTGTAAAGCTGCATAAAGCATCATTAAACATTGTTCATGGAAGCAAATTTAAAGTCATCCTTCATGTGACGTATTTGCTGTAGCTCCAGGGTGACATTTCAATGAGCTGTTTTACGTCAGCCTAACAGTTGCCTGTGACAGTTTCTCCATTTGCACCAAGGAATAAACCTCTCTTGCAGCAGTCAACAGTATTAGCATGGTTTAGTTTAATGGAAGAACGAAAAAAAAACCCCAACCCCAAGGCCCAGGTAATGAAAATTATGCTAATACTTGATGCTGCTAGAGGATATAATCCAGACATAATTATATATGAAGTGAGAAAGTAAGTTTGGGATCACTGGAGACATTAAATACCTGAACTCTGATCCCACTGAAGTGAATTACTGCTGTTAATTATAAATAACTATATAATTATAATAATAATTATAAATAACTGTAGGGCAACAGTTTAGCCAATATTTAATACTCTAATTTAAGGAAATTAAATGGGATCAGTGACTTCCCAGTTACATAGATAAAAAGACGCAAACCTGGAGCAGTTTTGGAAGTTTCTTCCTCAAATGTTTCTTTCAATATACAAAATTAGGAGGAAATTCCATACACATGCAATGTAGTATTGAACATGTAATTTGTTGAAATCTTTTAAAATTCGAAGGTAAAAATTCCTTGTATAAGATAAAAGCATCAGAGCTCTGCAACACTTCACTTTTTGAATGTTTAATATTGTTCTTGGGTGTATGACTGAAATTGCATGGGTGACAGCGTCTAGCTTACAGAATGATCTAAACAAAATTCCTCATGACTGTTTCATTTCAATATTTACCATATTTTTGTACTGGCATATGATCTGTAATGTGAAGCAGCAGAGAGGAAAGCATCTATAAACGAGTCTCATTCACCCTAGAAAAACACTACCATGACAAGCCATTAATGTATGAGAAAGTAATGTCTAGGCATTTTAATTAGAAAACACCTCAGGAAAGGAATTGTCTTGTTCTCTGTATTTGTGCATTTCCTTTAAAAATGTATTTCTCACTTTGTTTAAACTTTAAAGAGCTATAAACTCTTACTGCTCTTTTGCAAAAGTTTTACTTGTTTTTCTACACAACTGCTTCAGGTTATGTAGATGTGTTCATTCTGGTGCTTCAGAGTAGAATCTTTAGTCTGGGGCACACATCTCTGAAGAGAATTTCTATTGGGAACAAATAAACCCGTACAATCTAGTCTTTCAATTGTATTTAATTTAATCCTCATGTTTTGTTTGATGTGATTTTTGATTTCTTACAATGTTTTTATCTTTAAATGCAATGTAATTTTTAAATGTACTGCTAGGCTAGGATCTTGTGACCTCTTGTATTCAGTTTTAAAGTTTATTCTACTTTTAGTTGAGACTAGTCTTAAATATTTCAGATATTATGCTTTATCTGTTCTGTCTGGTACTATTTCCCATTATTTGGTAGTTGACAGTGGAGAATTACAGCACTTTCTAAAGGTACGTTTTTCCATTGGAAAACCAGTGGGAACACTAGTGGAACAAAGGTTTAAACTGCAGTCTTACTGAAAGCTTCCAGGCTATTGTTAATCTTCTGTCAGAGATGTCTCGTCTTTCAGTACAAGTTATTTATATCTTTATTATGTTTGATTTTCTATCTGTTAATTTACTGAAAAAACAGGAGTCTTTATATTCTGTCGCTTCTCAATTAAGTCTCAAGTTATTCTAAACCTTCCTAGTAGGTAGACATGTAACTCTCAGTGGGAGCACATGTACCACATGTGCTCAGATGTTGATGTATCCCGCATTCCCTACTGTGTTTTCATACTCTGATTATTCAGTGAAGTTTTTTAAGGCCTTGCAAAAAAGCAGTGAGGTAGGTAATGAAAAAATAATTTTTCTTTTAGTTTTTAATTGTAATTCTTCCCTAACATCATTTTTCTACCTGTGGTAATGATTTGGTTTTCTTTCTTCCTTGTTTGTGATGGTGTTTTTTTTGTTGTTTGTTTCCTTCATTTTCATATTTTATGAAGGCTTTTTATCAAGTAGTTGTACTTCTGAAAGGGGATAAGTTCATCTGGGTGTACCTGAAAAAAACAGGAAATTGTTTCTCTGTGATACTTACCAACAAAGCATTTGTGTCATCCCTGGATCTCTCAGAAATGTTTTTTGAGTATATCATTCCCATCAAATGGCTCTTTAGACTGCTTTCCTCCAGATACCGCAGTTTTGATTTCTTCCAGATAGAAGAATTAACCGTGTTCTCATGTTAACATAAAGCAAAGGCAACCTCATTCCATCACTGTGGAACAGTGCAAGCCAGGAGAGAGTCAGGTCTTGCATATTAAATGGAAAAAGATTGATGCATCTATCTTGCAAAGTTTGCAATGAAAGACTTATCTACGTTGTCAAAAATCAAGATTATCCAAATTGTTTGTACAATCCTCCTGTTCCCATAGTTTGTGCTGCCTTTTGTATATGATTATGTGTTCTTTTTTCCCCACCTTATTTTAGGAATGAATCAAAATAGCATAGTGAAACGAGTCTATGACTTCTGGCTCTTCTGGAAATTTGAAAAGTATGGAGTGAATGAGGTGAAGTCTTGCAGAAAGGGAGGACCTGTTTTTTTGATTAAGACAGATTGCTGTTTGGAAAGTTGGACTGCATCTTTATTTTCCCACACAATGACTCTAGCAAAGTCACTTGAATATTTTCATAGGTGATCACTCATTATCTGTTTCTTGGAGGATTTACTCTGAAAGCTCTGGTTCAGATTTTCCAATGTGTTGGTGAAAGTACCTGGTGTTCTCAGATGTTCCTGAAGGCAGAGGCTTGCTTGCATCATTCATTCTATTCAGCTCAAGAGATAACCTGGAAAAAAAAATCTTTGCATAAAAACAATGCAATTCACTTATTGAGGACAAAAGCTTGCATTCCATTAGTTGATTTCTCTGGCTTCTGATGGCAGCCCTAAATTTTTTTCTCTAGAAGTCGTCATGTCTGGACCCTGCTTCACTCATTTGCAGTGCTTGCTTCCTCCCCAGCCTTCAGCTTGGGCCCAGTCTCATCTCCAAGTCTAAGTGCTTTTCCACCCTAGCCTTTCATTTTCCTCTCACCCCCGTTTTCCTTCCCCAGAGTTCTCTGTCTCTGTCCCTTTCCCAGGGTCACTGTAGCAGCATTTTGTATCCTATTCAGTCATACATTTTCTTACCCACTGCTCCTTTTCTCAATATCCCCTGAGAATCCCCTAATTTTCCATTTTCCCTCCACTAATCCTGAAGATTTTGCTTTCTTTCCTGGCTAGTCCCAACTAATACCACATGCTTCCTCCCCACATTGCATAATACATATTCTGCCTGTCAGATCTCTTCCCATCCTGCTGAAGTCGCAGATGATGAGATTATTGAGAGCACAGGGGAGAGATTTTTCTGCCTTTGGTTGTAATACTCAACCCAGCCCAAGAATACAATATCTGAAAGCAGCTGTTACAGCAAAATGTTGACTTTGCCCCATAGCTTCACACCAGATCATGTTCAGGATTGTTCTGTGGGGTGTGCATTTTTGGGCTTGGCCAGAATTGGGCAGACTTTCATGAATGGTTCTATGTATATCTCCTACTCTCTCTCTGTTCCCATCTAATTTCAGAAACTCTACTGTAAGGCATTCGAGTGCTAAAAGTTTCCAAATAAAAGATTGTGAGAGTATTTCTCTGTAATGGCTGAATAGTTTTGGCTGGAGTTTGCAAAAATAAATTCAGCCTGAGGCAGACAGCTGGTATGGGAAATTTCAGCTAACAGAGTTGCAATTTGGCTAAGTTTTGACAAACTCGGAAGAGATTTGTGAGGGAATGAACCCTGGGTAATGTTTCACATTTCACCAAATAGCATCTTCTGGGCAATGTGCTTTGTCACTTTGTGTGGACCTTCCCATTTGGTATAAAATTGATTCTCTACAGAAACTAGCTAAGCTTCAGTACATTAGAATAGCTATTTTATTTGGGGTTTATAGACTCAGAGAGTTTTTAAAATAATTTATTTGCTTCCCCAGTCTAGTTGAAGTATCTTTCTATATAGGTACAGCCTGCCAAGGGTATTTGTACTGAAAATTTCTCTGTTCTTTTATGCTTGTTTATAGCTTCCACCAGGGATTTGTGCTAGAGCAGCAGTGTCCCAGGGTGAGCTCTGAGAGGGTTTTAACCCAGCACTGTCTGTAGCACCCTGCTGTGAATCTGCTTCCCCAGTGTGCAGTCTGTATGGTAATAAAAGGAGCAGAGTAACTCCTCCTGCCCAGTTCTCCTGAACCGCTCGTGTGAGCCAGGCTTATTCACACTCTTGTTTTTCAAGCTCTGTCATTATTAAACTTTTCTTTGTTCTTTCTTGCCCCCTGCCCCCCACCCTAGATTTGCACTGGCTTTCAACCCAGGCTTTCCTTCATTACTGCAGGCCTTTTTTTGGGCTATTTGATGTTTCATGATTCCTGGTGTAACTGACCTGCCCAATCTATTCAAAAATGTTAAAAAGCCAGTTTTTTCTGCCGTGCAAGGTTCTCTTTGCTAGATAGCTCTTTCGACCATCTTTACTGTCTTGAAATACAAGTGTCTGTCTGGCCTTCAAATACCAGGGCACATCAGGTCTATCAGAAATTTCTAAACTCAACCTCCTAAACCCAAAAGCTCTGCTGAAGGCAAGAAAGTACTTGACAAAAGCAGTTTGGATCATATGGAGCCTTTTTGTGCTCTGGTGGTCCTGAAGCACTCAACCCAAAATAAGAGCAGGCAAAGAATAAAACAACCCAATCCAGTCTGTTCATCCTGGTAGATAATTAAGGCATAGAAACTCTTTCCCCACCTAATTCATGGTAGCTCCTATTACCATCTGTGTGGGTGAATTGGTGTAGAAAGGAGTGCTACCTCAAGACAAATCCCTTCTCTGAATGTAATTCCTTGTTTCACCCACCTGTTCAAAAGCAGCCTGCTAAAAACTGAGCACTGTCAAATGAACTGATTAAAATCATGAATACTGTGGAGTGAGTAGAGATTGATTGTATTCCCCCACCCCATGTCTTTTCTATACAAAAATGAGAGGATATCAGGTTATGTCAGCAGAAGCTCAAAATAAGTAAAAGTATATTGTTCTTAAAGCTGTACTTAAGCTGTGTAGCTTAAACCTGGCTGAAGCAGGTTGGAGACATTTAAAGCTTTTGCACGGTTTCTAAACAGGACTGAACAAATTCATGGAAGAAGAATCCTCTGAAGATTATGGAATCCAGAAGACAGGCCATAAATTGTTGGAGATTACTGGAGTACTGGGTGAAATACCATTACTTACTTGTCTTCTTACACTGTTCCCCTTAGGAATTGCTTGCTGGCATTGGTCTATACCAGTGCCTTTTTAGGAGCAGGATGGTATCAAGCCCTAAGAAGACCAAACAACTTTTGCTTAGAAAGGGATAAGGGACAAAAGAATTTGGAGAAACAAAGTGACTACAGGGGGCAACAAATGTGATGAAAGGAAGGTGTGTTAGGTTCAAAGGGTCAAAGATGAAGATTTTTCTCTGCTGTTCAAAGCACCCCTCAAAGCACTAGAAAGTGCTTGAAAATACTGAAGGACCCAGTGGATATTTCCCTGGGCTCCTGTCAGGGACAGGTTGTTGAACTAAATGGACCTCATGGATTTACTTGTTGCTGCCATTTGTACTTTTTTCAGTGATTAAGTTCTTCAACATTTTGCTGTTGGCAAAACTTGTGTAGAATGTGAAGCCAACTGAAAGTAGAAACAGCATGATTTGATAATTAAATATTGCATTTCAGTAACACCAAAAAGCAAAATTTTGAGGAGGAGTATGTTTAAGAAAGGAGCAGGGGAAAAGACCCTAACTGTTTTCTCATCACAGTACACTGAGAAAATGTTTAGACTGATACATAACCTTCGTAGTGTTATGTTCTATAAAATTGGCAAGAGTTTAGTTCTTAGTCTGAATGCTATGCTTGTTTTGAAATTTAAATAATAAACAATTTATATATGTATATATTTTAGCTTAAAATCACATCTTGTCGGATTTGGCTGTTAATAAAAGCTTATGGTGGAATCAGCACTCTGTCCATCCAGTGAAAATATGAACAGGACCACACAAAATGCTTCCACTGTGTCATTCCTTTTACTGCTGTTCCATTAAAATAAACTCCTTGCCACAGAACTTACTTGTCATTTCCCGCTTCTCAAAAATATCACAAGTGATGTAGTTTCTAAAGCTTTTCCACTTCTAGCTCTGGTATCTACTTGATTGTGTTTGCAGAAGACCTCTTTATATTCCTCTCTGCCATTCCTCTTCAAACATATGCAGAACTAGATCTTAGATAAACTCTATTAAATGCACTTTTTGGCCAACACTGCTTACAACTAAACCTAGGCCAGTCAGATAGTGTCATATTCATCTTGGTTTCTGTCATCACAGATTCCAAAAAGAAAGTGCTTTAGCTCTTAATGTATGTATTCTTCTGCCCATGTCTACTTTAGCATTTATTGAGATAAATTCTTTTTGAATTGGATCTGCTTCTGGTTGCAGTATGCTTTTTCTTTTTCTCTGGGATTTCATAGCTTACTGAGCTCCACTGAAGTAAGAAGAAAAAGAACTTAGGGGCATTTTTTGGACTGGATAATTAATACATCTTGCTTGTATGTTTGTGCTATCACCTATAATGTTGTCCTGTGTCATTATTAGGTCTGCTGGGCTTTCTTAAATCATAAAAACCATGTGTTCATTCTTATTCAACTTCATTGATTCAGAACTATTTTTGTTTCGTCTGACAACAGGATTTTCCCATTTTTCACAAAGCATGATAGTAATTCTTTAATATGTGTTTTCACTTCCTGAAGTTTTTCTAATTTACTTTTCTGAAGGCATGTGCATGACTAGGATTTATTTAAAAAGCAGAGGAACCTGTTTACCAGAAAGATATTTTGCTATTTCCTCTTCATATGTTCAAGTAAAAATTCACAAAATTTCTTTGAATGTCATCTTAAAATTCAAATTGTAGGTAGTGATACTTTCAAATCACTAATGCCCAGCTAGTAGTGAACTGGGACTCTGGAGATTTAAGATGAGTTGTTGTCATACGAATTTATTATTCAGTACCACCAGCTTTAGTATTTCCTTTGGCATTATATCACCTGATAGAATCTATCACCACACAGAATTATTAAGGTGCTCTTCCTAAGAGTCAACTACAATATTGTGATCCAATGACGTTCTCTAAATGATAAGAATACCTCAGGTTGGTGTCCTAATAGGGCTATAATTCTGTTCTGGTAGCAAAACACAATCAAACATTACAGGTGCTGTAAACATCCTTAGCAGTTTCTGTTTTTAGCATGACAGAGAGTGCATTTTAGTTTGCAAATCAACTTCACCTCTTAAAATCCTGGGCTCAAATAACAGCACTCACTTGCTCATACAATTGATGAATACTTACAACATTTTGCTATGTTCTTCTGTGCAGTTAGTTTCCAACACCTTCTCTTAGTTTACAGGGGTGTGAATAATCTGCATTTGCATGCACTGGCAGCAGTGTTCCCAAGCTGGCAGGCAGGGAATGCTAGCTCACAGGGCTGTGCTTGAATGCATCACTTCTGCTGTGCTCTTCCCTCCCCTGTGCCAGCAGCTGAGAGAGCTGTGAGTTTTCCCTACACTCAACATCTTTCTGGCTCATTGTCAGCCAAGCCATGCCAACTGCACCAGCCAGTAAAAGCATATAGGAAAAATAAATTTGTCATAGGAAAAGTACAGAAAAATTATTGCTTTCATGCAAGACTACAGTAAAGGCACTGTTAGGCTATACTTCGCTAACGAGAAAAAAATCACTTTCAAAATCAGGGGGTTTTGTCAATGACAGTGTGCTTGCGGACACTTCCATTCAAAGGGTTAGGACAAATTTTTTTTTTTTTTTTTTTAAATGCTGTAACAGTAACATTTTTATCAACTCTATGAGTGGATGAGACAACATGATACCATTGTGCTGGATCATTCTCAAAAAATTCGGTGTGAATAATAGTAAAGGGATGTGCTGGCTGGTATGCAGGAAGACACAAGAGATGTGTGTAGTGAAAATTATGTTTGATGATGAGCTGCACTTTCTACACTGGTTTATTCATTAAGCCTCCAAACACAGTGGCTTTTTAGGTTATTTATAATGTAATATAAAACAATAGGAAGTAAAATAGTTGTTTAAATACCTTTGTGACTGGTAAAGAAACTCCGCAGACGTCTGGTTTTTAATCTTCCCTAAACACACACTTGCCATTTCCTCTTATTATAGGATGACAAAATCAAACAGGCTCCTTCTTTTGTAGCACTTTGCTTCTAATTAAAAATTACAGCTTCAGGATTCGTGTGATTATATTGTGTCTAATTCTTCCAAAGGACTTTGCAGGACCGTGCAGAAAGCATTGTGATACTGAATGCTTCAGCTTATGCTTAAAACAGCTTAGTCTTGACACACTAATCTAAATAATGACAGTTGGCATTTTTTGTTACTCATACATGTTTAGCAGAATCAATCTCATAAAAGCCAGTAGTGGAACTAGAATTAACATTAAATAATACACACAATATTTGTCAGAGCTGTCTTGAAGGACTGTTGCAAGTGCATCAATTATTTAACTTAAAGACTAAGATCAAGCTCATTAATCTCTACTTAATATATTATATTGAAATATCAGAGACCTAATTTTGCTCAAGGCTTATTCCATGCGTCAGAGGTGGCTATTGAGTAGAAAATTCTTTTTATTGCTCTGGAAATAACTGTTACATGTCATAAAATGGTGTCAGATTTTCTGAAGTCAAAACGTTCAGCGAGTATAAAATGCGCAGAACGTTACAGGTGCTTAGTTTTGACATTTATGGACAATCAAAGCTGACATACAGTCAAAACTTAAACAAATCTGTACTAAAATCAAAGGCTATATTTTCTATCCTGCTGAGGAGGCTTTCAGTACCAAGAACACTTAGGAGTTTTCATGGGAAAAATATTCCCTGTGTGGCAGAAAGCTAACAAACTATGCCTTCTCTTACAACTGCTGTCTCTGAGATCCTGATACAAGGTGAGGAAGGGACTATGATGCCAAACTCCAAATAAGACAAGAGGTTTGTGCTGGTAAATTGCACCATATCAACGCCTTTCCTGACCTGAAATGCAGAATCTGTTTGAATCTAATGACAGGAAAGGAGTGAGTTACCCATTGTTCTGTTAGTTGAAATGTGCACAGCGCATATGAAGCCATATATAACCTACAGAAAGTTATTTATGGGAAATTAGAAGCCGTGAGAAAAATAAAATTTCTGCAATACAAAAGTATAATTAATTATAAAAGCAATATTGACATATTTAATGTAAGATGCGCTGAAGGCCAGGCTATTGCCAGTCTAGTTTATGACTTTTTGTCTTGAAGAGAGGGGACAATGCTCTTCTGCTTTCACAAGATAGCAAAAAGCTGAGTTTCTATTAATGTCACATCAATTTTGTTCAGTTGATCAGAGATTCTTTTTTAGGCGTACTTGTGCATGGGAGGTGAACCTAACAATGCCAGAAAAATGCTCTGTTTTGCTAGATTTTTGTTGGCCCTTCAGGTACTTTAGTTAAAGCTCTCTCTTCCCCTGTGATAATTTAGAACTTGGCAGAAATGCTGTATAGAGTAGGTGTAATAACAGTGACAAATTACTCCATCTTTTGGAATGGAGTTTAGCTGTGCAAAATTCCAAGAGATACCTATACCAGAAAACCTGCCGTGGTCTTTCCCCGGGCTCATCTGAGCCATGAGAAGCCCCAGGTATTTCATCTATTCCTGCATCTGTGTGAGCTCTGGCCTAGGTCATGAAGTCAATTTAGAGACTTAAATAAGAGCCATCCTTCGCTTCCTAATACAGTTTTCTAACCCCCAAATGCCCACTCTGTTATCTGACTATGTCAGAAAACCATAGGACCTGTATTTTCACTGGTTCATTTCCTCTGGCTATCTATGGAATCACCCACATCTGATTTTAATTAGCAGTTATGAGTCAGTAGTGTGCGTGTTTATGAAAGAGCAGAGGAAAATACTCTAGTCTGGTTGTTTGGGCACGTCTCTAGGAATTGGGAAAAATTGTGTTCTCTTCCCTCTGCTGGCCTGATGAATGTTTCCTTCAAGCGGGTCAGCTTAACATGAAAAATCACTAAACTGTTTTCCTCCCTTTACTTTCCTCATTCTTGCATCCTTTCTGACCCACCACACAAGTGATAGATGTGGGTTGAAATCCCTCTGGATTGGAAAGATTGGTGAGCTCTGGCCCTGCACATGGGTGGTGGGTGGGTGAGGCAGAGGGAATTCCACTGTCCTCCGTAGTCCAGAGGGAGGTGTTTGGGAGCACATCTGCACCACCATCTCGGACTCTGGGCTGGCTCTGTCTGCACCCCAGTCCTGAAGTATCCCTGCTGGAAACCACAGCACATACACTGCTGGTGTAGGTGTACTGGCTGGAATTCTATTTGTGTTGTGTCAACATATTCTACTTTCAGGAGTAAAGCAAATCCATCTCTAAGGCATTTGCTGTAGACGAGTCTTAGCTCCAAGCTCAGCTTGCTCCCTTTGAGGACTCTTCCTTGAAGTCTCACACCAAACATTGCCAAGGGAATTGAGATCGCCAGCTTGGGACTCTGGTTTCCACTGGCTGGCAAAACAAACAACATTTTGGGAGCCGTTTCAGTGAATACCTTCTGTCATAGAGCTCTGCTTCCCTGTGACAACGTCTTTATGTTTGAGACTCAGGCTCAATGTTGTTGTCTTGCAAGCTCTGGCAAAGGGAGAACACTTTGAATTTTTGGACCCTTTCTTCATTTAGAGCCCTGATGTTTCTGAAGTGACAAGTGAGACCTCATCTATAAATGAGCAGAAGCCTAAGCACAGAAAATCCTTCTCAAGGATGGATCTTGGCGATGGTCCCCACAGCCCTACTTGTAGGAGCAAGATACGTTCAAAGGGAAGAAGGAAAGCCCCGTTGTAATGTGGCTCTGTACAAAATCGTGCTGTGGAGTGGTAATTCCTGGGCTGTGCTGCTGAAATGTGTTTTAATAGAGTTCATATATTTCTGGGATTGCGGTCAGTATGGCTGCTTCTCCTGAAAAGTAAACAAATGCGTTCCTCAGCGTGAAATCCCACACAAATGGACTAAACACAGATTGTGACTTTCACTTAAACTCCCTGTTTTTGGAAAGAATTCTAATTTTTCTTTTGAATTGGCGTAAACTGTTCTTGAGCAACTAACTTCTTTTCAGTTTACTCCACCCTCTTTTCCTGATTTCTCATGCTTCTAAAGGGCAATGGGAATACAGTTAGCCATTTAATCACCAGCTAAGAGGTTTTTAAGTCCTTTGCTAGAAGAGTTTTTTGTGCAGATGGGTTTTTCTTGGGCCAAGTGGGCTAAATAAGCCTGTACTTACCAACATATCATCTGTCCTGTATCTTTTATGTACAAGTAGAACAAGTCTCTCAGTAATTGAAAAATCCCTCTTCCTTGCTGCAGAAGACCAGGCTGACTGAAGTTATAGGCTGGAATCAGTGGGGATTTAGCCACATCACTCACACAGAATTTGTGTGTCAATACTACTTAGTCTAATTGATAGGAATGAAGAAGTCAGAATGTGGGCTTACATTTTCTTCATTCACTAATGTATCTAATATCAATGAAGTTTTAAGCATAATTGTTATTTGGATAAGCTTCTGTGGTTGTAGACTTTTCTCATGCCCACTTTCTAAACAATAGTTCCAAATCTCTAGCCAGGCCTCCTCGGACAGGGGAGTAATATTACCAATAGCTGGAGAATTTCCAGGTGTTACTTTCCTTACACACTCAGCAGGCATTAGACCTGCTGATAAGCTGCCGGGCACTACTGTGGCATATTTATGCAGGCACAAAAGCCAGATAGAAGTTCGTTCCTCCTGTGTGTGTACCAGAGTGGCCCCTGCCTCACCTCTTCTCGAATTCCAGTAAGATTTGTGAAAACTGAGATGGTGTGGGCACACAGCACAGCAGCCACCAGCTGCTGAAACAGCTCCAGTTACTGCTGGGAGATAGGGTGAGACTGAATACTTTGTATTTAAAACTGAATTTCCGTCTCTCCCTCAGCTGTGTGAAGTGCTGTTCTCTAGCAGGTCAGAATTCAGGATCTGGATTAACTGGAGTAATGAGCAGTTGTTGAAAGTGTAAGACTTAACTGGTGATGCCTCCAGAACTCATTTTCTCCCAAGAGGGCACGTCCTCTGACATACTGTCATTAAGTCCAGAATTTCTAATGTTTCTACTGCTTAAAAATAAGAAGGCAGAAAAAGATTTAAAAAAAAAATCCAACAAACAACTTTAATAAAAATATCTAATATTTTAAAGTGTTTTTTTAAGCTGTAAAATTTAATAGGCTAGTATGTTATTCTGTGGGATACTTACTTTCCTTCCATACTCTGTGGAGGAACATCGTTCTCCACATAATTTCAAAAATATTTTTGTAGCATCCTTCCAATTGTCTGGTTCTCAAACAAAGAGACAGACCATAAATTAGAACTCACAATGAATTTTGTTCCTATTTTCTGTCAATATTGCTGACTCACAAACAAACTAACATCATTAAATATTAATTTACAATTTCATTTGACAATCACAGCCATGGAAACTTTATTTTTTTGAGGGCTAATGATAGAGATACAGGATTGAAGACACTTTTTAAGTCATCAGCTCCAGTCCTCACTTCCTTCTTATATCTGCCTATAGAAGTATACTGATTTTATAGGTACTTAGTTAACATCAGTTCATACATAGTTGAAGGAATATTAAGCTAGACTAAACTTCTCATAGTTGATACTAGATTTACACTGTTATATCAACTGAAGAGGCTTCCTAGACTGCCCCAGAATTACTATAATTTGCAGCAGCCAAGGAGATCAGGTACAGCAGTCATGCATTGTTGTGCTGCTTACTGCACATCAGTGGAATAAGACTGGTTACTGAGGACACTGATTTATTTCCTCCAAGAATACTGTAAAATAGCCTTTAAACTACATTGTATGACTTCTACACTTAGTGAAACACAGTCTTGTAAATGGCATTTGCTTTAACAGTAAGACACTGTTATTTGTGCTTGGATTCTCTCTGTTCTTGAGTGCACAATAAAAACCATGGCTGACCAATCTTCTATATGGAGCTTGTGTTATTTAGTTTGAAAGAAATCTACAGCCAGTCTGTGCTCTGTATTTAGAGTTCTGCAGTCTTAATAAGGTGCAAAATCCCTCACTTTAAGGAGATTAAGCTCTTTAAAGAAAAGTGCATTTTCCTTGAATATCTATGTATTTGCTTTTATCTGTGATATCACTTTACTTCTCAGGGTTGTTTTTTTTTTTTCCATTCTGGCAGCTCCACCAACGTTTCGTGATTAACAAATGCTATTTATACATTTTGCAATACTGTGCCACTGTGAAACTTCCGACTATGCCTTGCTCTCAAATGCAACTCCTTGATATTCTATCCTGGAAAAACAAATGCAATATTTATTGATAAATATTTGTTAAACATATTTTAGAATGTACTCAAATATCAAATTGCTTGTACTTTTGCACTCTTGGGATAACGTTATGTTAGAGCTTGTTTCTATATCAGAAAAATGTAGGAACAGTTCCATCAGAGGAACTTTACTAAAGATGCCATTTTACTTATCCGGGATATGAAGAACTTACTGAGCTTGCACCAAAAGTTTTAAAAAGTCACCTTTCCAACAGAAAGTGGAAGTCAATGAGTAATTAACTTCATTTTAATGAAATATGAGTTTATGCACTGGTGAGAAACACACTGTGATTGTTGTCTATTAGGAATGTTAGCAATTCTTTGAGATAACTTGAACATACATTACTGTAGAACTAATTAAGCTGCAATAATTTTGTTGCGCATCAGCTACCCAAACCTTTAGAGCCTGGTGTGTCTCACACTGAAGCTAACACACTTCTCAGCTGACAGCAGGTTCTAAATTAAGTTGTTGTGAGTTGAAAGTTTTGAACTATACTTCCTTTTTTTTTTTTCTTTATTTAATTTGAATATCTTTCCCCTTTGGGACCGTCATAAATTCATGATCTCCACTGAATTCAGAGGATGAAGGATAACATGAATAGCCCAGAAACTCTCTTAAGTCACACATGGCTAGATGTGGGACAATGTGTCCGGGAAATATCACTTTTGCTTGCCTGTTTCTTATATTTGTTTTCCTGTAAACATTTATCATGGCTGCTTTCAGGCACTGAGCTATGGTATGTGCATCTATATGCGTATTTAAAGTTTTCAGTACAAAAAATTACATGGACCCTAGAATGTATCTAATTCATCACTGGCATTCCAGGTCTTTTCATGTCAACAAAGGTAATTGAAAGCTTTTGTTTCGTACACGTAACCTTCCTCTTGGACAGAAGCTTAATTTGGAGCTGCGTGACTGCTGAGACACAGTCATAAAATACTGACATAAAGGACTCTCTTAGCAGCCATATCAAGAGATGATTAGGAAAGATAGCAACAGTAGTGCTGAGCTTTTGTGCTCCCAAACCAGCACAGTGGTTCCTTGAATGCCCTTATAAACTATGACTAGTCCTGAACTATTTTAAATTCTTGTGGGAATCATGCTGGCAGTGATCTGCCTAAAGGATTAAGCAGAGATAACATATTCCCTACAGAGTCCAGCTAGGCTAGTTCCCAAAACTGTAAGACCAGGAGCTTATTTTATGAGGTCTTATACTGTAATTTTGAAGTGCATGTTGATCTTTCAAAACCACTGGAGGAGAATTTGAGCTTTACCAATCGCAGACATTGAAAAGTCTTCAGTCAGAACTCTGAAAGTAGATTTGGTGAATGCCTCTCCTGCTTAAACACTATTGCACCCACCACTACACGGTGTCATGGAGAAATTACATCCCTAATATCCCCTATAGGTTGCTCTTCCCAAAGCCAAGGGGGCTCTGTGCTTCACTGAGCAGCTCTCCATTACACTATATGGGATTACACTATATGGGATTTAAGAGGAAGAGTCTCACAGGAGAGTTAAGCTGGTTTCATTAGATAAGCTGATAAAGCTGGAACTCTTTTCAAGGTCTCTTCCAAAATATTAAAAAGTTCAGAACTCCTCCAATCCATGATCACAACGTGATTTTATGTTAGGTTGGTAAACAAGAGACACTGTGTAAATTTACCCTTTAATATATTATTTAAAAAATATATGGGAGAGAAGGAGATGAGTTACTTAGAGTTTAGATGACTTCAGCAGCTTTTTTTAATATGTTTTATCTCATGATAGCTCTGAAAAATGTTTTCAAAGCTGGGAAGACATTTTTGTGTCTGAGTTGTTCTTTGGGAACAATTGAGCAGCCTAGAAATCACCATTATGGGTAGATTTTTTTTTTTTTTCCACTCATCCTTCCCTTTCTCTTTATCCTGTGCTGGAATATTCTTACTGATGATGTGTTGCTAGCAGAGGAAGATGAAACATATAATGCTACTTAGAGTGGAGCTACTACTAACAGTTTGGGTTATGGATGCTGTTGGTCTGCACCTTTATACGTGAAAATGTGATTTTTAAGTTAGAAAATAAAAGCTGTAAAGAAATGAATTAACAACAAAGTGCATGGAAGTTTTCAGTATTCTAAGATAATATCTGTTCACATAAACCACCAGGCTACAAAGGATTTCAGCATTTTACAAAGCTTCTGCTCTGCTTCCAGCTGGCAAAAAATAATGGTATTTTCAATAGTAGGAAAGGTGGTGGTTATGCTGTTTTGCATTGCAGAGTGTTCTTATCCCATGTTGTGTCATGTCTCAGAGTAGGTCAGTACAGAATCAAGAATGAAAGAAATGAAACTTTGAAGATATTTGTTTTTTCCAGCTCAGTAACTTAATATTTCATCAAGGGTCTTCTGGGAGCTGATCTGAATATGTTGCAGTGAAGAGAGCAGCCAGGGAGGAACTCTAATGAGTCCTCAGTATACATTCCTGACTGCCTTCAAACAATTTGGCGGCCATAATTTTTTAAAACATTCCAAGCACTCATCTCTCATTGTCTTTTGTGGTTTGGACGGAGTATTGTTGATTGTTGGACTGGTTTTGAGGTAGTCCCCTGAGTGAAATTGTGGATCCTACCTCACACATTATCATCTGCATTTGCATATAATTGAGACATAAGCTCTCTGGCAATCTGCAAAAGGAATGCTGTAGAGCTCTTGTTAAATTTTCTAAGAACAAACACAATAGGAATGCCAGCCTAGGATGTAGGTCAAGAATTTGTCCATGGAATATTCTTTATTAAATCCAGTGAAATCCTCTGGAGGTTGTTAGATATGAGTTAAAGGAAAGACCTGTATCCAAGACTTTCTTACTATGGGGATTAAGATGAAATGAGATTTGGATCTCTTTTGTCTCTACACTTGTTTGTTTGAAACTAAAATAATTCCAGATTTTTTCTTTTTTTCTTTTTTTTTTTTTTTTCAACTTTTTTTTTTTTTTATTTTTTTAACAAAAGCACGAAACCACACAAACCCAGGGTGTCCTTTGTGTAAATAACATCCATGCACGAGAGTGTGTGAGTGTGTTTTGGGGGTGGGGGGAGAGTGAGACAGAGAGTGAGAAACCACAGAGGTACTTTATACTGAACATTGCTCCTGCAGCAGCTCGTAGGGTGAGAGGTGACTTTAGCAATGACTTGCATTACATAATACCTCCCATCTCTCTGCAGATGTGTGAGTTTGTTTAAATGTTTTATGAGGTTTTTATTACACTGTAATATAGTCCCAACCCCTCTGCAGTTGCCAGTTTGGTCACAAAATATAATAAATTTTAAAATACCTAATGCTTCAGCTATTCAATAATTTTCTGACGGGCCCCCTGATGCAATTACGGTACCACTGTGTCGCTGAACTACTTTTGTTTGGGATGTGTAGAACAGCAGGTTTAGTTCACTAATCCTGTTTTACAAAATCTCTGTGTTTAAGCAGATTTGAACGTTCTGTACACTTGTAAAAAATTACTGTTCTCTCCCCCTGTCTCCCACGTGCTGTGATACAGCAGCAGGCTGTGGAATGATGACCGGTGCTTCCATACCCTTTTGGGGTTGCCATGCCTCCTTGATTTGTGGTGTAAACAGCAACTTTTTAAAAATCACTGTGCTGCTTTTCAGTGTTCTAAAACAAACTGAATTCTTGGGCAGCATCTCCACTGCATGCTGGTATGCTGCTTTTCACCCATACAATAAAGTTTATATTGCAGGCCACTGAATATTAAACACCAACTCACAAGAGACCTGAGTCTTCCACAGGCCAGTGGAGTCTTCCCTTTACTCTAAGGCAGTGCTCAAATAGCCCATTCCGTCAAAAAAAAATTTCTAATTCTTTTTAAAATGGAGGAAATTAAATTTGTGGAAGAAAAAACCTCAACCCTACACTTAAAAATAATCTTAATGTGTAACCAGATGGCAATTTTAAGCTAAGTAACTCAAAGAGATCCAAGGGAAGAGATACACCTGTAAGGAAAGTGATTCCCTTTTTCCAGTTTCCAGTTTCTAGTTCAACCAAGGCAACTTCCTGTCAGACTCTGAACACTGTATGGAGGGTGCAATGGTCAAATTTTCATTGAGAAATCAAATTTTGAGATCCCTCTCAGAAGGAAATGGCTCCTGAGATGCAGAAGCAAATGAGCAAATAGAGCTTGAGTCTTTGAGTGGAGTTATGCTCCTAAGGAACTTGTGCTGTTGAGGGGGAGATAAACATGGGGACAGGATGTCGAAAAAGAGAAGTCTTAATTTTGTGTGAAGTCTCTCAATTTAGGGAGATAGAAAGTGGCTGCGTTTACAGAAATAAGAGGAATATGGAAATTCTGTACAATTTTTTTTTTTTTTTGTATGATTGCTTCTTTAGGGATGACAGGTAGGAAAAGGAACATTTGGTTTCTGGCATTCAGGCCCAAATGGAACCCTAGAATTCTAGAAAAGGAAAGATGTGTGTTTTTTCATAGTTACTCTTCAATGGACTTTCCAGCAGAAATTACAATCTTCCATACTGAACTAAATTCTTCATGGTTTCCTGTTAAGACAACTTCTATTAAAAATACACTGACAAGATGCAATTAAAAACTCCATATTGAAGCACATTTAAATTAGAAGTCCCCAATTGTCAAAGATATTAGTCATGTAAAACAAATGGTCTTATTTTGGCCTACAGCTTTCTGAAGGGTCTTTGTAATGATAGGATACTCAGAAAAGGACTGTGGCCTCAATGTGTTTTGTCTACATCGTCTATATAAATACCTGTCTATGATCTGGAATATAAAAGTTGTTTCCCTAACATAGCTTTGCCAATTTTTACACTGATTTGTGAATTCCTCAGGTCACCTCAGCAATGGCAATATCTTACATTTCATTCAGAGGTCACAAAAGGCAGTTTTTCACCAGCAGGGATTACTACAGGGATTAATAGACTTTGCTGATTTCACACAATTAGCCAATGAGCCGGGAGGGATAAGAGCCTAAATCCCTACATCAAGCTGTATCTTCTGGGCTGTAAAAAAATTACAATATAACCAGCTATGGTGTCTACTTTGTATGTCAGATATCTCAAATTCAACACAGTAATGTTGGATGGGTAGCAGGATGGAATGTTCCAAAGAACTGTGAGAGTTCCCTTGAAACAATGCAGTGCTGCTTTTTCCTCTGGATAATTGCATAATTAAGTGCATGCCTGTGCCCTCCAAGTTATCAGGAAGACATGAAAGCATTGTTCACACATTTCAAACATTTTATAAATATTGTGTGTATATATCTGTGCCAACCGAAATGTTAATTTGAATAATTAAATTATCCTTGTGATAACTTAGGTATAATATATTTCCATTTTTATTCTGCTCCTCTGTGAAGTGTTTCTTGTGTGTGCAAACAGTCCTTTTCCCTTGGTTTGTAGCTAGCTTTGGTAGTTGAATACCTGCATATTTGTGCAATGCTCAACTTTTGGTGTAAAAGATGACATATAATCACATTTTCTTAATGTTAGCACATCAAACACGATTATCCTTACATGGATAGGAGTCAGTGAGACATTCAGTTCTATGGAGAGTGTAACCTAATATGGAACTCATTGGTAATTTGCTGGGTTTTTACCCCCTCTGGACATGAAATATTAGAAATATCAATCTAAACTGAGAAGAAATAATTTTTATTTCATTTTAGCCAGATGAAAAGAGTTTATAAGCAAGGGTGAGGTGGGAGAGATTTTTCTGTAGTTGTGGCTTTTGTGACTTGGATGAAGAGCAAGTGTCCTACCTACAAGGAAAAGAGCTAAAGCCGACATTTCTCACTTCCAAGGTGTCGGGGTTGAAGGTACTGAAAAAAGATTGTGAAGGCACCATCAGTACCTCAGGGTGGACACTGATTTGTGAAACAGATGTGAACAGAGTGAGATATTCCTGTCCTTAGCTGGAATATAGTTCAGTGGGAGTTAACTCCAATTGACATCAGGGTTCAGAGAAAGCAAGGGCAGAGATTTTTGGCTGTTGCTTTATTTTCTTCTGTGTAGCTTTGTGAAGAAAGGAGCCTAATTTTGCTAGAAGCTTTCCTCAATTCAGACAGAGCCAGCCATCTCCTGTGCTGCTTTCCACCATCTGAATAGGAGTGGGCAGAGGGCCCAGGAGCCACATTCTCTACCTTAACCCAGTGATGCCTGAAGAAGCCAAGAGTCCTTCCAAGCAGTTGCAGTGGGAAAGGGCCAACAGCTACTTAAGAGTGCCCCTTACTCACATCACAGATACTTTGGGGGCTAGAAGGGAAGTAGTAGAAGGCAGCTGGGAGAGCTGCCAGGTGTCACACTTTTGGCAGCTTTGTCACACATTCCTTTAATTTTGGATTTGGCTCCCCCTCAAGAAGACTTGCAGGTTTCCGCTTGAAGTTTTCGTTATTTACCACTTGGGGCCACTGTGGCACTCTTGAGCAGGAAACATGGGGCATCTTCTCCCTGTTGGGTCCCAGGCAGGAAGGAGCTCTTGGGAGGTCGAGGTTGCAGCAGCATAGAGGCAGAACATTTCCTATTGTCCTCACTGCCTCTAATTCGCTCCAGGTGGCTGAAACAACCTCGAGCATCCCAGGAGCTTCCTATCACTCCTCAGCTGAGCAGGTTCCCTGGCAGCTCTGGGCTGGCGCTGATGGATCACCTTTCCAGCTCCCTATTCATTGGGAGCACCTGTTCCAGGCTGGGGTTTTGTAGTTCTTTACTTTGCCCTTACCCTCTTCTGAGTAGGGTGTGTTGACAACCGGGTTGAGTATTTGGTCGTCAAAAATAGCACAAGGGGGCAAGCAGAAGGTGAGATTATAGAGAATTGATAAACTGTGAGATCCCAGGCAGCGGGACTAGTGAAAAAAGTCGTATCATCACTGTTGAAGATACACTCATATCCTGAAATAGTAAAGTTCTCTGATGGTGGCAGGAACACTGGAATTTTTAGTTTGAAACATGGAACGCATGTTAACTCTTACTTTGCTAGGCAAATGCTTTGCTACTGAATCCAATATATCTAAACTACTGTTTTCTCAACAGCAGTACCTGAAAGAAAATGCCGCTTTACTTCTGCCATACTACGTTACTCTTTCAATCTGTAGTTTGGACCATAATTTTCTTGTTCACTTGCATTTGAAATATTGTGGAGTTCAGTCTACATAACATTCCTTTTTCTACTTGGATGGATACTGGTTAGGGTGGTTAATTTAATTTAATTTAACATAATTTTAGGGTAGCACTAAATTGGAGTGCTGGGATGGGGGTTTATACTGTTCTCTATATATTTCATGCAAATTAAAATATATTTCGAGTAACTTCACACTGACTCTCACTTTTGTCACAAGCATTAAGTAGCTTCTCTCAGAGAGAACAGGTAGTGGAGGTCACTTCTCTGAAGGGGTTGGAGGGAAAGAGAAACTTGCTGTTCTCTCCCATTTCCATGATAGTGAGTGACCTACTCAGCCCGGAGCAGCAAATCCCTGGGGCCCAGACACCCCCTGGAAGCAAAGCTGACCACAGTGACCCACCACAGCTCCGCTGCAGGGGTGTGGATTGGTATTGGTTTTCAATTTAGACAAGATGTTGTGTGAGTCACCCTGCCCCCTGCCCTCCCACCAGTGCTATGAATAATAAACTCAGGCAGAAGCTGTGAGCCAACTGATGTGCTGCCAGGGCACGGCTCCTTCTCCCTGTGCTCCTTTCCCTCTCGGAGCTTTGCTGGACCTGCAGGGCCCGTTGTGGGTGGAGGTGAAACACATCTGGAAGGGGCTGATTCAAATGGCACTCGTAAGTGAAGAAGGAGGTTCTAAATCCGACCCACCCTGGGGAAAAGGGGCTGAGGTCATAGGAGGGCAGAATGCAGAGTATTATTATAGTGAAAAAGCGAAAAAAAATTACATCAAATGTTTGCTTAAGGATCAGGAGTCCTGACCCAGCCCGTTTGGTTTGCCAAATATTACATGAAGCTACATAAAAAACCAACTCTAACCTCTTACAGCTCTCCCATTAGGTCACATTAAGCTTTGGCAGGGAGGATGGTCCTACTTGGTGGTTTTTTTGATTTGTGGTTTGCATTTGGCCAACCTGACTTATTTAAATTTATTTTATTTTGTAAATGGTCAATGATAGAGTGAAACTCTAGAGTAAACTTGTTCTGGCCAACATTTATTGTGGAAAAATTCTGTATTATCAAGAGATCTTTGCAGAACAGCTAACAAATTAAAAGAAAGCATTTCAAGCACATATTGAAGTTCTTTTTGTAAATGAAGGAAATGTACTGATGGCTTCAAGCCATTGCTTTTGGTTGTTATCCACTTTTAGCCCTCTGGGCTTTTATAAGCCTGGTGTCTTTTGACTCTCCCCATGAGGACGGCAGTGCCTCTGGCTGTGGTGCAGCCAGGGCAATGAATCAGAATATGTTCTCCTCCTTATAACTTTGTTAACCTTTTAACAAATTTGCCTTTCCTGCCTTTATGAATAACTTGGTGAGCCTGTTTGCTCACATGGAGGCTCAGTTTGACTGTTGCCATTGAACTAGGAAAACCTGATTCCAAGCAGGGATTTTCCTAATCTAAAAGAATATTAAGTACACCGTACATAAGCTTTTTTTTGCCCACTAAAAACAGAATTTAAAATAATGTGGAGAATGACATGCTCTCTTTCTATCTTCTGAATGAAAAATGTGCTTTCTCTATACATAATGTTTTCTTTATAGAAAATACCTTAACAAGGAAATAAATTTTAAAAATATCATTTGTATTTTCCTTAATGGGCCATTTTTGATTAGTTCAAAATCACAGAAATACTTTATTTTGCAATCAGATTGGTAGTTGTCTGCTTGTGGTAGAATAATAGTCCAGTTCCTTCTGAGGGCTACAATGTTGTGACATATATTCTTATCTTCATAGCCTTTTCTAGTGAAATTGCCAAGCTTTATCATTGAAATATCATCTCGTCACAGATAAAAATCTGTACTGCATGGAACCCAAGTAGCTGGAGCTATGAAGCACTTGAAGAAGCCTTCAAGTGAACCTGCTGCCTTCTAACTTCTGCAATTTTTGTATGTTGAAAATTTCATTTAGATGAAGAACATGCAAAGGAACCATTTGAAGTGTTTGTAATATTTTTCAGAACTTCCCCAATCTGGAGGATAAAAATGGCTCACTGCTTTTCTCTTTGAAAATAAATTTTGTAGCTGTTTTAAAAATAAGTGACAGTAATGCAGAGAGAGCAATAGCTTAATTATGATTTTATTTATAAGCTATGTATCAGAAACAATGTCTCTTACATGGTTTTAAAAAGTGTGACTACAGGTTTGACTCAAAAATTACAATTATATCCTGCCAAAATTCATTATTTTCTTCCAAGAACATATCTTGTGTAGACCAGCTTTTCCACCATTTGGCATATGGATTCAGGCTCTTGTGGTGGGTTGACCCTGGCTGGATGCCAGATGCCCACCCAAGCTACTCCATCGCTCCCCTCCTTGGCAGGACAGGGGACAGAAAATATAACAAAAGGTTGGTGGGTGGTGTTCAGGACAGGGAGAGATCTCTTACCCACTACTGTCACAGACAAAACAGACAAGGCTCGGGTTAATTAATTCAATTTATTGCCAAGCAAATCAGAGTAGGATAAGTAAAATCAAATCTTAGAAACACCTTCAACCCAACCTTCCTTTTTTCTTGGGCTTAACTTTATTCCTGATTTCCAACTGCCTCTCCATCCAGCAGTGCAGAGGGACAGGGAAGGGGCATTACAGTCTCTTCATCACACATTTTCTCTGCCACTCCTTCCTGCTCAGGGGGAGGACTCCTCACAATCTTCCTCTGCTTCAGTGTGGGGTCCCTCCCACAGGGAACAGTCCTCCATGTACTTCTCCAACTTGAGTCCTTCCCACAAGCTGCAGTTCTCCAAGAACTGCTCCAGTGTGGGTCCCCAAAGAGGTTGCAAGTCCTGCCAGCAAACCTGCTCCAGCGTGGGCTCCTCTCTCCACAGCTCCAGTGCAGGCTTCACACAGGGTCACATCCTCCTTCAGGCGTCCACCTGCTCCAGTGTGGGCTCCTCCAGGGGCTGCAGGTGGATCTCTGCATCCCCGTGGTCCTCCTGGGGCTGCAGGGCACAGCAGCCTCCCCATGGACTGCACCATGGGCTGCAGGGGATTCTCTGCTCCAGCACCTGGAGCACCTCCTGCCCCTCCTTCTGCACTGGCCTGGGTGTCTGCAGGGCTGCTCCTCTCACACATTCTCACTCCTCTCTGGCTGCAATTTGCTTCTGCGCAGTAGCTCTTTCCCTTTCTTAAATACATTCTCCCAGAGGCGTTACCACCATGGCTGCCTTGGCCAACGGCTGCTCTGTCCTGGAGCTGGCTGGCACTGGCTCCATCACACAGCAGCTTCTCCCAGAAGCCAGCCCTGTAGCCCCCCTGTTACCAAAGCCTTGCCACACAAGTCTGCACGTAGCAGACTGACAGCCCTGTAATCTGGTGATTGTACAGCACAGGCTCAATACACGTAGCACTGTTTGTACAGTGTTCCCTGCATTTGGCGCTTAGCTAAGCTAATCACTCTGCTTTTTGGCAGAATAATTAACCAAATACCATGCTCGCTGATACCTCAACAGAATTGTTTCTCATCCTGGAGTTAGCTTGTTGAAACAAGTTTAAATGTTCTTATCCTTAAGCTGCAGTGCCGTCAGCAGTGAAGATTTAAAATAAATTATAAAAGTCACTTGAAAAAATACAATGTCTGGTGGGTTTTTTAATGCCCATGTAGTTTTTGAACTCTTGATTGGCTTTTTTACAGTTGCTGGGAACTATAGCAGTAATTCAATTGATATGGTTGATTATCTGACAGTTACTGTTAAGACACCAATCTGTTCCATGGGAGGCACAGTCACACCAACTAGGGATGGCCTGACTGGAGGTCAAGCATGACGTAAAGATGAAAAATTCCCATATTGTCTGATACTCTTGAAACATTTTGTTCTGCTGTGCACTTTTGATAGCAAAACCCTCTTTAAATGCCAAAGCCATATTGTCGTAGCTGTCGCTGACACTATAATACAGAGTTGGAGACACATTTTACAAGGAGATGTGTCAATGACATTTGTATTGTTGGTGGAGAATGATGCTGAATTATTGAAAAATTACAAGGCTGAAGATTGTTGCAGGGAAAGGTTTTTCAAATCTGTGTGTACGCTGTACTAATTGGCAGCTATATGACAACATTATTTCCATTTGTTTATAAAGTATCTAGATAAAATTGGCAATGAAAAGACCTGCACAAAATCTCAATAACTTGTTGGATGGAAAGGATCTTTCTTGTTCATTAACAGTAATCTTCTATTATAGTTTATGACTTTGCATTTATGAGTTTATAGATTTTCAAAAGTGACAGAAGAGGTAGTATACGATGTTCCTTATTGCAGGGTCAGCCTGTTCCTCAGTTCCTCCAATTTGTGATTAGCTATGCTGATTAGCTTGCCAGAGGTTTGGATTAAATGCTTAATCACCATTATGCTAAAGCTGAGAAGAGGTCATTACTTCCAGTTGTATGAATGAGTAAAACCAAGGCGCATCTAAAAAGAGGTTTTTTGTGTCAGTACTGGGTCAGTCCTGGTGACGGTTCCCCAAAATAAGTATTTTGTCAATCTGCTCGTGTTTGATGTTCTTTTGGCATAGAAAGCTGTATACTTAGCTCCCTCAAAAACTGAAATATAAATCAACCAAAGAATTGCATAGGTTTTCCTCACAAATTACTCTACCCCTTTGCATTATTATGCTGTGTTTTGATTTCTCAACAAGCTTCTATCATAACAACATTTATACTCGTCTTGGCTGTTATTGTGCCAGATTTAGGCACTCTATTTAGTATAGACTGGCTGATATCACAAACAACCAGGACAGCTTGAATAATGTCAGTATCCTGAATTTAGATTTACTGTCACTCCTCATCTGTGATACTTCCCAGTTCTGAAGAGGTGCTATGTCTTTGTCTGGTCCCTTAAAATTCTCAACCTCTGTGTTACAGTTGCTTCTTGGTGTATAGGGATATAAGAAATGTTTTGTAGGGATAAGTTACAATGCCAGGGTTCCCTTTGCTTATTTGACTCCATATCAATTAACAGTACTCAAGCTTTATTGATATAAACATGTAGTTCATGTGTCTAAGTTCATGGTGCTGAATTCAGTATAAGTAATTCACTGAAAGAAGCTAACAAGGATAATAAAAAAAGAAGAGAGCATTTCAGCAGAAAAGGATCTGGGACTCCTGGTGGATGACAAGTTGACCACGAGCTGGCAGTGTGTCCTTGCAGCCAGGAGGGACAAAGGTATCCTGGGGTGCATCAGGAAGAGCATGGCCAGCAGGTTGAGGGACGTGATCCTGCACCTCTCCTCGGCTCTAGTGAGGTCACACCTGGAGTGCTGTGTCCAGGTCTGGGCTCCTCAGGACAAGAAAGTCAAGGAGCTATTGGAGAGGGTCCAGTAGAGGCCATGAAGATGATGAGGGGTCTGGAGCATCTCTCTTATGAGGAGAGACTGTGGGAGCTGGGCCTGTTTAGTCTGGAGAAGAGAAGACTGAAGGGGATCTCATCAATGCACATAAATATCATAAATATCTCAAAGGCAGGTGCCAAAAGGTGCCAGACAATTTTCAGTGGTGCCCAGTGACAGGACAAGGAGCAATGGCCACAAACTAAAACACAAGTTCCACCTAAGCCTGAAGAAGAACTTCTTTACGTTGAGGGTGGCAGAGCACCGGAACAGCTGCCCAGGGCAGTTGTGGAGTCTCCCTCTCTGGAGCCATTCCAAACCCACCTGGACCTGTTCCTGTGTCACCCGCTCCAGGTGACTCCGCCTTGGGCAGGGGGTTGGGGTGGATGATCTCCAGAGGTCCCTTCCAACCCTAACTGATCTGTGATTCCATGAAAGAAGTCTCCCTAAATTACCATTAATGTGAAAAATACAAAAGAATAATGATTGGTAGAACAGGTATAATGTTGGATTTGGGAAGAAAGGACTTGAAAAGTTCACAAAAAATTTTAAAATGCCACATCTTCATTCCAAATATTGCATTGGCATTAAGATAGGCACAGAAGTGTTACATCTTTTGCCTGGATATGTCGCTGTGATGATAAACATCTGTGACTTGAGGATGATCATAATAGGTACTGCTTCATTTCCCCTGGAACACTTTTTCATGCTTTTAAACCTCAGGTACATGTTTATCACAGATCCTGAGTGTGCCTTTGAAACAAACCTCACAGTAGTCTCTACTTGCTGCATTTTTGGTTTGTATCGCAGTGAAGTCCCGGAGGACAAAAACTGGATTCCTTTCAAGAGAAACTTGTACTCCAGGAGTGCACACTCCAGGCTCTACTGGTGTTCTATCCACAGCCCCAAACTAAAGCAATTCTGGAACAGAAAGTCTGAAGAAGTGAGTTTGTGCAGGGATGTCAGGTTCTTGAGGCTGTCAGTGTAGTAACTGCTCTGTCAATAGGTGAGTGACTTCAGTAACCCTGTTTGCTAATGTAGATGTAGTTATTGTGTCTCTCACCTTTTCCTCATGGTGTATCTACTTCATTCAGAGTGTGCTCAGTGAGACAGATAAGCTGACAAATGCACTTTTCTGGTTAATAGTATTTATTCTATGTCTGCAATCATTCTCAAGCAACAATAAGATACCAGCACAATGCTAAGAAACAGCTTAAAATTCTACTGAGAAACATTCTACTCTTACACGAGTTTTGTATGGTAGTATTTGCTTTTTCTTTGAATGTCAGAGCTACCACTTTTCCCTTTTAAGACTCCCCTGTGGTGACAGTAAGCATTGCCAGTCACATGGCTGAGATTCAGAGCTGGGAGAACTGCCATAGTAAACTGAATTTGAACTCTGGTCTTCCCATGCCTCCACTGGGATCTATAACTGTCTAAAAGGCAGGTCTGGCCAGAAAATTTTTGTGTTGCAAAATTACTTTTGATGTGCAGCTGGCTATGTAAAACGGTTCTTATTTGTTTGTCCAAATTCCATAGCTGATTTAAACCACACAGTCCAATCGATAGTGCGAGTTCGTTTTGAAAAATAAAAATATTTATATTTTTTATTAGTTGATTGGTTGATAATTGAACCCAAGTGTTTTTGAACCCTGGATGCAGCTGAAGCTCTCTTAATTCATTATAGATTGGCCAGCAGGATGGTGAATCACTGTAAAGCCATGTTGGGGCACTGACAAACCTCAGATAAGTCGCGCTTGTCAGGGGTTTGTATGTAATCCTAAAAAAAGCATGTAATTTCTGTATTATTACATGTTAATTTAATTGTAGCAGAATTACTTTTAAAGAACAGTATTTTGTGCACAGCATCACCAGGCCTGCTGGTCTAATGCTGCGGAGCTTCATTGCATTCAAATATTCATCAATTTAAACCCTGTCCAAGCTCCTTGTTTTCAGGAAGTCTGTGTTAGAAACCTGGCAGCACAGCAAGAGACAGAAAAAGTGTGTAGGAAAATTTAAATCAGTGACATGTGTACTTGTTTTGATAGTGCATTTGTTGGCTGAATTTAATAATGTATATTCTTAGAGGAAATGTGAACAAAATCTGTTGATAAAACAGATGAAAACAAATGAGATTAACTTGCTTTTCTTTTGCATGACTTTCAGTATTCCTCTATAAATTGGTCAGTATGCTGTCATTTAAAAGTTGTGAAAAGTTTGCCAATAGAGTCTCACAGCTCAAAGAGCTGTAAGATTTAGAGTAGGGGTGGCATCATTCTTCTACTAGACATGAAAAGAAAGCTACTTGTCAACCTCTTTATGCTCCAACGTCTAGTAAAGCCAACAGAAATTGAAATGCAGCCAGAAGGTATATGAAATTTATTTTTCTATGCATGGAGACAGTCATTTGTACTTACTACATTTTTCACTATATTCACAATTAAATGTGTAATATTTTTTTAAAAACACCGACTGATTTAAAATCTGTTTGGCAGAAGGATAGAGATTAGAGGGATACCTTGTTCCCTCAATCCTTGGGGAGATCGGTGACTGCATGGAGACCACCAGTAATGCTCTCATTGAAGGAACAGCATTTGTTTGAGCTTGATGGTCATTTGTGTGATTTGTCCCAGCAACTGATCAGTCAACAAACATGTACTGACTGGCCAGGTAGAACATCTGCATCACCAAGCCAGCTGTGGCAAGTGCTGTTGTTGAATCAGCTACTAAAGATGGATGGCATAGATGATGTGACATATCTCCAGTTGGTGAGGGGCAGGAGAGAAAGTTTTAAGAATGCTTTGAAAAATGTCCTAAAATGTTTAAGAGAATAAGAAGTTCAGGGAAGAGGTGAGAAGGAAGTGATGCAGGGAAGAGGGGAAAGGGTATAGGAGAGAGCCAGAGTACCACACAGCAGGGGAAAGGGCAGCAGGGACAGGGGACACAGAGCTGGGAATGAGCAGGGCTTCATTTGCATCACTGATCACTGAATACAGGAGGATACATCACTGCTGGGGCCTCGGATATGTCTGTTGGAGGCAATTTTAGTTTCCCTGCATGACTACAGATGTGTCTTGGATTTGCAATCTAGAGTTTAGACCGGTCAGCTCTACTGGGGAAGAGGTACTGGAGGTCAGAGTAAATGTGTCTTCTACAGACAACCTTGCTGGTTACAGACATTCTGCCACCATGGTTTTGAGCTTTCTGCTTCAGCCATATCTATAAATGAAATATTTGGATGGCACCTTTTCATTTTTCAACAAAACTAGGATTTTTTTCCTAGTTTTAAATGAAAAAGTCACGATAATATCTAAACTCAAAAATGTTTCCCTCTAGTTTTCTCTTTCTAGTTACTTTTTCCTTACTGGTTTTGTAGTGCATATATAAAGAAACAGTACCTTTTCTTGAATGGTTTTGTTAGGACTCAAAGATATTGGACAGATTCAGGGTTTTATTTCGGCATACAACAGTGCTGTGGTCTGACTTGTAGATTTTATTCATATTTTCTTTGAATAATTTCAGTATTTTGTTTTTAATTTATGAGGCTGTATTATAAAATGAACTGTGGAAATTAATACTGTATTTTTAAGGTAACCTAAATTATTCTCTAAATAATTATTTTCTAAACTATGTGGGTTAAATTGATTCTAAATAAAAACAGAAACTTTCCTTATTAGCAGGGCTAATAAAACTCTTTGCCCGTGCTCATGCAGCCTCACTTTTTTACCAGACAACCTCATGACTCACATTTTTTAAAGCTCTTCATTCGTGAATGTATTTTGGCATTTGGCACATAGGGAAAAATTGATGAGCTACCTATGATAGCATGAAGTATTCAAGCATGTTCTGCATAATCCAGTTTTCCTTATAAGTTTCCAGTACAACTCGCACCCATTTGAATACTGAACAAAATAATTATAAACCTGTTCCTGCTAGGACCCCTGAAAAGTACCAGCATGACTGTTCAGATGGCATTGGAACCAGGTGCAATTTCGTTTAGTATAAAATTTGTCCAAAGAAGGTAAAAAAGACCCCCCCTCCCGCCCAAGCCCTGTAAGTCTGTGGTCTTAAGAAATGCACACAGCTGCAGGAAAGAACTGCCAATTAATGTAATTTACAACAGGTTTCTCAATCTTGACTTAGATTGTGAGTTGAATAGTGGAGGGAAACACAGAAGGGAATGGTGGAGAAGTTCAGGCAAAGGATGCCGTGTGGCAGGGAAAAATTGGGTAAGCAACATCTGGAAACTTAACTTGAAGGAGGAAACAACCAAAATTGCAATGAGTAAGAGAGAATCAAGACTACAATAGATTGGAAAAGAACAGAAGGAGCCAAGAGGAGACCTTTGCGGTAATGTGTCACACAGCAGGATGCAAACACGATTGTTCCTTTTGACTTGGAAAGTTCTATCACTTTCTCTAAGTAATTACCTGTGTAATTCGTTTGGCATGTTGTGCTGGTTGCCAGGTCTGAGGTTATTTAATAGGGATTTGTTCCCAAAAATGGGAATTGAGTAAAATCGACTACTTTCTTCACAGTTCTGATACCTGTGATTGCCTTGTGGCTGCAAAAGTTCTTCGCTTACATGAGTATTGAGGTGATTTTATAATCACCTCACTAAATTGTGTGTTTAACTACTGTGTGATGTGCCTCTAGAGGAGCATCTTTCCTCGTGTGCACCTCATATATCACAAGATAAATACTTTTTGTGGCAGGTTGCTCATAAGTCACGTTATCATCACCTTTGCCAGTCATATGGAGCCAATCACAGCTTTCCTTGTTCATTGCAAAAGAATGCAGAGCAACCCATTCAAAGCAGCCTGTGAACACTTGCTTTAACTGTTACCAGTTGCTTTTCTCATCCCTCGTTAATTATTGATGGACGCTCTTGTGCGGGCTCACTGCAGTGGAGCTGTGTGTGTCTCACAGCATAGGCTGACTGTGGGCACTGACAGTGCTGGACAACTCAGGGAAAATGTGTATGAGCAAACCATCAGAGGTGGGATGACTAATTTGCTTATTCTTTCTCATTAAAATTGGCTCTTCATTTTAGAATAGATTTTTTTTTCCAGCTGACACAAACTTGAGGAATCTGTAATTTCTTGTGAGAGAAAATTGAGTTGCACAAGATTCTGAAACACTGTGGCTCTGCTCATGCTTATACCAGAACACCAAATATTCTTACAAGAAGAGGAAATCACCATTTGACAATCTGGAAGCAAAGGAAATTAATCTTCATGAGTCTAGTTAGGTAATTTTGCAGCTGCCATGATATTATAGAATGATTTATTAATCTTTGCACCTGCCTAAGTTGAAAGCATTTTATCTTTCCAATCTACAAGCTAGGGTCCCGGCAGCAGAAGCTTATAGGCTCTGGGGACAGGAGGGGAAAAAAAACAACCACCTGAATTTATTTTTTACAAGAAATGACAAATATAACCTGTTTTTGTCCCCCAGAACGTGCCGTATCTTGGGGTGAGGAGGTGTGTCTTTGTGTCTGACCTAAGAAAACCAACCTTCTTTTCCAGGGGTTCTCTTTTTGTTTCAGAGTGTGAAAGCATTCTGTAGCTTTCCAGTTGAGTCTTTTAGACTGGCTATATGGCAAGAATTTATCTTTGCTTGGTTGGGGTTTTTTTGTTCAAATAAAGCAGCTGCAACTCAAGTGGAGCATTTGGGCTCTACCACAGTGTAGAGGGCAACATGATAAAAATCTAGCTGTTGTTCATTTTCCTCAGCAGATGCTTAATATCAATCCCTGTGATCCTAACACATGAATGTTTTCTGAAATGCCTGCATTCCCCTGTTATCACCAAACCTGGTCTGTTTTCTCTGAACAGACTGCTCCTTCTCAAAGCACAAACAAGGAGAGTTTAACAGAGCACTGATGGGATCTGTGTTAGAAACCTGTGCGCTGCCATAAATCTCCAACTGGTAAAACAATGTCTGTACTTACACATCTTCCAGGAAGACATAACTGTAACAGTAGTGTGTTGGACTAGAGTTCCAGTGGTTCCAGGCAGTGCTTTCTGGAGGGCTGGGTTATGTTCCTTTGCTTCTTCACTTTTACATTTACGTACAACTGATTTTGAAGAAGAGAAGGGAAAAAGGCCTATAAGTGATTCTTCTAAGGTCTGTACGGGTCTCGTCTTGTTAAAAATGCACATTGGTGCATCTGTCAGAGAATCTCAATATGTAACTGTATTTCATATTTCTCTGGACATTTTTTCTACCTCTGTTGAAATTTCTTATGTTTATTGCCTACTGTACCTTCCACTACATGAAGTAAAGATCCTTAAACTCAGAAAATTTCATGCAAGAGAAAAGTGCACAGTGAAACCACACCTCACTGTCAGTTATTGGTTATTTTAGTACCCTTGAGTTTTCCTGCAATTAGAAAAGAGGTAAGGGCACAGAACAACTTTCAGAGTATTTTAGGATCTATGAACATGTCTTGTATTATTCTTCTAAGAGAGATTCAGTGCTGAGAACTTCATACTTTTAACTGAATATCGTACAAAGCTCATAACCTGCATATTTTTAAATTAATGTAATTTTTTTCTCCTCCTATAGTGCCTTCTGTCCTGGACTATTCCTATAGCTAATACAATTATGCTTCATTAAAAAAAAAGTCTACTTTTTAATTATAACATAAGATTAAAAGAAGCTATATATTTTGGTATTCAAATTCAAGAAAAAATAATCAATTAATTTTTGGTGTAAGGTGAAGGTGATTGGGTTTGTACTATAAATTTATAAGAACAATTAGCTAGTATTGCCATCAGAAATGCTGGAGGTCTTTGGAAAATAAAGTAATCCTGTGGAAAATTGCATATTAAGATAGAATTTAGACTCAGAAGTTACTCTCTTCTAGACAGCTGAAATTGGATGTTATTTGGTCTCATCTGCCTTCTTCACTGTCCAGATTAATTTTCCCAGCTGTTTCCTCAGGCATGTGAGTTATGTGTGTGTCTGTCTTCCTGTTTAGCAGTGAATAGATCTTTTCTCATCATCCCAATCCTATACTTCTGGTTAGGGGAAAAGGATCAAGAATATCTTATATTGGAACAATGTCTCTTACACTGGAATAGTGTCTCCTGCAGATTCCACTCTTAGGCAGACAGCAGAGGAAGTGCTGCATTCAATTTTTCCTGTTCGCACACTTTTCTGTGCTCAACTAATTCTAGTATTGGTGCAGGGTTTATTTAGGTGTTTTTAGTCATGAGTAGCAGGCAGTCTAGAAATCTTTTGGTTAAACTGTGAGCAGAGCAAGTTTTGCAGGGAGGGCAGAGGAGGATGGGTGGTTTGCAGTGTGAGGGATGGAAAATGCAGAGCAGTTCTCCCAGGCGAGGTAGCAGAAGGCACCAGAGCAGATCTGGCTGCTTCTGGGTTGCAGGACGTGGGCAGAGGCTCCACTAGGTGGCACGTTTTCAGGGACTTGGTGACATGGTGTTGACAACGCATCAATGAAACTGGATGGGCCTTTTTTTCTTTTATCAATATATAGCATGTGTTGTGTGCTTTTACAAGTCGTAAATTCTGCCCTCGGAGCGAACATTATTAATCCCATATTTCCTTCCCTGCAGCAGAGGTGCATTTCCAGAGCAGCCGTGCATTCAGAATGTGTTCCTGTGCTTTGGACTGTAGTATGCTGTCCAAATGGGAAAGGAAACTATTTTAATATCTGTAATGCAAACCTCCTTTGCTTTACAATCTTTTGAGGCTTCATAGAATTTCAGCAATGCTCCATTTTAGCTTCCCTTCATTTGGAATCTGTTTGAAACAAGTGGCACATGCAATATAGGAAAAAGACATACAGGAATGGTTCTTGGTTTGTTTTCCCCTTGGAGTTTTTAAGAATAGAATCGTGGAACCATTTAGGTTGGAAAAGACCATTAAGATCATCAAGTTCAAGCATTAACACTACCAAGTCCACCACAAATAGTCCTCTCATTCTCCTTTAACTTTAGGTAATTCAGTAAATCTTGTATATTGCATGAGAATTATTTTTTATATCGCATCAAGTTAAGTTTTCAAATTTTAAAGAGGATGAATATTGTTTTATGAAGTTCTAAAGATAAGAAATTTGAGGATTACTATTTGCAAACTAATTTGAGTAGAACTACTTGGCTTTAAGTATCTCGTTGAATCAAATCTCAGTGCTAAAGTGTCCCACCATCTTAAATATCAACCTATGTTCCACGATATTGTTTTGAATATTTTTATTAAAAAAAAAAAACAAATGGAATGATCCATGATATAAGAATGTAATTAAATAATTACCTTATGCGCCTTTTTAGGGAGTTCTGCCTCACTGCAATTGTTGATCAGATAACTGGGCAGTAAGTTTTGTTAAGCAGGTTAGCTGATGGGTGGTCTCAAGGATATTAATATTAAAAGATAAAATCAAAGAATAGAAGCAGATAGAATGAGATCAGTTAACCTCCCACTCTGTTTAGAGAAGGATTCTGTTTCAGTAGAGGCTGGCTTTTTAAAGACCGTGACAGCTTTTGGATATCTCAACTGGCAAATAGTTTGTGGGCAGAGGTATGACAGACTCTCACAGATGTTTAAAAAAGCCTTCTGCTTCACCTGGGGTTTTGTGTTAAACTTACCAAGAAGTGTGGTGAGGTGTGCCAGCACAAGTGAATAAATATCTCAAACTTTTTTCTGTAAGTCATACGCTTGTGCTCTGGGGAATCTGCAGAGTGGAGTGGGACAGGCTTCTGCAAAGAGCGGGGTTTTTTTCGGGTAAAGGGAGTTCCACGAAATATGTCTGTGAGTGGTAGATGTTCATACTGAACTGCGGATATATTAATGATTGAGATAATGCAGAGAAAGAGTAGTTGTTGGATTATGCCAATCATATTTTGTCCACATCTGTTGAGCACCGTTTTAGTGTATATTTTTCAAACCTAGTGGTTGTTATTCAGAATCTATATTAATAGTTTTCCAGTGGCAGAAATGGCGTGTTTCCAGATCTTAGACTAGTCAGCATGAAAAACCAGGTTCAAATTTGTTGTACCAGCTTTATTTTTGCTTCCTTTTCTGTAAGATGTAACTAATACTCATTACGTATTTAGAGAATTAATTTGCCCTTTCGAAGTTGCCTGAAACTTTGGGTAGAAGGTGACATAAAGATATACATTTTGAGTGTCAATATGTAATTTTAGAACATAAAATTTGGCCCAGAACTTTTAGCCAAATGCTGAGAAGAAAACGAAGAGAGACAGAATAATTTTGATGTCAATGCTCTTAGGGAACATTGTTTATTTCTGGTATTAACAGGAGATTTAATGTGCAGGAGACAGTGTTGACTTGCTATTAATTTATCTGAATAAAGCATCTGTACAATAGTTCTAGCAGCTTTTGAAAGGTAATTAGTTAAATCTTAATTTCCTTCTCTAGCTGAGATTTAGGTTTGTTGGCCAATGACACTGGAAGCACTGTAGCATTGGAAAGATTTTGAGAACTCTTGTCATTTGCTCTTGCAAGAGACATGGAATTCACAGAGGTTTTGTCTTTTTGCTTCTGGAATCCAGAACAACAGTTGCATTTTAAAGTGATGAAAGGTATTTCTGACAGTCTCCAAGACCATCAAGTGTGAATCCCTTTCATGACTACTAGCCTAAATTGTTACAATAATCTGTTGTATTCTGAGTTATTGCCTAATTATTTATTTTAAGATAGTTGATATTAAATACACAATCCTCAGAACATCATTTCTCTACATGGGAAGCATAAAGACAGTGGAAATACAAAATACAAGTTGTAAATTTCATTCTCCATATATCAGTGAATTTTTGAGAGGAAAACCTGGCTCAAAATAGCTCTTGCATTATTTCTTATGTGACTAATTTGGTAAGTGTATCAAAAAGCATATAAATCTTCATGTTTTCAAAACATTAAAAGGAGTCTAAGCTTTCAAATTCCTGCAGTTTCATTAGGAATAGAATGGAATGGAATCATAGAATCAATCATAGAATGGCTTGGATTGGAAGGGACCTTAAAGATCATCCAGTTCCAACTTCACTGCCATGGGCAGGGACACCTCCCACTAGACCAGGTTGCTCAGAGCCCCATCCAGCCTGGCCTTGAACACTTCCAGGGATGGGACATCCACAACTTATCTGAGGAATCTGATCCAGTGCCTCACCACCCTCACAGTAAAGAATGTTTTCATAGTATCTCATCTAAACTTGCTCTCTCTTTCAGCTTGAAACCATAACTGGTTCCTGATTATTGCAACCAAGGCTGCAGCCAGTTTCTGTAATTTTCATCCTTGTGGACAGAATTTTCAGCTTAATGTTTTCCTGAAGTATGAGTATGTATTCTTGATTTGTTCTAGCGGTTATTTTCATGATGGATCCAAGTTTTTACACAGCCTGGGATTAAGTAACTAATTCACTAATGGGTTTGGGTCCACCTTTACCTGAAATGATTGACCAGAGATGTATCATCATACTTGGGTCTAATGAATTTTTTAATGAATGCAGCATTAGTATAGAAAGAGGCCTACAGGGTTCAGTAGTTTAGTGAAGATGTTGGCTAGGCATCAAGAGAATTTAAATTTCATTCCTAGTCTTGAAATGTGATAAATCTGGCTATTGCTGGAATAAAAAAAAAGGTCCAAATGTGGTGAATATTGTGTCAGTTTTGGAGTACTTTTATTTCACAGTGATTGCTTTTTCAAATATTTATCTAACAAGAAACATTTCTTTCTTTGCCAAATGCCTTTCCTGCAATAGGGAACAGTCTGGAAAGGCTGAGAGATCAGGATAAAGCATTGGTGGCACACCTCTAGCAAAAGTGAGAACTCTTGTGTCAAATTATCTTGCAAGGCAGGAATTGATCCAGAATTGATGTAATGTTAACTCAGGGCAGGAATGCAATGTTAGCTGAGGAAGTTGCAACATACCTTGACCGTTGCTAAATTAGTTCTTCTTGTGGGATATTTAATTTGATGTACATCACCTTTTCTCCTCTTTGTGAGTGAGTTCAAAGTAATTCTGAAGATTTAAGATATTCTCAAGTGGTTGGAGTGAGTCATTTAATATTTTTATGTGTTTAATTCAATTAATGTAGTTAAATAAGAGATATATAGTTGAATTAATGGTAAGAGCTGGGGCTGTTCAGCCTGGAGAAGAGAAGTCTCTGGAGAGACCTGAGGGCAGCTTCCAACACCTAAAGGGGATGACAAAAGAGCTGGAGAGGGACTTTTCACAAGACATGGAGTGGTGGAACAAGGGGTAATGGCATCAAACTGAAAGAGGCCAGGTTTAGATTAGATAATAGGAAGAAATTATTTGCTTTGAGGGTGGTGAGACACTGGCACAGGTTGCCCAGAGAAGCTGTGGATGCCCCATCCCTGCAAGTGTTCAAGGCCAGGTTGGATGGGGCTCTGGGCAACCTGGTCTAGTGAAAGGTGTCCCTGCTCACAGCAGGGAGGTGAGAAGTAGGTGGTCCTAAAGGGGCCTTCCAACCCAAACCACTCTATGGTTCTGTGATAATCAACCAAGTAATCAGTGCAGTGCTTATTTGATCTCATATTTGAACTTAGCTTGATGGATAACCTAGCCAAAAGTGAAATTTCTAATCTAATGGATGAATACAATTCTAAAAATCTGGTTTCTTGTTAAACACATGATTCACTTTCTGGGAATATTCATCAGTATCTGCCTAATCACTTCTGCGAGTAAATTGCCAGAATATTTGCAAAAAATATTTGAATGTCCTGAGCATAAATGCAGTAAATCCATTAGACATTTAAGATTTTAGGTATAATAGTCTTCTGCAGACTAATTCCAGTGTATTCCTATCTATTTACTGAAGTAATTTGTCTTCTAAAGATAGTGTTCAGTGATTGGGGCCATGCACATTAAGACAGAAATCCAAGCTATCCGATCTGTCTGTTTCCAGTTCCACAATCTTCTACTAGTCTATCCTGTCTTTTTCACTTTGGCCGTGAATGAGGAGCTCAAGAAGAGCTAGGCAGAATGGCTTCGGAAATAAACAGGAGAGAATTTAATGCAGCAATAATAACAACAATTTAAAAAAAAAAATAGAACCACAAGTTAAAAAGAGGAGCCTTCTCCTGAAAACTTTTCCGTAGTCAGAAGAAAACACAGGGCTAGTCTTGCTCTGCATTCTTTCCTAGAAGTTTCAAAAGGTAGTACAAAGGTTGCCCAAACTCTTATTTTTCTGAGAAGATCTGTCTTTTGTTTCCAGGGTAGATATAGTAGGAACTATCTTTGTACTCAAAATTTATCTTTTGTAGCTGGATGAAATTAATCAAATCAAGTTATCTGTGAAAATCAACCAGTTTTGCACTGTTGCAATAACCAACTTGGTTATGATTCACAGAGAGCAAATCTACTTAGTGGCCTAGCTTGTTTTAGGATGTGGACTTCAGTGTTTCATGGATGCAAAATGCTAAATCATGGAGTGTATAAAAACTTATTTTCAGATTTTCTTTCCATATTTAAAAAAACATGTTTGTTTTTCAACTCAGGGATATGAGTTTCATTCACAAAGTCTCTTCTGTTGCCATGACAGGGATGAGTTTCAAAGTCTTACCCAGTATATATTCCACATGTGCTGTTAATGAAGTAAAATTGGGTAATAACATTTATCGATTTATGTTGAGATTTGAATTAATGATGTGGAAATGGTGAGTTTTCCTTATATTTGGTCTGATCTGATTGTGCCCATTTTGTATTGAAAAGATATAATCATTCATTAAAAAAAAAAAACCAAGAATAAATTGTCACAACCAAACTAAAGCCTTGTTTTGATCAGGTTGTAACGTGTGTGTAAATTGTAGCACTTGCTGCTCTGTGTTCCGAGCCTGGCGTTTCTTTCTCCACTAGCTGAGACTCCAATATTTAAAATGCTTCTTTTTTTTTTTTTCATACATAAAAATGTACCTCCAGCCCATCAAACCATTTCCTTGGGAAGTTTTGGTTCATGACAGCATGACCAAGTTAGTGTTCTAACCTGGAAATGAAAGGAAAGCAGAAGCTGAGCTGTTTGAGAAACACTGGCACGGCAAGGGATTACCCTGTCTCATTTTCCCCAAACCACATTTTTCTGGAATTACGCTTCCAGCGAGAGTCCCCACCCAGGCGGTCCTTCGCCCAGATGAGGTAAAGGAAGCCACCATCAAGCTGAGCTGGGAGCTGTGTTAGGCTTCTCTGAGCTGGAAGCCTCTCTTCATTACATCACACCTGGCCGTATTTCAGAGATTAATGAACAGCATCTTGTCAGGTTTAATATATCGCAGTGCTTGAGTTCGCATTGAAGATGTAATCATAAATTCCCTGAGCTGTGAACTACACCTTAAGGACTCGCAGGGAGTTCTAAGAAGGCAAGAAAAAGAAATGACTGTAAACTACAGAGTGTGCCAGTTTTGAGAGAAACCTGCAGATTTTCTAGGACATTAGGTTTCAAAAGAAGGATTACACACAGACTAAACAGAGTAGAAGTCATAAAAATTTAAAGACATCACAAAAATAAGATCCTTTTTAGGTATGACAGAATACTAAAGGAAATTTATACTGAATTATACCACCCAAGCAGACCCATTAATTAACGTAATGAGAAAATATGTTCCATTTCCATGGACCCAAGCGTGTCAGGAAGCATTTGACACTTTTAAAAGGGGGAGAGGTGAAAGCATGCACTTCACTGCTCTTGAAATTCTCAGGTTTTAGCTTATCTATTCACATTCATGTTTGGGCTGCTGAGGCATTAGCATATGTACTAATCGAGAGAGAAAGAAAAAACTACTGCAAGTGACTGATATGCCTAAAAAAATGTAAACACATTTGTGCTGAATAACTCTTAAAGTTCTATCTTGTATCCTGAACATTGGAGAGATTGTCATATCATATCATAGGAAGTCAGGAATGAAAAGAATCTTTTTATTGTCAAGATATGATTCGGGAAATGTTACATATGTGAAGTTTTAAAATCCATAAGCAGATGCTCTGTGTTCATTCCAATGACTTACACTTGTAAAGCTGGCAAGTAGGGCACTTTGCAGGAAATAAAAGCCAGATTTTCAAGGTTGTTCAGACATCATTTTTCTATGCAAAGGATTTAAAAAATCAGGTTCTAATTCCTTTTCTCAGAGTTTTATTCCATTCCTGTTATTCAAATATTCCCCTGCATATTGCTTGGAAATTCTTATGGTCATTCCTTGATAGAAGCAAGCTGAAAAAATCAGTTTGAGCCTTAATCTTTTTTTAGGATGTGAAATAGGTCCTTGTTCTTTCATTTCTTATCTGTGAAGTAATGGCCAGTTGATGTTGCGAATGAGACATTGCAGGTAGCATCTTCTGTAATGTGTCTTGTACTTTTTCCATTTGAATAGCAATTCCCAGATGTTTTCCCACCTATTTAGTTTTTGATAGATGAGACTACCCCTTCCAGATGTATTCTTAGACTTAATATGTTGAACCATCTACATTTCTGAGGCATCACTTTAATACATTTTAATAAATGTGTATTTTGTACATATATAGCTGGTGCTTAAGGATTGCCTAGTTTAAAAATCAGTATAATTTTTATGCATGCAAAAATTTTAGAGTTAAATACAGTTGTGTACAGAAGTGTGCACATTTGGTACAGGACATTGTTGATTTTTTGGATTAAACTTAGTTTCTTTTCACTTGGTGGCAGGATTTGGGCCTGCAGATCCCTTTTCTCTTTTGTGCTAAGCAGCTTACATGCTGTGTGTGCAAAACTGTGCTGTAGCCAAAATAATACTTGAAATATTTGGTCACCAAGAGTCAACAGAAAGAAGGCCATACCTTATGCTTTTGTGACCACATAAAAAGCAGGAGGTAAGTAATAATAGCTAACCTATCTGTGTGGTTGAAATGCAATGTAGCAGTTGTTTAATAATAGTAGGAAATACAGGCAGAAGATGCAGGAGAATTTTACATTTAATTGAAATCAGTGAAAATATTTTACACATGGCCAAAATCCAGTTTATTTACTTTGAACGTTATCCTATACTACACTGTCATTTTATAGGAGTGCTGATCATTACTCTGATTATGGTAATCTAAATATTTGCCACGCAGAGACTATTAATTTGTTTAAAATTGCTTATCTCTGATAGTTGGAAATTTTGTCAGCATTACCTATTTCTAAGGAGAAATTTACTGAGGAAAATGTGCTAATAATCCCATTACAGGTAATTGAAAGAAAGCTCTTTCTGAGCAGGCAGCTCCCGAAACAGGCAGAGGATGGAATCTCGTTTGTTTCTTTTTGCTCCTTATGGAAAGGTTAATATGAATTATTAATTCATCCCTATTAATTTGAGGGATCATTTCCTGATCTCTGGAAGGTTCTACTTAAGTGAGTAATGATGCTAAAGACGAGCCTTCTGCTGTGCCTGTGCTGCAGTTAACAGTGACTGGAGCAGCCAGAATGCATTTCTGAATGAGGTGTCTGTAAGCCCTTTGGGATGCAGGTCGCAGTTAAAACAGTCATGCAGAGCTTCACAGGCTTACCTGGGATGTCTCTTTGCTGCCCTAGACTTCCTGATGCCACCACTAGACTACTGCTCATACTCCAGCTGACTCAAAGCTGTCTCCCAGACCTCTCTTCAACTCTGTAGTCACTCAAAACTTCAGCCAAGACTTGTCTTCACCCACATTTCCTTTTAGAATATAGAAAGCACTTCAGCACTTTCTGTTACCTGTTCAAAAGATGCATGGAAGGATTCATATAATCCTGGGGGGTTTTAATGTCTCATTGCCATCATCTGGCAAATCTTTCGTTTTGAGCTTTTTGTAGGGGTATTCATTTGTCAGGGGACTGAAGCTCAAAACTCAGAGTGATAGCCACATGCTCCACTGAAGCCCATTGCTGTCTGAACTTGCCTTTCTAAGGTCTCTGTTCAGCTTCATCAGATTTTAATCTCTCTGTGGGCCGGTGTGCTGGCACCACTGAAAGCACAGGCAGAGCTCCTGTGGACATCAACCGATCTGGATCCACTCTGTGACTTTCTTCTGGCAGGGGGGTTTTGAAAACCAAAACTTTGTAGCTCTCAGGCAGTAATTTTTATGTTGTCACTGTTTTCTTAGGAGTTTGTGTGATGGGTTTGTGCTTCTTCTGTTTAGTCTTCTCTGCTCTGTAAATCACAGAGTGACAGAATAGTCTGGGTTGGGAAAGACCTTTAAAGGCCATCCAGTCCAACCACTCTGCAACATGCAGGGATGTCTTCAACTGCATCAGGCTGCTCAGAGCCCTGTCTAGCCTCGAATATTTCCAGGGATAGGGCATTCCCAACTTCTCCAGGCAACCTGTGCTAGTGTTTCACCACCCTCTTCATAAAAAAACTTCTTTCTTATATCTCATCTAAATTGACCCTCCTTCAGTTTGAAACCTATGCCTCTTGCCCTATCACAATAGGCACTGCTCAACAGTTTGGTCCCATCTTTTTTACAGGTCCCCTGAAAGTACTCAAAGACTCCAGTAGGGTCTCCCTAGAGCCTTTTCTTTTCCAGTCTGAGCAACCCCAGCTCTCTCAGCCTTTCCTCATAGGAGGGGTGCTCCATCCCTCTAATCGTGATTGTGTCCCTCCTCTGGACCCACTCCAACAGGTCTGTGTTTTTCCTGTGCTGCGTTCCCCAGAGCTGGATGCAGCACGGCAGGTGGGGTCTCACCAGAGTGGAGGAGATGCTCTGCCTGTGGTATGAACTGGGGCTTTTATAATTTGTGAAATATTAATAAGTTTAAAAAATCCCTGATTATTCCCTATAAACAAACACTTTGGGTTTCGTCCCTAAATTCTTTTACAAAACTTCTTGGAGATTTCAGAGATGCACTGCCCCAGTGAGGGATAAGTGAAGAAGTGTGGAAGAGGCATTGTTGTCAGTGCTGCCTGCTGCAAACAGACCACTTGGAAAAGCAGAGCATAGAGGCAGAAAGGGGAGTTTGACTCACCTGGAAGGAGGGACTGGAGCACTCGGTCCTGCTGCCTCGAGTGTGTGTATCTAAATTGTTTAGCAGGACTAGTTTAGTGGGCTAATTTACACTTTCAAATAAGCTTTCTAGGCCAGAAGATTCTGACTCTACTCTTCCCTCTCTTCTTTTGATCCACTGCCTTTTATCACTTCTGGCTGCACTGTACCTTGGATTCAACCAGAAAGACTGCAGTCAAAACAATTTCTTGGGAAGTAACCAGAAGTTAGATCCACCTCTTTGTGAATTGTAGTGGTGTTCTTATCATTAAACTGGCACCACCACCCATGAAGTTAATTGAGGTGCTGGCTATGACTAACTTTTCAGGATTCTCCAAGGTCTCAAGCAATCTTGGCAGTTGTATGTCTTATCCTGCATTGCTTTTAGAAGGAGATAATTATCTATCTCCGTATTGTTCGGGTACTTCTGGGCATGTATGCCAGCCAGAAAAAAATTTAGCCATATGAAAAGAAACATAGTGAGTTCAGGTGCCAGGATATTTAAGTAGTACTGGAAACTGGGTAAATGGAATTGTTCTTTGGGACTCAGAAGGGTTTACAGGCCTGGGACACACTTTAGGTAGACATCAGCAGCCTGTAGCTTGAAAACTGCTGTCTTCTTGGAGGAAAAAGTGGTCCTAAACACGACAGAACAAACCAAAACAATCCTGTCTAATCTGTGTTTGAGCAACATCAACACCAAGGCTGTGGGCTCAATGCCCATACGGGCCTTTTCCTGAAGAGCTGGACTTGATGCTCCTTGTGGGTCCAACTCAGAATATTCTGTGAATATTCAGAGTGTTCCATCTGGGGTAATTTCGGGTGAATCTGCAGTCTCAGCAGTGTCTGCTGCCTGAGTATTATGTGAGGGATTTCATTTTCCAGGCTAATAGAAGACGTGAAGAATTTGCAAGACAATAAGCTTAGAAAATATTAAAATGCCGTTTATCTGCATACTGAAAATCTGATAATTCCATAGAAGTTTCATCAAAAACAAAAAGCTGTAATTATAAATGCAAAGTAAAAATGATTCTAGTAATTTACAGGGGCCTCCTAGACATGAATTCATATTAATACTAAGGTATTTAAATAAGAAACCGGAGAAAATGCCAGACAGCTGTATTCTTTGGAATAATTTTAATAAGCCAACATGGTAATGAGTTAACTGGTTGCATGCTGTTGCCCATACTGAAGTCTGTGCAACTCAGTCACTTCACTATAATTTTTTTCTTGCAGAACCATCTTAAAAACTGCCTATTGTTTACCTTTTCACTGCTTATCTGCATCAATCTAGAACCAAATAGCTTTGAGTAGGTGCAGAAATGATGCATGAGGTAGTAGCATGTGTGTGTGGCTGCAGGTTTCTGTTACACTTACAATAAGAAAGAGGTATATGTATATAAATATATATATATGTAGGCTGCACAGCTATACATCTTGGAAACCTCAGGGTTAGGCTGACATAAGTGCCTTCTGATGGCTTACTAGCTAAGATCTAGCACGAGGCTCTCTGGGGATGAATTTCTTAAAAAAATAAAAGTGGGCTCGGCCACATTTATTTGATATTACATTCATAGGTGTAAAATAGTTTATAGTTTCACTTGTCCATTTCCCTTGCTCTGGACCTGCCTCCCTGATCAAGAAATTCAATAGCTATTAAAAGCTGCAGCTGTGCTAACAGTCTTATGCTTTATAGGAGGTATTTTGCAGCTATTACTTTAGAGCAGGCGCTCTGTGCCAGTACAGATGTTACGTCCACCTTTTTCATGAGCACTTTATCTGCACCATGGGCATTGCATTTCTAATGTTTGCTTGAAATTGCTAAACATGCTCCGTAGCTGTAATTTATTTGGGCTGGAGTAGTTTAGAGGCCTGAAAGCTGTATCTGCACCTGTTCTATTCATCCGACCAGGAAAGCACGAATTCCACTGCAGGAGAGTTTGTGGAGTTTGGATCTCTTCTTTATAAATCTCCTGAACCAAAGGCCGCCATTTGGTTCACATGTATGTTCCCTGTCCCTGAAGTGGAAATAGCTTACATATATATCACAGAATTCCAATTTTCTAATACTGAAAGGAGAACATGCCTCTTGTTCTAATGAAGGACAGGCATGCAACTCCTACATTCCCTCCCTCAGTCTTTCTCTGAGTAATCAAATGTGCACAATGAGAGGTGAAACGTGTAGAATTTGCTCCAGTGTGTACAACTGGAGCAAACTATGCTAGAATAATGACACCGGTTTCATTGTGACAGACACATCTTAGTGAAATGTGTTTGAAGTGATATAAAATGAGTGAAAAGGAAAAGCCACTGCTTCGCCTGATTCACTTCCTGACAACACTGATATCAGTGAAGTTGTGCTAATAGAAGATAAGCAACAGTTGGAGATGACTGAAACATTGACAATATCTTAAATTTTGAATATTGAATGTTGAACCAGTGTAAGAGCCATTCATTCAACTGTTTTAGCCCAAAATTTTGGAATTCACACAAAATCCAGGAGTAGTCCTAGCTCTGAAAGACAAAAAAATAAACTAAACAAAACAAAAAAACCCTTAAAAAAACCCCAGAAACCACCCCAAACCAAGCAAACAAGGAAGCCACTGTTGAGTGAGGTTTTCCAAACCAAAGCTATGTCCCACTTTGCCCAGTTCTGCCAGAGCCATATGTCGTCCGTAGACATGTCATCAAATACGACTCAAACCAACCCTTCCCCCAAAGTAAATAAATCCATCCACATAGGCCAAAGTGATTCTTTGGCATCCTGAAGATTCTACCCTACTTACTTGTGGCGCGTTTTTAATTTACAGTTAAACCAGGGGCCGATCCATTACTTAGTGTTTTCATTAAAGTAGAATAGAAAGAAAGCACTTGTCTCATGAAACACTTGTAAGTATGCAGTGAATTTAGTGCGATAGGATGGAGAAGCAGCATATCTATAAGAAAACAAATAAAGAACTGAGGACATAAGGAAGAGAGATGTATGTGGAAATAAGGAGAAGGCAATAAAAGGACAGAAGATTGTTCAAAGTATATATTTTGGGAATAGTGATCAAGTATAATCAACTATATTAATAGTAACTGTATTACTAACATGAAATGCTCCTGAATTGTGCTTTTAGACTTTAGATTCCTTTTCAAAGTTCTGATGGCTTTTGGCAAACCACACAAGCCTTGTTCAAGAGGCCAAGGAATCTTCCTTTGGTAAATCCAAAAGCAGATTCAGAATTTGGTCCTTCAGGTTTAGGATACCATCAGAAGCTCTAGGTAGAATTACGGTCCTGCTGTACACAGCTGAATGTATATAATTCTCTAAGTAAAATTCATGTCTTATGTGTTGTAAAAGGAATGAAAGGTAGCTGTTAATTCCAAGGCTTATAAATATGTCAGTGGGTTTTCATAATGTCTTAATAAATTACAGGAACAAACTCAGTGACTCATGATGTCACCAGAACTACACGTTGCACTGTATTTATTGTAGTTATGTACAGAACTCACAGAGTTCTTTTTACTCTCTTCATGAATATATAGGTCCCACCAAAAAATCAAAACAATCCTCATAGATTTCTTTATTATTTATTTGCCATCTTTCAGCTATTTTCTTGCTCTGAGCACTTCTTCAAATTAAGAAAATTTTCAAGAAAATGCATTTAAAAGAACATTGCTGCAACTGCTATATTTATTCATTGAAAAGCTGAAGTAAAATACAGTTTCCAAATATCCTCAAATTTGGGTGAAGTTCAAATTTTCCTTGGATCCTAGCTCTCTGGCTGGCCACCAGCCCATATCACTAATGGTATAGCTAGCTGAAAAATGGAAAAACAATTTCATAAAAATGTCAAGATTATTTTGGCTTTGATCTGAAATGTAGAGATAGCATCAATATCATAGAGTTGGTAAGGCTTCATTCTTATTTTAAGAAATAAACACAGGACAGGCTAAAGGCTTTAGGTAAGTTAAATGTGTAAGACTAATTCAACAGCGTGTCAAACCACCAAAGTAAACTCAGTGTGTGAAGAAGCCCTTGGCTCTTTAGTGCTCCCTGTCCCAACTGGTTTTTGCTGTCCCAGATGCAAGTGTAGTTTGCATTTCTGTGTTGTGATTAATTGTTCTTTTGTATCATAAAGCACAGTGGGTTGATCTACGGAGCTGGCCCTGCTCCCATGTGTATGCGCAGGTGTCGAGTTCAATGGAACAGAACCTGTTACTTAGGATGGGGAGAAAAGGAAAGAATTCCACACTGCATCCATTTTTTATGGCCCTCATTTAAATCACTGGAAATGGTACCTCTGAATTTAACATCTGTTGATTCAATGATGTGCTTCTCTGAAGATAGGAAATAAACAAAACAAATAAATGACCCCAAAGTTTCTCCCATTGTTGCTGACCTAATTCTCCAAGATACTTGTACTTCCAAAGCCTATGCATGAAATCTCCTTGTTCCAGCTGCATGTCCACTCACATATTGCTTGCAATGCAACAGGTAGCTTTTCAAGATGGATGTCTTAATTTTCTGTCCAGGAAACCCCATTCCAAACTTCCCATTCCAAAAATAATAGCAGTGTTCAGTCACATTTTATGAAAGCATCTTGGAATTTATATAAATAAAACTAGTGTACATTTCAAAGAATATATAAAATGCTGGCGTTTTGCTTTTACTGCAAAGATCAAAGAGCCGATTAAAATTTAAATTTCATGAACTTTAAATTATGCATTTAGTCATAAAAAAATATTAAAACAAAAAAAAATTTAAAGCAGCAGGTGTACCTTATATAGTAAGATAAAGTTTAATATATTTTATTAGCTTGAGGGACACAGAATAACTATCTAATCAGAACTTCAGGCATGCATTTACATAAATATATTAAATTAAGAAAAGCAATTATACACTTAAACATCCTTTTGTCTAAAAAAATCATTAAATCCACAGATTAACAATAAATCCAACTCTATGTATTTATCACTTCCAGATACAACTGTTCCATTTCTCAGATATTACACAAATACATTTGTTAGAATTTATATGCATTATACATATATTATATATTACATAATAGTGTGTATACATACATGGTGTTCAATAATATAATAATAATTTGTAGTTTTTATAGCACTTTTCATTTGAAGAGCTCAAAGCGCTTTACAAGGATTGATTTCACTAATTTTCGGATGGAGAGTGGAGGCACAAAGATGCAATTATTTCAGGTTATATAGAATTTGTGACGGACAGCAACTGAATTCTCTTGTGAACTTCAGTCCTGCTGTCTCCCTAAAAGGAAATGCACATATAGCATATGGAGTCTATGTAGGTAGACTTGCAAAGACTTGTAAGGTCTCGAACCAAGAAAGCACTTAATTATATTAACAATGTTAAGCACATGACTTCAGTGTGGCTCATATGCTTAAAATTACTTGTGTGCTTCCAGCTAGATTGGTGCCTGTATATGCTTAGTAGTATAATTCAGTTTATAGACGATGCTTAAGCCTAGTTTGAGTGATATTTTCTAAGCTATTTTCCCACATTTCAAATGTACATACAGTACCTGACAGCTACTATGAAATAAAACTTGTTGAACAGGGGAATGTCACAACGGTAATGTTCTCAAGTGACAGAAGTTTGTTATTTCCTTTTCTGCTTGGCTCCCATTACAATCTAATTGTTCTCAAAGGGGAATTGAAGTTTTAATTCCACAGTATATTTTTTGGGGGACAGCTAATAGCATTTCTGGAAAATTCATAGGGTAGGGTTACTGCTTCTGGTACTAATGGAGACCACTACAAGCTACATCTGGTGACTTAACACCAGATGGTTTCTGGTCTCAGCGTATCTTGACATGAATTAAGTTCATTCTGCACACCCGTTTTGACTGCCTAGAACATTTGCTTTTTAGCAGCTCCTCCTAGGAACATTCAGAAAATGGGGTTGTTTGTTACTGCCTTGGGATGCAAAACACCCTTTTGTCCTACTGTAAAATGTATCCTACATAAAAAACACCCTGTCTCCAAACCAGCCAACTCTCTTTGCCCTCTTTCCGAGAATACTGTGAGCACAGCCACTGTGTATATTCACCTGCTTTAGCTGATGCCTCCTTTCTGAAATTTCCTGGGAATTTAAGCAGTTTTTCATTTAAAATATTTTTTACTTTTTATTTCATTGCAAAATGAAAATAAATAGGAGAATCTTATAGACCATAATCGGAACGTTAAGATACGATACACTCGACTCTCTTGGTAACATGTAACACGTAGAAAGTTTGTTTTTATCAGTAGAAATAAAATTCTTCTCCAGTAATGCAGCTTGCTGTCTGTGCAATGATGTCTGACAATTTTGTTTATGGAAGCCTGTCTGTGTGCAGTAAACAATAGGTAAAGACACACATTATTTGCATATGACCCAGAATACTAAATGTTTGTGAATGTCTGTAGCATGGAATGATCACTAAATGATACCTTTTCACTGCTGAGAGCTCAGGGAAGCAGGTGAGTCACTCGGCTTTCACATCAGCTGATTGCTGGACACTTTTAAAGAAGTATCAAAAAGTCAGGCAGATTTCATGTAAATGCTGGCAATACCGATAAGGAAACCCAGGAGGATTGGAAATGCTCTGGAGGGCTTTCTGCAGGGCTGGATCTGCAGTCTTATTCCACAAAACACTGGTCTAATGACTGCAGATGCAGACACGGAGAGGTCATGTGTGCACTGATGTCTGAAGTTAAGATCTTCTGCCAGCTAAGTGGATATCTTTTAAGGACTTAATCCTATAACTAATGAAGTCAATAGGAGATTATCAGTTGACATCAATGGGCTTGGAGTCAGACCCTCAAAGATTAAAGTAATCCTGCACTAAGCTTTCAGGTGGCTGCTGCTGTTTCACACCTATATTCCAAAATGTACGTGCCTTATTTCACTGAATTACTCTGTTGTTCAAAACCACAAACTTTTCAGCAAAATAGTCTTAAATTTTTTTCAATGTTTCTAAAACATTTTCTCCTGAAACTACTTAGGGAAATATTTATTTATCAGTTTTTTGTAGCTAGAACCCAGATTATTTGGTACAAATTTTCTGCAAATTTGAATTGGAATAAATTTAAAGGGTTGGCTGCATCTTTTATGAGAATGTTACCCTTTTTTTTAATTGACAAAATATTAGTGAATTTTTAATATTGCAAAATGGAAATAATTAGTTTTTATTTACCACTTAGCTTCCTTCTGTTTTTTTTCCAAGACAAAGGACAGCTTTTAAGTTGGACAGAAGATCAAAATGGTATAATTCCTAATTAAACTAATACACAGATACTCTAAAGGATGGTAAATTAAAATGCATGAATGTCTTTTAAAGAATTTACATAATTAAGGAAAAATTGGCACAACAGGGTGTCCTTGGATTTGTTTTCTCCATGTAGAACTAATCTTATAAATGCCTATTTCATGGATGCAATTAGAATTACATGTATGAACGCTCACTTTCACTGTAGTGTGATTTTGCACCTGTGAAATTACTTGTTCATATTTTCAGCATCTCCATTTTGCATAATTTTACAGGGAAAGGTCCTTGTTTCTCAACCCAAATTAGAGAAAATGTGAACTGAAAAGCTACATTTCATCATGCCAGGGATATCATTCTGCTTTTCAGTTAAGCATCTGATCCCTGGATTGCAATGGGTAACTTTCTGATAAGCACAGTGACTGAAGAGATTTCTGCCTTCCTCCAGCTTCAGTCTGTCTGTGCCTGAGCTGTGTGAGGCTGGTACTCCTGAACTATAAATGCCCAGCTAAGACACAGTGCTAGAAGTCACTATAAAATAACAAAATTGTGTGGAATGACCAAAAGATAAAGGCCTCAGCCAGCTGGGAAGCTTTTTTGATGCACCTATCTGTCAGGCAGTTTCAAAAATAATAAGCACCTGCAGCAACCAGGAATTGTTGATGTTTGCTGTGGGTCTAAGAAAGGAAGGAGCTGCAAAACCAAATGTGGACAAGGGAATGAAAGAAGGAGATGAACAGAGGTGTCATGTCAGTGATACAGAATTTATGCTCTTATTTATACCTAACTTACACTTCATTTGCATAAAATAAAATAACGTGTGAGGATTTAAAGGTAAAAAGGGTTTGGATCAGTGTCCCTGACTGTTAACAGAAGAAATTTATTCCCAGAGGGGGAGGCTTTGAGTTAGTATTTCTTCTTGGGCGCAGTAGAAAAATGAGTTTACTGTTTTTCTGAAATGGAGTGAAACAATTTGGAGCCGATTTTGCATAACATCTTTTTGTCTCCCTGCTTATCTATGGAGTAAAGATGTTTCTCCTTATATTCCAGTAACATGCCCTCTTTCTGATCAGTGGCATACAAAAAGAGCAAGATGAGTTTTCTGTCCCAAAATAATAAAGTAGGGGTTTAAAACTAGCAGGCATCAGGGAGAGTCATGTTTCTTGCAACAGGTACGTTTGTTCTCCTTTAGCAGCAGAAAGGCTGAAAGAACGCCTGAAATGTACAATGTGTTGGGAACAGAGAGGCAGTATCTCCAAATAAAGGAAGAAATGAATGGAATAAAAGATTAGGAGAGAGAGACACAGAGACAGAGACAACTTGAACACATACATAAAATCCCTTCTGGAGGCCCTTATCTAATTGCCTCATTTATCTAGTTTCATTTATAAGCTCAGTTTTATTCTGGGACACTCTTGGAGGTTGTGTGAGAATGGCTGCAGAATGACCTAACTGGCAACAGGCTTTCTACAGACCGTTTTTTTTTTTTTTTTGTATGCCAATTCTCAGGGCAATTACTGCAGTTGCCCTTTTTATATCAGCATCTTGGGTGGCTAGGCCTGGGGTTTGCTCACTCTTTTTAATAGTATAATTTCTTTTGATAAATAAGCAGCTAGGATTTTTTTGTGTCCTTTTTTTTTTTTTTTATGAGAATACTTCTTTTCCTCTGGGACTTCCTATGTACAAGTGGGCTTAATGCAGATGCCTGCTTTCACACAATATAAAAGATGATTTAAAAATGAATCAAAACAGTTTCACCAACTATCTCCCCTCTCCCTCTAACCTTCACTTAGATTATTTCTTAGTTCTGAAGTTTTTATGGAATGACTCATAGTAGAATTTTTTTAAAAATAAAACAAACTGAAGAATTTTGCTTAAATTTTGAAAGTGATTTTATGGGTGCAGCACAATCGATGTGAGTTTTTGCTGTTGATTTGAATGAGGCCTGGATTTAATTCTGAGCTCTTACTGGAGTTTTATTTTTGGATTTCACTAATAAACTAAATTGTCTTTATTATTAAGATCAGAACTCTAAGATCATTGTTTTCTGTTCTCTGCATGACTATGGCATATATATTATTGTGAATCTTCAATTTAGGTGCCATCTGTGGTATTTTTTAAGGAACTAAGCAGTGAGAAAAGAACTATCACATCTCCCCAGCTGGTTTTTGAAAATGACATGTCACAGTGGAGTTAAAAGTTGGGTTCATTTTTAAGTATATTTCTTTGAAGAAAGTGTTAAAGATGTTATCTCTGTCAGATATTTAAACGTTGCTAAAATACTTCAGCGACTTTCTTGCTTTGCTGATTATGAAGAGTGTAATAAAACCGTGCTATGTGACAGATTTAGACAGCTGGCTCATTCATGAGAAGTTCACATTTTTGTCACCCACGTTGAATAAGGAAAGATTAGATGCTAAGGTCAATTTACAAAAATGGTTGTCAGGACATTTTTTAATTGTAAAACTTTTTGTGATGGAATTCAGGGAAAAGACTAAAGGCAGAAAGCAGCGGAGACAAAGAGCTGCTATTAACCTACAGATGCTACCACAGGGTTCATTTTAAGATTGGTCACACTGCTTAGCCAATGAAGTGTTCGTGTGACTATAAGGGACCACCCTTTTCTGGGGTGAGAGGGCAATTTGGTCTTCATGCTCATTTAATCCCAAGATGTCTTTCAATGGACTGCCAGTTGAATCTACATTGTGCAAAATTATGCATGCACTTTTTAATGCAGACCATTGTTCTCTGAGCACTTAACCAAGATCTCTCAACCAATTTCCATTTGGCATGAGGTCACTCGAAACCCAGGCAAACATTTATGGAAGGCAAATGTAATCGTCTGTTCCCCAGAGCTGGAATGTGTGAGACACAGAAATGCAAGTATCAGTTATGCTGTAATTTCAGATTTCATACTCACTAAATGAAGACTAACAAATTCCTATGAGGGAAAACGCATTGCATGTTGCTGCCCTGGAGAGATGATTTTACTACTGGAGAGTAACATGGTGAAAGTCTTTTAGATCTGTTTGGCTAAAATGTTGTCAATTGTTGATGCATGAGCAGCTGCTTCTAAGGACCACAGGATGTGCACACTGGGGCTGCTCTGCTTTCTTTTCTTAGGCAAGATTTTGTAAAAGCTGCAGTAGGTAGTTTGCAGGTAGTGCAAAGGAAACCTGATAGTTGGTAAGTAGTGAACGAAGAAACTGCCAGTAGAGCTGGGAGATGAGAGGGCACCAGTTCTGCAGATACATCTAATTAAGTAATACCTTAGAAAACCTGACTACAGCATGTACACCACATTTATTGATGCATTTACAAAGACTCAGTTTTCTGTTAGCTCTCCAAGGAACATTTAGAACTGCATTTGGCAAGAACTGCTGTAGGTTTTGCACAAGTGACACGTGACAGTCAGCCCCGGAACGCTCCGTTCAGTGTGGCATCAGCAGAGGCTGCCTGGGTATAACCTCTTACACTGTCCTGCTACAGTGAAAATCACTTTATGGACACTTTTAACACATGCTGGAATTTTATTATGGTTGGTGGACGTTTGCTTTTTTTCTCATCCGCTGTAAATGAACACAAGTTGACACAAGGGTACATTTCTAGATTAGATGCACAACACATTAAAGTGTGTGTGTTTGCTCTCTCTTTCCCCGTCTTTCCAATTAAGTTGGTGAAAATGTAACTTTAGTATTTTACAGGACATGGTAAAGCTGTCTCATCTAGGTGATGTCTATATTATAAAAATAAAATAAAATAATATAAATATGTAACATGAACCCAGTGCCCATCGTTAAATAAAATATATGATAAAAAGCAGACCTTCTAGGATGACTGGTTTTGAAATATGCGAATATAATTTAATTATTAAACACTTGAAACAATCTTGATATTAAGCTGCGATAACCAGATTTTTGCATCTATGCTAGATAAAGAAATAACATTCTGTAATAGAGTTACATTGATGAAAGTGAAGGTTACAGTCTTACAATGAATTGCCTAGATAGGAATGCATTAAGCAGTTCTGAAATATTGTCTCATGATGGAGTTCAGTTTACCTTAGAAACTGTTACAACTGGATTTTATTAAGTCCAGCAGTTTATACAGCGATGTTTGGAAACTGCTTTCTCACTGCTATAATCAGATAGGTACAGGAACGAGATTTCTGGGATGTCAAAGAAGCCATTAAGACATCAGGAAAGTCCTTTGACGAAAATGTGTTTTACAGTGGAATTGCTTCGTAAACTATTTCTCATGAAGAAATAAATATTAAAAAAGATTCCACTCTCTGCAAAACCGTATTTGTGATAGCGGCTGCGTGTGTATGTGTGCACATATTGGGTATCGGGACGTCTGCGGAGACGTGCAGCAATATTTACACACATACGAGGGATTTTTCTGCACATTTGTGGATATTACACTTAAATTAATAAAGTAAATCAAATCACCGGTGTTTGTTGCAGGATAACAGTCTTTCAAAAATGACAGGATTCAAAACAAATGCCCGTTGAAAGTGGAGTTTCCAAATAGTCCCAGAAACTATACAATGTAGCTGGTTAGATCCAGCAAATAGGATGTCATGTCTAGGATCTGATCAAGAATACCTGCCCTTGTCACTCTTCGGATGTTTCTATCCACTTGTTCACACTGCGGGCCGAGATAGCCTTTTTTACATAAGCATTTATTGGGCCTTACACAGACACCTCCATGTCGACAGGCTGGGTCACATTTTGCTGTGGGTGAAAAAACAGCGATTTTCCAATTTGTTTAGAACATCACAAACCAAAAAAGATACAGTACACATTCATTTAGAGCTTTGCTAACCTTGTCGTGATAAAGCATATAAATTAGAAACAACATAGAAAGGATGAAACATTAGGAGTGTTGAAAGCATATCTTTTAAAGTTTTAGAATATTAGGGGGAGGAATTAATTTTGTATGTCTGAGAGGATGTCATCCGGGAAAGACTGATAAACTCAAATAACAGATTTTTTAAAAATGTTCAATTCCCATATTCAGGTTTTATTTAGACTCTCAGGCAAACTCCTTTGTGTACTTAGAATTCTGCACTACACATGTGCCTTAGCAAAGCAGACTACACCTGACCAGAGATGCTCTCCCTTGGCTCTTGAATCACTTAATGCTGGGACCAAAATTGAATTCCTTTTAGAGAAAAGAGAGCCAGAGTATTTTTTCAACTATTTTTATCAGTTATATAAGTTTCAAAGTTTTCTCTTTAGCAGATGCCTGATTTATCTGTGGAGTTCTAGGTTATCAGCTTGCTTCAGTTTTTCAAATATAGCTCCTATTTTAAATTGCAGCCAATGTTAGCAAAACTAATAATCAGTAACTTTAATTGTGGAAGTATTTTCTTCTGGGGTAGTCACAGCACTGTGATATATCTAATGTATATAACATATCTTTCTTTTTCTGCAGGTGTTATGCTGTTTAATGTTACCTATTGCAATAAGCTTTAATATGGATTTATGGATATTTATAATACACTATAGAAATACAGGTTTCTTGATTTTATCCATGAGTTTCTTAATTACATGAAAAAGGAACTCATACCTTGTAAGGTAAATTTTCTTATTTAAACTATAATAGTAGCTTGAGGTTCAACTTAGAACATCCCTATTAATTGCTGTGTGGGATACAGGGAAGGAAGATCCTTAGTCTACATATTTTCTGTGGCTTTCTTGCTCATTGTGTCCATCAAATTATCTATCATAAAGCTGTGATCTTTTAAACAAAATAGGTTATTCAAGACCTATTTATGTTCATGTTGGAGGCATTTTTTACTTTAAGTTCCACTTGGACAAAGGCTGTAGAATGGGCCTCACTCTCTAAGTGTAGGTGGGCTCTGACTGACAAGTGAGGACAATTGAAGTTGGGCTATTTGGCCAGATTACCTCATCCATTTCTCTAACCTGCCTTCAATGCTGGGTTGTAGATGGCCAGCTCCTGAATCTTTGCCAGTAAATACATTATTAGTGATTAATTCTTACATTTCATTCCAAAGTCACTCCTACTCATCACTAAAAACCTGGAGGTTGCTGAAATATACACTCCAGGGCTTCATAGCTGGCCCTGCTTCACCAGGGCCCTCCTGAGTGCCCTTCCAGCCTGAATTATCCATGGGATCCTTGTTTCCTCTTAGTCCCTGCTATTCCTTTGAGTTCTACTGCCATTGTGTTAACGTTATCTCTTTGTGTGGGCACCTGGTCAAACTCACCAACCAAATACACCCAGTCAGAGGACTCTGCTGATGCTGAGGAATAATATCTTTGTAATAACATCTCCTGGTACCCAGGCTGGCTCTGGAGTATCTGCACTGGCCAAAATGACACAGCTCAGGCAGAATCACAGCCTCTGAGACAGTGATGGCTCAGCTGTGACACTCCAGGCTCATTCACCTCACCCCTTTGCTGGCACACCTATCATCTTAGTTTGATCACAGTCACTTTTCCAAGTGACTTTTAAAATCTAAAGCAGCAAGATAGCACTTAATGAAGTCACTGTAATAATGGATCACCATAACATTGATTATTAGCTGCTTTGTAGTAAGTTGTACATGGAATTCTCTTTAGCAAAATGGAGCCATTTCATTTTGTAGGACCAAAAGGAAGAATGTACCAAAACTAAAAAATCTGCATTAAGTTAGTGAAGTGCAAAATATGCAATGGAGACCTGCAGTTCTGATTTACCATCTTTCCTGACAAGTCTATTTGACACTGACAGCGATAATGCTGCAAGTGAAAGGTGAATGTCCAAACACAGGATATGTATTTCATTTTAAAATCTTGGTGAAAAAAAAAAGAATACAGTTGTCATATTTATGCTATCAATTGCATTCTTCACTGGCTCACAGTGCATTAGATGTTTTAGAATTGTACTCATCTCAAGACTTACTGTTCTCCTACAACTCACGAAATCAGTTTTTTTTAATGTTATCTTAGAATTGAAGGCCAATATATTGATCAACATATACCTGAAAATTTCTCTGAGCAAATATAAAAGCTAATTATGACATGTCACTGCTTTTTTCACTTGTTGCTATGAATCTATATACAAACCAGTTCTGCAGAACTCTCCTTCCCAGCCTTGATTACAGCAGCATTTTCCTGTGGGAGTGCAGTGCCCGTTCCGACAATGCCTTGAGCATTCAGATGTCAGTATCTGTGCAGGCTGAGCTGTTCTTTTGCATTCTTCAGGGACTAAAGGCCTGAACAAAACCATACAAACCAAGCAAAGAGTTAAAAGTCAGGATCAAGGAGAAAAATTTTGATTTTTTTATTCAAGGTCTGATTCTCTGCTATAGTATTATCAGTAGGAGAAATCATGAGATTTCTTTTTCCTCAGAAAAAACAGAAAGCATAGACATGATATGTTACAGTACAGAAAAATATAGTGCAATTTGCTATTATTTCATATAACTGCCTTCAGACATCTTCTACAAGATTAAGGAAGAGTCCTTGAGAATTCTTGAAGCATGAACTTGCCAAAACCAGCTTGCTGAAGGTTCATAAAGCTGCCAGCTTATCGCAGGCAGCATCTGATGGTATCTTTTTGCATTTCTAGCTGATCTAGATTTCCCCTAGGAAAGGGGGAAGAGTAACCTGAACAAGTTTTATGTCACACATTATGACGTGTAATAATTTGGCAGAAGTACGTCTGTCTACAAATTCAGTTTTACACTGCTGGCTTTTTATTTCCATATTTTCATGGAATGATACTTGGATTGTGCATTCTGGATGCTTATTTAAGCATCTGAACATCAGGAAAGACTTTCTCACTCTGAGAGTGACCAAGCACTAGCAGAGGTTGCCCAGAGAGTTGTGGAGTCTCCATCACTGAAGATACTTGGAAGTTGTCTTGACATGGTCCTGGGAAATTGGCTTTAGGAGTCCCTGCTTGAGCAGGGGGTTGGACCAGGTGCCCTCCAGAGGTGCCTTCCAAACTCAGCCGTTCACCATCAGGTGATTCTGTGGAACGTATGCATGAAGGAAATTCTAGTTCAGCTGACTTAAAGTATTTCTGATACTGGATGTTTTGGTTGGGATGCTAAGATCATCCAAAAGCTACATGTTCCCAGTAGAGGTACCATGTTTTGTCTGTCCTGTAGGTTTGGCTGCACAGGTACAAGTTTGGAAAAGAATGTCAGGATCTCTCAAGTGATCTAATCAAGTAATTGAATAGGAGCATGATGGAAAATTAAGTTAATTAGTGACAAATACAAAATTACCCATTTTCAAGGAAATCATCTGAACTACTGCCATACATTCTAAGCTTGAAATGAGCAGGAAAAAGAGTTTTGTGGAGAACTTAGAGAAACCTTGGCTAGGTGTCCAGCTAGAATCCAAACAAACCAAAACAAAATTTTATGAGATAGAATAGAAAAGAAAATAATATTGTTCAATATACTGACATCAGTATCACAGTTCCGTGCAAATAGCTGGAATAGCAGCGTGTGCACTGATTGCCCTGTCAAATATCAAATTCCTGGACTGATACTCCTGTGTGGAGGAAAGGATAGTTTTTGGAGCCCAAAGAAACCGGGTATGATGGAGGTGCAGAAAACTGTGACAGAAGAAAAAGAGGAGAAAAACTGGGCATTCTTGTTTATCTCCCATTTCAACATCAGAAGAAACATCAAGGGAAAAAAATTAAGTTAAAGAAAATAAAATTACCTAGGTGAACTCGTGGCTTCTAAGATATCAAAAGATATCTGAAGCCCATGTTCTACTAGGATTTTAAATAGATATTTCTGTGTACAATGGGGCCATTCAAAGTAATAGTAGATAGGGTAAAAATAATTTTTTAAAAAATAAGCATTCATACCTAAGTCCCTCACTAGCTGACTGGGCTTACATTTCCCCCTCCCATTTTGGCAAGGATCTTGTTAATGGTCCATTACAGGGTTTCTTGCATTTTTCTTTGAAACAGGGTAATACAGTACAGGCCCACTGGTTTGTTTCAGCATAGCACTTTCTCTGCTCAGTCTTAATTACTGCCATGACTATTTAAACATCCACACACGAGAACTGGTTCCCCAAAGATGTTAAGGACAGAAAGAATGCGTAGATGCTTCTTTAGCATAGCACCAAGTCCTGATTTCCAAAGCATTTCTGAGAATCAGACTGAAGGTCCTGTATTATTTAAGGGCTTTGAAACATGTTTTGACACCTTTGGTGCAGCATATTTGAAACCCTTTCAGTTTTACTGTTTACATATTTCCACAGCTGTCTTTTAAATATAATGCATTCTTTTTTTGACCTGTAAGGAATTCCAGTTCTGTAGTAATGAGTGTATTACATATGATCTGGTTAGAAAGTTTCTACGCTTAAAAATTATATGCAATATTCACACACAATGCTATTTGGGAAATGGTTCCAGAAAATAATGTGATTTTCAGTGGAGACTTGTTCAGATTTAAAGTAAAAAGATCTGTCTTCTAATTCCTATGCGTGGAAAAAAAAAATCTACATTTGAAATTATTTCTGTATAGGAGGCAACATTCTTTATCTATCACTGTTAAAGCCCATTTATTTCAAGTTACTTTAAATGGGAGGCTTCTCTTTTTCTTGCTCAACCACAAGTACAATACAGTGTTTAGCAGGAAGCATAACCTCAGGCTCCTGGAGCATCTCTTGGAAAAGAGCTCTAGTGGCATATCTTTAGCAAGGAATGACCTCGTAAGTCACAGAGGTATTTTATTTGGGAAGATAATGATTTATTTTATTAATAGATGTGAAGTATTTATCTATGATAGTGCTGGAATATATGGTTCTTTTTGTATGTGATTAGGAAGGCAGAAGTCACACTTTTTTGTATCCAGTTGAGCATGGCTGGTCACTTTTATGATTTAAAGTTTTCTACTGCTCTCCGTACTTGTGAATATAACCTTGCCTTTTATTCTACCATCAATCAATAACTTGCACTCATCAGGCTTGGATAATATTTATTAATGGTGGGGTGGAGTAGAAACAAAGATGGAAAAAATTCTGGTTGGCAGGGTGCCTTAGGAGAAGAGGAATACAAATGCAGCTGCAGCGGAATCCTCGTGTGTGAGAACCGCTGGCTTTCCTTAGCTGTGCTCTGGGAAAAGCCACTCTTCTTTCTCAGGATTCCTGTGCTGCTCTGGGACCAACACGGATCGAGAGGAAGCCTCTGCCCCACAGTGCTCACACTTTGCATTCTTAGGGCTTGAAAGGGGTGGAAATGTTCAGGCTCAGCGCAAGTTGAAGTGAATCTCACAAAGATAACCCAAGTCCTGAAACTGACTGCTGGGACTCGATCTCTCCCGCACTTAGACAGGACCATGATTTTGTTTATGTAACCAGTGCTTCGCTGTGTCTCCTGACGTGGAAAATGGAGGGGAATAGATGGAGCCACACTCTGGGCTGGAGAGAACTTTTTTCCTTGTATCCTTCAATCTATAAAACTCTAAAGGGTACAGCTTGATTACTCTTACAGTAAGCACTATTTGGTCCGCAGAAAGTCAGCCAAAAATGTAGCTGATAATGACTATTTATATGGTCTGTACAATTCTAGTTATCTTTAAGAGCTGTTCATATATACAGTACAGTACAGTATATCTTGCTTGTTAAAACAGGCTTTCATGAAACTGTATAACAACTCTAAATGTATGGAACATGGAGGAAAAGTTGTACTGGGGGCTGGGGCCTCGTTGGATCCCTTCGCTGACGTGTGCAGTGAGCTGGGAATTCTTGACTGTGCAATGTGTAAAATAATTTTTGCTGCCTTACCATAGCTAGTAGAAGAAAGCAGCCTCTACTGTTAGTTTAGAAGCATATAAAAGTCCAACATGCTTTAATAGATTGAAATTCATCCTGGCATAGCTCAGGACTTCGTGCTTTCTTTAGTGCATCTCTTCACAGCTCCACTAAACACACAGAGTGATTCAGTTGCTGTATGTGCTATCTGTAACTCAGATGTGCATAAATCAATGCAAATGGAGGGCCAAACTCAGCAGTAAAACAATGGTACTGGACAGAAAACTATTCCTCCACCAGGCTTTTGACACAATATCAAAAATCTCTACTTCCCCACTAAAGTGAGGAAAAAAAAGCCAGACAAAATTCCTGGATGTTCATATTCAAACAAGAGACACTGCTGTAGAAATCCTGATACAAAATATATGGAATGTTATGCTTCAATTACCTGCACATACGGTATTAGGTATTAGAGTGATGCTTAAGTATATCACCAACATTTGTGCATTAGTTGTTGAGGTTTTTTCCTTTATAAGGGAAAATGTCAAGAAAAAAAATTTTGTTTCACTCCTTGTCATAGCCTAAATTTACTACTTGTCATAGAATAAATATAGCATCTCTTCAGGTACAGCTTCTAAAATTAAAAAGTATACCTTTAGTCCTGGGAGAGATGCCAAAAGCTCGTTACTTGTCTCCAGATTTACTACATGGGAATAATGTGGAAAAAACTCACGGCTTTTAAGATTTAAACTCAGCAGCATATCAAATTTATTCTTATATGGTATACTTGTTCATGACCTCTAGTCTTAAGAAATTCTGTCATGTTTGAAAACTAGTCCCTAGTGAAGCCTGTATCAATGTTAATAGCTAAGAGGTCAATGCAACTGCTAAACAGTTTGTATTACTGTCAGGGTGGTCATGAAAACAACACCTGCTGCATGAGCACTTGGCAGCTGGGTCAACAGGCACTGTGGGAATTTATCAATTTAGGGGGCCACTTGCATAACACTTTGACTGATGAATTGGGAAAGACTGGCTTACTGGGCTAAAGCTGCTCTATTATGTGTGACTTTCTTTAGGATGGCAGAGGCTTCCTGCAGGCTCCAGAAAATAAGCAAAAGATAAACTGAGCTGGTTTTTTTCCTTATAAAGTGATAAAAAGTGAGAACTCCTTAACAGCCAATGCTAGAAAGACTTTAAGAAAGGGGGAAAAAAAATACGAAACCAAAACAAAAACTTTTACAGTCAGTGAGCTGTGATGTGATTGAAAAAAATCCTTAGGTTTTTCCATCGTGGTTACAAAGGAGTTTTTGTGAAGTACTTCTGTAAAGTGAAACTCTCTAGACTGGTATTTGCAAAAAGCTCTAATTTCTCTTTAGTGTCTCTTGTGGGAATAGTAACTGCATGTGGGTAGGTAAATGAGATAAGAATTTTGCATGCTCCGGCTAAACTAAACATAATTAGACATTAATTCTGGCTTTCCATTCCCTCAAATGACTTAAGGGATAGTAACTTTCTGAACAGAAAGAAATCATATGGCCCACCTGGGTTGGTGAGGGCATTCACCAACCAAACTGGCTCCTTCTACAGAGAGTTTCCAGTAGGAGCTTTGGAGTTTATCTATAACCCATCAGAACTGAGTATCTCGATGCAGATTACTCTAACACTGCATGTTTCCATTTCCGTAGTAATTAAAGTCTCAAACAGGGCTACACTTTCATAAATCCTTTTCTTCTGTCATACCACCGAACACTCCTGACTCATACTAAAAAATCAAATCACAAATGGTTTTCTAAAGAGCCTGAACAACGTCAAAATGAGGCACGACCTAGATACTGTCCCTTCGTGTTTGAATTCAGTCTGTTTGGAAATACTCTCCGACAGCGGAAATCCCGGAAGGTGATGATGGAAAGGATGATAAGTGGAATTATATACTCTGGAGGGGCATGAAAGAGGAGTGAGATGGTTTGAATCAAGTTCAAGTTTCAATCCAACGGGAAGCAGCTATTCCGGCTGTTGATACGAAACACATTGAAATCCAGATCTATAAGGTGCTATAAGGAGAGGAAGAGGAAATCTTCTTCTGTGTGCAGGAACTCATACTCAGGCTCTGCCCTCCTTCATAAAAATCACCTGCTGGTTTCAGTGAGCCATCCTGGTCAAAACGATTACTCATCCCCTTTGGAATCACCGTATTGATGGCGGAAACTCTTTAAGCTTCACACTTAAAACTTCACAAGAGATACAGAACATCTTTTAAACGGAAAACTTTTGCATTGTCTGTCATTTTGAGAACACTTCCCTGAATATCTTTCCTTTTATCTGTAATTTCCTTAGAAATTAAAGTGATCATTATTATAAGTACTCTAAAAGAAGACTTACAAAGCCACTTTATGGCTGTTCTCCTACCATCCAAAGTTTATTTTCTTACTTCTTGGTCTAGTAATAATGTTTAAATTACAGACTGCATGGACCTATCAACAGATCTTACTTATTTAAATATTCATTTTCACAGTTGGTTTTCTCTCATCATGCTAGAAGAATGATTACTTTTTCTTTTCTAATGGGTTTGTCTCCTATTTTCTCTGTTATCAACTAACTGGAATCTTTGGACCTCTATACATTTTCGACATCACTGTTTACTTAGTTATTTTTTCTTTTGAATTCATCAATACTTTTGTGATTGATATTAGTAAGTATTTTTAGAAACAGAAAACAGGTCAGAAAAGTTATGAAAGAGAAAGTAGAAAACTAGAAAATAAAAAGGTTTTGGTTCTTAGCCACAAAAACAATTTATAAAATGCTAGTATTTGCATTGACCTTCAAGATATCTGACTGACCCTACCTTTTAGTTGAGAAGAACATTAAGTCTTTCTCCCTATATTTTCCCACAAGTTGAAAATATAAGTTGTGATAACAGGATTTTTGGTAATTATTAAAAAATGGATATATTTTTCAGGGACAGCTTTAAATTAAGAACTTCTCTTAACTGCCAGTTTAACTAATGTGCCCAATGTTGGTTTAATATGCTTGTAATTTTTAATGTTTCCCACATCTCCTCCACCCTCAAAGCTAAACATGCTATTGGCTATACTCTTCTCTCTATGGGATTTTTGATAATATGTAGTATATCTGTATTTTGCAGTTCCCTCACATACTTTTTAAAATCACTTCATTGCCTATGAGCTATCAAGCCCTAATGTATCATTATAACAACCTTTTTACAAAGAAAAGGATTATTTCACTCGGTGCTTTCAGTGGGAGTCTATTTAGTTATTGACATGAAGTATTTGGAAGAACTGGACAAAAGTTTTACTGTGGTACCTGGAATGCTGTATTTCAAACTGCTTTGATGATTGTGGGATTCAGAACCTCCATGTTGATCATGTTCATCAATTTGTAATATATCCCTCATTTTAACACCTCATTTCTGTTACATTTGAAGGATTGTTTTAGGATGGGACTTCCCCATTGCTGAGTATTGAAGACTAATGCCTGCCACACAAAGGGTTCTCTGGATTACCCTCATCTTCTGATCTCTTAATGTTTTAACCTGCCCACCTAATTTTATTTTTTTCTATATCCTAGTAATAGATTTCTGTCTTAAGCTACATTTGATACAAGAAAAATAGGAGTCATGGTTATGTTTGAGAACAACTTTGATTATGCAGTAGTTTTCTACAAGACAAGAGGAAATGGCCTCAAGCTGTGCCAGGGGAGGTTCAGGTTGGACATCAGGAAGAATTTTTTCACAGAAAGGGTTTTTAACTGTTGGAATGGAGTGTCCAGGGAAATGGTGGAGTCACCATCCCTGGAGGTGTTCAAGAAACAGCTGGACAAGGCACTCAGTGCTGTGTTGGCAAGGTGGTGATCTGTCAAAGGTTGGACTCGATATCTTGTAGGTCTTTTCCAACCTTAATGTTTCTATGATTCTAAAAAGATCAAAAGAAATCAAATCCTTCACCTTCATGTAATGTTTATTTTTTAAAATAAAAGAATAATTTTGTAAGTTTGCAGCAGCATACAAATGAGCACCTGCAGAAGAAGGATGGGTTTGCATGGAATTATTGATTTCTAGCAAGGGGCTACTGCAAGAAATTATAATTTTGTTTTTTACACTGCCACAGGCATGGAAGATGCTCTTTGCAAATTAACAGGTCTGCCAGGGGCCACCTCTCATAGGGTTTTTTTAATAAATAATTAATTTATAAGACATGGCAAATCAATAGTTTGATGATTTTATTTTTACCTGCTACTCATAGCCCACCTGTAGCATCTTTACTTTGTGTTCTAGAAAGCTTAGCGTGGTTTATGTGTATACTTTCTATGTGTGGGTTTATGTGTGGGTTTATGTGTATACTTGCTGTATTGGTATGGTGCACACCATGAGGAGAAACAGCAAAATATTAACATGGAAAAGAATATTATGTTGTAAATAACAATATTTTGTTACTAAAACATTGCATGAACATTTGCCAAAGCCATGGAATTTTTAAGTTGTTTACAGGCCTGCTAGGAACTTAGCATGGTATGGTAAATAGAGCTGTAATGCTCTTTTGTGCAAGTCACTCATTATCTTTCCCTTAAAATCTGCAATGGTGTGAGACTGAAAAACAACAAAACTCAAAACATTGCCTGAATGAAAATTATCCCATGTTTCTGAGAAGCGTTACCAAAAACGATATCCCTTTGCCACAGTCTGTTTAATTTCAACTGTGTGCCAATTTACAAAAGTATTTTATAGTTTTCTGGTTACTTTCACCAGTACCCAAACACAGTCTTGACCCTTTTCCATGCATGAAAACAGCCAACCGTGAGTGCAGCAATGGGAGGTCTGGCCTTTCAGGTATGTCAGCTGAAGACCACCCTACTGGAAGAGGTAACAAGAACAAAAAGCTGAGGTCAAACGAGGCAGCCCCATGTAATTAGATACTAATAGTGGATTTAGGGTGTAAAATTCACTTAAAACCATACACCAACAGACTAAACAATCCCAGGAAGAATGGCAAGTTTTGTTCTAAAAAAATGTTTTCAATACCAGAAAGCATAAATAAAACATAGATAATAACCTTGACTGACAGACTGCACTAACCTGCAGTAACATCTGCTTCCAAATTATTTGCTGTAGTTTTGGGATAGTACAATTATAAAACACTGAAACTCCACTACCACTGAAACTCTACTGTAACTTACAGTACAGCGTGCATTCAATGTCATGATTTTCTTCTTGTATTCGCATGTTACCCTGGTAACAATGTTTAGAATTTAAGTTTGACAAGAAAATGAATTCCTCTCTTGACAGCAAAGCCAAAAATGGAAGTCTAACTGTATCAGGAACATGCTGAAGTAGATGCTGAACAAATAGGCAGCTGCTTTTGCAGGTATGATGGGATCAAAGTAATTATACAGCAAACTTGATTTCTGTTGGCTGTCTCATTTTGTGTTGATTTCTGATACTTTTGCAGGATGGATGTGCTACTTTTACACGTCAGAAGTTGGTCTGATAGAGCAGCAACATCCATCACGAAGAAAATGGTATTCCCCCAGCTAAAGTGAGTATCTGCTAGTCATCAGCTCTTATTGCTGCTGGGGCCCCTGGGTCATGTTGTGAAGTGGCTTTTTGCAGATTCCTGAATATTTTCATAGCTCCAGCTGCTCTGCAAAGATCATGCCTCGAGGAACTTTGGTTTGATAATTTTCATTTATCCTTATTTTACAACTGATAAATTAGTCTAAATAATTAGACCAATCCTATTAATTCCATGTCTTATAAATCACTTGAGCGGGATTTATAAGCCCTTTGGAAGCAGTTCTTTAAGAACTGTTAAAGAATTTCGTGTATTTCTGGCACCGAGTCCAAGGACAGAGGATTTCCCTCCTTGGTACTCCAAGCCTGCCCAGGGAGAGACAGGTAACTGCAGGGGTATGGAAGGGTGTTGAATACCAGTAAGCAGTGACAACTCACATCTACTGAGAACTGAGTCCTCTCTACTGTTCTCCCTTGATGGTATCTCCTGTACAACAGAAGAGATGTTTGGGAAAGACTGAACGAGTCCCTTGGAGCTTACTTATGGCAAAACTGACAGTGGCTAAGACTGCCAAGTTATTTTCTGTAGTTGCTTTTCAGTACATAGAGCAGGTATTGTCACACAGTGCTGATCTTTGGAGCCAGCTCCTGTTGTGCACTGTCCCATCACAGTAGCAGGTGAGGAAACAGCAGCACTGGGGAGAATTCCAGCATCTGCCTTCCATTGATGCTGTGTAACTTCTGTGGTACTTACAAATCATTTGGCTTCAGAACTACCAGGAACATATCTTACCAGTCCATATGGTTCCACATTAAGTATGTCTGCATCTCTATGAAAACATACTAAGAATATACATCTAGGTGGGAAATTGGGCAGCTTTCAGCACAATGTCAAAGTGTAAAAATTCCCAGAAGTTAGTGCTGGTTACCCCTCTGTTGTTCTGACACTCGATTCCTCTGAGACAGAGGATCAATTCTGCATGTTGCTGCTGGAACATTTGCTTTTAGGGAGCCCCCTGCATTGAGTATTTTCCTTTTTATTGAACATCAGTATTGCATAATTCAGCCACATGAAGAGAACTGCAGTTACCTTCTGGTTTTTAATCTACTGAAGGAAAGGCTGGTCTCACAGAGAAATGCAATGCTCACCTTTTTGGGTCAACAATCTTGTAGAGTTTTCCACTGTGAGGCTGTGTCATACTTTTACTGCTTGATAACAGGTAAATCTCACCTGTAAGGGAAACCAGTGCAATAAATTAGTTCTCCTTTCCTAAGATGTCAAATAAATGACTTTTGTGATCTAGTTGTATTTGCCAAATGAAATTAAAAAAAATTCCAAAGAAACACTGAAGTATACAACAGAATCATTTGCTATTTGAAAATTTATATAAGCATTTTCCCCAAACTGATGCTAAAATGTGAAAAATATTCTGTCCTGAGAGTTTTTTCTTTCATATAGTATAGAGTTGGTGAAAAAAAATTTAATTGGTGAGGAAGGCAGAAGAGGGGGATCAGTCTGCTCGTGCAATATCTTTGCCCCTTAATTCTGTAATGTTGGGAATAAAAGCGAGTATTTTATACATTGTGTCATAGTGGGTGACACGGTTCACAACATGTGAGACACAGTAAGGACCTCTGCCCCTTCCAACAACACATTCTCTTCTCAGTTCTTCTTACCAGGCTGCTGAGGTGTAGCTGAGAGCAGTGTAGACAGCTTTGCAAAGGACAGATAGCCTTCTTTTTAAACATTTACTATAATTACGAGTACTTCAGCAGGAATTACTGATAAGCCTTATAATTTAAGAATAATTCTTTTAGTATTTACCTAATTCATCTTCTCCAAATCCCAAGACAGGGCCTGAAAAGAAACCTCTACATGAGCCAGTGTTGCCAAGACAGAGGGGTTTCTCTTGCCACTGTTTGGTTGCAGGACTCTGTTGCAGCGTTAAAAAATTTCTGCATTCAAAACCACATAAAACAAATTGTTATATTACATTTTGAACAGAGAGTTTTCATTGTCCAGATAAATAAGTAAACACTTGCTGCAGGTAGCCTCATAGATACCCCTGTGCAGTTCCTTGTCTTATGATTGTCTGTACTTTTTTCCAAGGATTAGGTATGTTCTGTATGTCACCATCCATTAGATTGCTCTGCTATTTTACTCCCCAGTCTAGAATCTAATCTGCATTACCACGCTGCTAAACTGGCAAAGTGATACAATATACAAGACTGTTGGTATGGCTTTCCACAGGCAGCTGAGTGACTAAATACACTTTACACCTGAAGCATTTTTGTTCAAGAGTGAGATGTACAAAACCTACCCATTGCGGTCTCCAAACACGTAACTTCCATAGAGCCTCTCTGACTGGCAGCCCCGATACACAAATCCACCAACCAGGGGTCCACTGCTAAATGGTTTGAATTCTAGAAGTGAGGGCTCACTCTCTGAAAAGGAACTACCATAGCATTAGATCATATGCATTTTCATATTGATGCACATTTATGAAAATGTTGCTGCTTCAAGGAAAGAGATTAATTCCATTTAAAGATTCCTCAGAATTCAAGATGTGTTGCCAGAAATGAGATGTTAAAAAAAATCAGAAAATTACAGCAAAGTCTGTTTGTGAAACAATCCATTAGAGTTTTCAAAAGGAGAGGCTATAATTGCTTTCTTCCATGTGCACAAGCTGGGAGAATAAAACTACATAAAGATTAGGCTGGACTTCCATTGAAATCAATGTGATTTAATTTCTACATGTCAATACAGTCTGCAGAATGGATCTCCTGAACTTCAGGAATAAAATAACCCCTGTTCACTATAGAGTCCAGTATCTAAGAGCAGGAATTCCAGTGATTTTCAATAGAACTTGTTTTGAAAGCTTTTCAATGGTTTGAGAAACTCTCCAAATCACAGTTTTAAATATGGTATGTGTGTTACATCCCATAAAACACTACTCTTACTGGCTGTAGCTTCTCTTGGTAATTTATTTTATGCTGCTGTAGTAGTTGCAGTTCCTATACTTTTTTCCCCCTTTTTTATTTCACAAAACCACAGAGTTTAGTCCTATCAAATAATTCTTCAAGGAAGTTTCAGTGTACATGCTCCTATTCATGCAATCAAATACTGCTTAGGGTACAAGTAGGCTCCATTTGACATGCTAGCTGCATAATTTTTAAAAAGGCCACAGCCAACAGACCAGTTTTTTAATAGGAATTTTTTTTTTAGTTGGAGGGCTATCTGCAAGTCTTTGATAAATGCATTTCCCAGATTGTTCTACATGAGTTAGAGCTGAAATTTTATGGGGGAGAAAAGGATGATGAACTCTTTTTATTGAAGCCATTGACCCACAGCCTAGTATTAATATTGGCAAGCTGCTCTGGATAGACACAATATTGCTTAGTTTACACTCTGCAATAAGGATGCAGTCAAAATTCCATTGGAGCAGTGGTTAACCAAATATTATTCTTTGGTTTGGCTTTTATAAAACGGACACAGAAAATACATGCAATAAATGAAGCAGTACAATTGCATTATGCTGTTGTGTACTATTGTGCCAGCCAGCACAGCTGCTTTGCTTTTAAGGGAAGTACAGGTGGGAGAACCTAGGGATGTGAATTAGAGAGGGAAATGCTACATTCCAGGAGACAGGCCAGTTCTCGCTGCCTTTACACACCGTTGGCATTTATCACGTGTTACCATAAGGAATTTACAAGCTGCTAAATGGGCAGTCAAGGCAGGTGATAGCTCAGAGGAAGGGTCACCTGGCTTGCCTGGACTAGCAAGAGATCTTGGTGAGTATCAGAGTTAAACATCAAACTGAAATTGTGACTGACAACCATACTGACTCAGAACGTGAAGCCCTTTAATATTTTAAAGTCCCTAATTGAGTATATTTTTCTTTTTGTAACCTAATCTAAACTGGTCATTTATTATGAAGTAGTAGCATAGTGCCTTTTTAAAAGTTTTTTATTTTTAGTAACATTTAAACAGAGCTCAGTCATTTCCCTGTTTGGTTGTGGTCTGTTGTTGTCTATCTCACTTTTTCCATTATAAGAGGCACATTACATGAGGTTTCCATTCTCTGTCTTAAAAGGTTATTTGGGAAAGACTAAGAATACATTTTCATCGTTTCCTGATATTCCAAAATATTCTCTTTATGAGCCAAAATATACAGCAGCAGTGAAATCTTTGACAGACTAGCAACTGTCAAATTTGTTAAATCTTATTTACATGATATTCTACACCAACAAGAACAAAGTTGAGTAATTTCCATTTGGTTTTGTCCTGCAGCTTTTATCTGCTTCTACATTGAAGTTTGCTCTTGAAAAGATAGAACTTTTATTCTGTCTCTGATAAGTTACCTATCCTATGTATGCTCTAATTTTCCTATAATGGCTATAAAGTCCTTTATGTATTCTCTTCTGCTTTCTATTTATTATTCCATGGACATAGAAACTGACTGTTGCCAGCAGCTTTACCCTGGATAGAACTTACCATAATCTTTACCCTTTATTATTTGTAAGATTCTTGCTGAAGATCTGTTCTTTCCATTTGAATCTGAACAAAGTATAGTTAAATTGATGTTTACATCTGTTGGGTGCCGGTCCACAGCACAACTATAAAACAACAAAGAAAGAGAAAATCCATGAGAAAGGTGAGTTCATAACATATAATTATCAATATGAAGCATTACATTTTAAAGTATTATTGTTTCTTTGTGGTACCTACTCATTTGAGGGACCTATTTCATGCTGAGCCAAAACACCTGAGAAATGTGTTAGATTTATATACAAGAGCTAATACAACTTTCCCATTCCTACACCATTTCTAGGTAATGTGAAATAAAACTATTTTTCCCTCACGATAAAATGTAGTCTGCTCTATAGCACCTGAAAAGAATAGTGCCTTAACCAAGCTAAATGAACTTATATGGTGCAGGAATTTTGGACTGTTAAAAAGTCCAAGAATCAACTCCTTATCTGAACAACTTGACTTTCTGATTTTTTTCGAACCATGTCTTTAAATGTCACTTCAGTACTACCACCCACCTAATTTGCTGAATTATGTGTTGTTTAGTTAAAGCATTGTTCTCCTCCTTGCTATTGTTTAGATATCACCAGATGTTCTCATTTGTTTTCCATGTGCCCTTTTTTCCCAGTCAAGATTCCCATCTCAGCTGTACTTTACCAACTCTCTGCTTTAAGCTCTTTTCTTTCACAAAGGTAGTAATTTTATTAGTGATTAAAACCAAAAAATGCTGTATTTTGTTTCTGTCATTTTGGTCTTGACTTGTAGTAGTTATGCATGCTCTTCTCGTTCCCCTTTGCCAATGTACATTTGTTTCTAACAGTGACATATGTGTGGAGGTGGAGGAGTGGAAGATTCAAAAAGTTCATGAGTGCTTTTATTATGGAAATATTGCTGCCTGACTGTATAAAAAAAGTCGGGTTAAAAACAGTGTCTGCTCTAGAGTAATTTCAGTTGAATTGAAACTTACTTACCGGCCTGGATTATGTAGTCCATGTGCAAAAATCTCAGGAGGCTGGTTTGTGCTGTTGAAGTGTGGGTTGCTCCGTGGGATAGAATAAGGGACATTGCACAGGTCAGTATTGACATCGAGGCGCAATACAGAACCTGTAAAATCACTGAGAGAGTTGGAGGGTAAAATAATTGGGTTTTTAAAAGTATTCTACTGGTAGGTTTAATCCATATAATACTAGAGTGAACCAGCAAAATAAACGACCCACTTTACTGATTAAACTCATAGAGATTGATTTCGTGGTGGATGCAAGTCCAAAGAAGAGTGGCAGAGCCTATCCAAGATTCAGTTTGGCAAATACCTTGCCTTGTTATGTGCAAACTAAAACGCCTCTGACCATGTTGTTGGGAAGCAATTTGATCAATAAGAGCAACTTTCCAAACATCAAAATTGTTTATGGCTTCAAATATAAGGCTACTAACTCTTTTTACTGTGTGTCATCTAGAGTAACTATGGGTATTATCACTTTGTAATTACATAATGCTTTTTGCTCACACTTTGGATTTTACTCTTGAATTCAATGATTTCTAGTCACAATACAATCCAAAGACTAATTATATTGAAAGCAAGTGAGAAAAAAATGTTATTGTTTGAATGGAGATGTTGGTACTTTTTTGTAAGGATTCAGAACTTTCTTGTTATATGAAACGAGAGAAACTAAAATGTTTTAACTTGCATTTATGATTGTGATGGAGGAAAGAAGAAGAAGAGTGCCAAAACTCTTTTTATAAACATGAAAAGATGTGATGTTTAAATTCATTCCTTTCTGTCTTTCTTAATCATTAATCTGATCCAGTCTCCCCTAGTTTTACATTAATTTAAAACCCAGTATTACAATTGCCCTCTGGTCTGCATTTTAAGTATATCCTTGTACTTAAAAAATACTTAAAAACCGCAGGAGCACCTGCAATTCTGCTGAGCCACAGAAGCCTTTAAGCACAATAATAGAAGTCTGTCCAGTAGTAGTTTTTGTACCTTAAACCATCCATCTCCTCCATGTCATCTAGAGTGATCATGCCATCTCCAAGAAAAATGTATAGGAAACCGTCTGGGCCAAAGAGCAGCTGTCCTCCTAGATGCTTTCGATGTAGTTCTGCTACTTCTAAAAACACTCTTGCTGTCCTCATGTCAACTTGGTGTGGATTTTTCCTGCAAGTTAAAGATATGAACACAGTTTTCACATTTCACTATCATTGTTCTTCTTTCTAAAAATATACTTGACTCATTCAAATGATACTTTGTGATGTGGATGTTGTAACTTGATGGAAAAATGCCTAACAGTTTTTTCTGAGAAATTTCAATCATCTAGCATTCACAAACAATTATTTTGCTGCCTATACACAATAAGCAGGAAGTAATTATAATTAAAAAATGACAGAATAACTGAAAAAAGTCTTAAAAAGAAAAAAGCAGTGTACTTACTGTCATTCCAAAACCAAAGTTTGAAATGAAATCCACACTAGTTTTTCTGCAGGTGCCTAAGTTTATACATTGTAAACCTCGTATTCATTTTAGAAATCAGAAATACTAAAATGCAGAAGTTGCTGAGAAATACAGAGTTCGTGAATTTTAGACTTCTACTGATACCTGGATACTGTGTACTCTACGACCCTAAGGATGTGGTCATGAGGTCCAATAGCCCACCGTTCTTGGTTGGTGGTATAAGACACATACAGCTTTCCATTTTTCTTGTAATTGGGATGGAATGCAAGGCTTAACAGTCCTCTTTCATCTCCTCCCTGCAGTCAAATGAAAAACACAAAGAATTGTGAAGTTAATTATGTTCTTTATTGTGTTTCAGCTGGAACCCAAAAAAAAAAAAAAGTTTCTTTCTTGTGGATAATCTTTGCCCAAACTCTTTTATTTCTTTCCTGACTACTGCACAAAAAGGATTATAAAACATTTCACTTTGGGGAAGTCTTTAAGAGTTAGAACAAGGCAATTGCCTTATGTAGTTATCTATGCACAAGTCTGTTACGCCACTTTTGTGGAGTGATTTGTGTATGTAATCTTTGGGAAGCCATGAAGACAAGTTTAAGTGCTGTGAAGGATTCTTTGCTGGGTTACTAGGTTGCTTGTAATTCGTAGAAGACAAATAAAAAGGTCTATAATCAGCAGTCACTTCTAATCCAAGTATCCAAAACCTAAAACATAGTGCTGGCTGCCAACTCCCACTGTCTTGGCAATATGTTTAGAAAACAGTTAAATTGCTTGTGTAATATGTAAACCTTTGTTTTACCCTGGAGGCAGCAACATCAGTTGTCACAACTATGGTGGTCTGTTCATCATAGCTGGTGTACTGTAGGTAATAAGCAGCCTTGGTCTGTGTGCAGAGAAACCATCGTTTTACATGTGGTCCCTCACTGGAAAGGTTTTTTGTTATTTTTTAGAGTAAAAATAGAAAATTCTCAGCACAACTTGCTTTTGTTATTATGTTTGCCATGAAGATTAGTACAGTTATACGTTAGGCATCCAATCCATGTAATGTACTGTGACAATGCAAATACCCTGTGAACTTAAATAGAAGGCAATTTTCTTTTTGGCTTCTAAAAAGCTTCTAAAAATGTACGTACTATTAATATGCCTAAAACTGTATTTGTATAAATGAAGACTAAAACTTAGATTCATTTGTTGCTCTTGAGGCAATACACGGAGCAAAGCTGAGGCACAGAAATAAACACAGCACACAGATAACAATTCAAATTCGATTCATATATGTGATTATTTACAAGCTGATAGTTGTTTTGGAGTTTAACTCAGGGCTTGCCAGCCCTTCAAAACTAGAACCAGTGACTCTGTTGTAGATTCAAGTGCTCCAGTTCTGCACCCGTAAGGAGACGACGTTTTGCAACTCTAACCACACCCAAGATAACTAATTATGAAATTTTAAATTATAAGACAGAATGAAGCTTTTAAAATGTATTTTCACTTCAGAGTGATGGATGGGCCTGTCTTCCTGTTGAAAGTCATCCCACAAAGGGCCTAATTGGGAAAGTGCACAGCTTTAATTTATTTTAATTCAACATGATTGCCATACTTCCTTTTTAATCACAACCACCAAAGAGAAACCTGAGTCAGAAATGGAGATGTAAATAGGTCAAGAGATTTCCATACAAACAGATTTGTACAATGAAATCTGGATCCTGCTAATTTAGAGGCAGGCAAAATTTCCTAGTTTGTTTGCTAGAAAAATTTAGTTTCAGGGGGTTATCAGAGAGGTTAGTTTTGAAAGTCTAGTTAGAGCTGCCAAATCAGTTGCAGTCATCGTGGATGAAGGGACTGGCAATCCAGCTCTTTCTCCCTTATGAGCCAAAAATAATTCTGCAGCTGAGTCTGAACTGATTGTAGATATTATTGTTTGAGTTTCTAAGAGTTTTGACCAAGTTGCTCTGATAAAGTCTGAAGCAAAGGGAGGCAAATCAGTTGCTTTGGGAACAGGAAGGCATATTTCAAAGATTCCTGATGAATGATTCTATCTGTTGCGCCTAGACAAAGACAGTCCTATTTCTTCTCCTGAGAGATGAGTTCAACTCATTTAAGGGCCCAGGAATGTCAATGAGTCACCCTAGGTCTGCCATGCAAGGTGAGTTATTGAAAGTATTAGTAAGAAAAGATCTTTTTGTTACTAAGCTGAAGATTTTATTTAGTGCTTGGTGCCATGGCAGCCGTCTCAGTGTGAAAGCAAAGTTGTTGAAAGCATAAACAGGTGAAAATTAAATTAAGAGCTTTTAATGAAGTACACATGAAGCAAGAATTTGAAAAACGGATGAAACACGGGACCTGCAAGGTAGTAACTATGGCAAGTTGCATTTGTAGGACTTTTACTCATTGCTGTCTTGCATGATTCTGTTAGACTGCAATATATCTGTTTGTACATTGTTTCTACTGCTTCTTGAAAAGTCACACTGCTGTTTTTCAAAGTCAGATAGACATTTTGTTCTAAAAAGTCTATTTACTCATGCAGTTAATAAAAACTTTGTGAATATCCCTCCAAGATACTGAAATCAGTGCAACATCAAGCCATTAGTTGGCTTACGTTCAACTAGAAATCCAGATGAGTTTTTACATATTTAGTTTTCCTGGTTTTAGAAACTGATTGTTCATGTGTATTTTCAACTGTATCACTAACTGGCAAACCTGTTCTTTCCAACGAAATCACTGCTACAACTTCCATAGCTTTTGAAATACCCTCTATGTGCCAGAAAGTATATAGTTTTCTGTAGTGTTGTCTCATATGCTGTGTGGTAAATGGAGAGATATCCAGCAAAATCCCTTAGGAGTAGTCATTTAGTCCTATCAAACTGAATAATTATGCACAAAATTTCAGACTTTCTCTATAGAATATTCCTCACTTTTACTTTTTTTATCAATGGACTTTTGATGTGAAACCAGCATCCCAGGCTTTACAGTCTTTCCTGGGGATACCACGTGTCAAATATCTGTATCTTTTTCTTGGCAGGTTAATAAGTTATTGACATCCTTTTTTTTCAAAGTTTCCCTTTAGATGAAACCAGCACCAAAAAGCTGTAGATGATAAAGCAGCTCGTATGAGATTCTGCACTGCACTATTTGATGGACTAACCATTAATGTTTGTCAGTTGTATAAGGAAGGGCAAGAAGAATGAGACAAATCTTTGTATTCCATTGGGATGTCTGTTGAAGACAAAGAATGATGGTTGGCTGAAATGAGAATTAATTACTTAAACACACTGTGGACTGGGGCCAATGTGAAATTTGTGTCGTAACTAAATCTGGCAGCTCCCACTTTCGGTGTCTGCCTGTGCTGCTCTGTAGCTTGAATGCTCCCCTCTCCTGTTCGTGGCAGTGACACCTTCTGCGCCAATACTACACTTCTTCCAAAACTGATTTCCTTGGGCCAAGAACCTTGGACCTTTAAACCCCAGTTTGGTCTAGTTTAAGACCACAGCCATGAAAATAATTTAATTAGAATTCTATCAAGTCAGTACAAAGCCTAGTAAACATTAAAACAAAGTGTTTCTATATTTTTCATTTTTAAATGGCTGTTTCTCTTTGTCTTGTAATTTCTGTTATAATATATTTACAGTTGTAAAATGCACAACACTTGTAAAGTGCACAACATGATCCACTTTGTATTTTGACTCACACTAAGAGAAGTCACTTGTATTGTGAATACTGCATGTGAAGCATGTGAATACTGGATTTTTATAGAATGGTGCTATTTTCATGTAACCACTCCTTAGAAGTGGGCTCTGCTTCCAATTTGTGTGCTTTCAAATGTGCTCTGGTATATCTCTGATATTATAGACAGAAGTTTTATTATGTTATTAAGGTATTATACTTTTTCTATAATACAGAAACATATGCTGCACTTATTTTTAAGACATGCTGCCATTTAATTATGTCAATATATGTGTTATTACATATAGTAAATACAGAGACATATATAAAGGAATGCTTTAACTGGTATTTTAAACTATTTAATTTAAAATAGATCATATTGTAAGTATGACCCTTAATTACGTATCCTTAGTAGTAATTAATGCTAGTAAGCAAAACCAGACATGACCATTTATTTCCATTACTCTGTGTGGCTTAATAGTAAACAATGTAGGTAGCATATTCCAAGTTTTCCTTTAAAATTGATTTCAAAATGCACTCTTTATATAATACTTATAAAATAATGGTATTTATCCTTAACAGTACTATTATTATATATATATATATATCTCTATGGTGTATATGGTATAGAATGGTATTTATACTTAACTTATTTTTCTGGACAAACCCACTCTCATGTTGGAATGGAGTAACAACCTTTTTTAAAAGGGGTTGTGCTTAAATTATGCAAACTCAACACTGACTTATTATTTTAACTCTAATATCTTTATATCATTTGTTTTCATCTATTATTATAGCGCAAATGCTGGGTAAGTTGTTGAAGTAATATAGTCACCTTTAATTTAGTTTATTTCCTATGTAATAAATAGCATAACCAATATGCCTTACCAAGTGTTTGATCTTAAGGAGTTTTATTTGTAAAAAACATGGGTGAAGGGTGTAAAATCTCTTATCAGGCAGCACCCTCTGAACTCTTCAGAAAGAGGTTCAGGAGGGCTGAAGATCAGTGTCAGGTATTCTTCTCAGTGGGAAGTGTTTGCTTAATCGCCATGTTTTGGAAATCTGGTGCCAGCACAGGATAGAAACGTGACTCCAGCAGAAGCAGAAGCCTGCCAAGGTCTGCTGCAGGGGCACACCCTGCCCTTCAAGCCGCACCACCTATCCTGAGCTCCACAAGAGGGAATTGCCCCTGACTGGTGGAAATACAGCAAACATAGCATGAAAGGAACAGAAGCTGGCTGGGCTGTAGGCAGGCTGCACGAGGAGAGCTCCTGTTAGACTTCTTGGGTGTTGAGGACTCGAGTGCTTTGCTATCTGTGGGGCCTGAGGCCTCTGGCAAGGGAAGGATTTGTAACGTAAGACATTTACCTTAGGGGAAAATAATTACACTGATGTCATGGCTCAGTATGGTCTGCACACTAGACCCTATCTCCAAAGCATTTCCTTTTTCCTCTTGTGTTGCAGAGCTTCACTTTTTTCCTTGTTTATAAAGGGCTTTGCAGTTATCTAAGGATTTTTAAAAAACATTTTCATTATTTTTTACTGATTTCAACAAACGCACTATTTCAATACTTGACTTTAAAATAACTTTAGGTACAGGAATGCTTTAGAATTAAATTTATACGTGAGAAATACTTAAAGGGCTGTACTCTGACTTGGAATTTAAGCACAAAACCTACTGAAGTTAGAGATGCTTTTTTATTCATTTAGGTGCAGGGCAGGATTTAGCTGAAAATGGCCAAAGTGCATCCATCACAAAGTTTTCTGTTCTGATGTTTGATAGCACTAGAACTTAAACCCTAATTCTTTTTTTCTTCTTACTTCTGTTGCAGCAAAGACAAAATTTTGACACGGGGGGATCATTTTTTTTCTTTTCCTTACCTTCACAGTCCTTTGAAGATACCAGTCACTAAATGCAGGACCTTTCACTTCTAGTCCTAGTCCTCTGTACTTATTTTTTTAATTCCTCAACTCCAGATTTTGCTGTTCTGCTGGGCAAGTCTTTAGTTTAATCCAAATGACAATCCTCGTCCCCTGATAATACAATTCTTTCTTCCCGTCCTCCTAAAGAAAGTACATGAAACTTATAAATGCAGATGCCACCCCAACACAAACCCACAGCTTGCCTCCTTCACACTCCTCTGGTACAACAGGAACCCTGCTTTCGCAACTCTCCCAATTATTGGTTGGGAGCAGCTGAAAGCTTTGAGACTGCCCAGAGCCAGCCAATAATTGAGAGGTTTTGGGCAGAGTGACATATGGCTGTGAGTGTGCTTGCAAGGAGGTGGCCATGAGCCCATGTGAGGTCTGCATCTGGACTGAGAAACTTTATGTACTGCACTGCTTTAGGAGAATTGGAATAACAGAAGACAGTGGAAATCAGTCCCGGAAGAGGGAGATTCAAATAAAGACCAGATGATTATTGCATTCAGTAAAGCTGGCTCAGGAAGGTGTGAATTACACACTTTCCTGCACCACAGAGGCCTCTTGAGCTGTAAGCAGCATTTATCCTCTGGGAACACAGGTGGTGATTCCACCTCTGTCCCCAGCTGGATTTATTTTCAAGGAAGCTTTACATTCCACCAGCAACTCAGTGAGTGGTTCACCAGCGGAGGCCACTATGGGAAGGTAAAAAATAAGCATGCTCCTTCTCAGTTCCCTGGCACGCCTCCAGTTTCTGGTCTTTTATTTATTTATTTGGCATATCTGCTCTCCTACACTTTTCCTCTCCAGCATTCTTCCACTATAGACTGTCTTTCCCTGACAGGTTTTCTGCTGCATTGGTTTGAGGTCTATTGTGTTGTAGAATTAGCCTTCCAGGAAAGCGAGAACGCTTCCTTCCAGTGAATGAGAATGCAGTAAGTGTTCAGAAATTTACTGACCATGAAAATCCTTCATTAATAGTGGAGAATAGACTTGATGACCTTTTGTATTTTTTCTCCTCCTTTCTGTTGCTCTGAAGCTTCACCCACCTTTCCACGCTACTTCTGTGATAAAGGCAAATTTTACAACTCTTTTTCAGTGGGCAGTCCAATAAAATTGGCTCAGATGATACCCCACAGAGAACAGACTATGTTCCATTAACATTCACAAACACACGACATGATGACAAGACACTAATAATCCTTTTTCCCAGTCACCAAAACTGTGGCTTTACCTCTTCTAATCAAGAATGACTTTTTTAAACTTACACCCTATTTTGATGCTATCTGACTTTATTTTTCTATAAACACACAAACGATACAAATTAATCTTAGTAGTGGTCTGCTGTTCTACCAATGCTCTAATTTGACTATGGTCCTTTCAGCCATCTGTTCTGGTTTTCTCATGCTCTCATTCCTTCACTATGTATATAAAACGTATCTTTACTTTTCAGTAGGTCGTTCAATACAATTTTTCATTTTGCTTAAAATACAGATTAATGGCAGAGAGTTGTCAAAAGACTCTAAGAATTATAATTCAATACATAAATTGCTTTTTTTACGGCGTGACATTTCAGCCAATCACTGCTGTCACTTTTGTCCTTCCTAAGGATAAAAATATGCTATGGAAAACCAAAAATCCTGCTATCATGCAAAGATCTTCTTGAGCTGCTAATTTTAATAAATGTCGACAAAAAAAGTCCACAGCACTTTAAAATGAGCTGTAAGACTTATTTCCTTTTCTGCTGAGAGAGGGGAAAAAAAGAGGAAGAATGGTGACACAGAGCAAATTTGACAGTGCTTATGTAAAATGAACGAACCTACAACAAATTCTATACTCCGATAATCGAAAACAAATTCATGCTGTTTTACCGTGACCACTTTATATGGAAATTTAGGGATATAATTCGGAACAGAATAACAGCAATTATCATACTCTCTGCATTAAATTAAAACCAGAAATGTTGATCTGTCTAATTGTAGTCATTAAAAAATAACTAGTTTCAAAAAAGAGGGATGCAAATGGAAAGATGCCACGATGACATTACTCTTACAAACAATTCTGCCTTTCTCTTTGGCTCTCAGTGCTAAACTCTCACCTATTAGAGCAGATACTTGCTTTTTCTGGTTGCAAAAGGAATGGTACATTCACATGAGCTATGTATTTAAATATCGTGGTGCTGGGGGAGAAAACAGAAAACCACAGCCAGCTTGAAGGAAAAAAGCTATGGATTTCCACTTAGATTGATCTCCATGTCCTTACTGTTGTCTCCATGCTAATGGATATTAAAACTTGCTCAGCAAAAGTTACTAGCAGTCTGCATCTTGCAAAAGAAATGGTTAAAAAGAAATTAAAAAGCACCCCTTCTACAGGATACATTTTGCCAGAGGGTAATAAAGGGCTAGAGGCACTTTATTCAGTCCACACCATTTGTGCTTCTTTGCCAAATATTACTATGATAATCATTCATGTTTGCAACATAACCTGGATTAAACTGCGGCCTTTATGCGCTCTGTCACTGTTTTGAGAGAAGAGTAAGTTCCATGGCTTATCAAAATGATGCTCATCTTGGCTGTAAAATATAAAGGTAATCTTCTTCATTGAAGGTTATTTCTTAAGCAAATTTCTGGCTTTAGTCACTAAGGCTCTGAAGGTACTTATCAAAGGCTCTAAAGTGATTTCTGCGAGATATTTCAAATCTCCTTTTCTTCTCATTGTAATAAACTGGAAAATTGCATTATCTGAATAGTTTTTAGTAGGGGAGTGGGAGACCATTTGAAGGATAGAGGTTCGAGTAGCATAAAAACACAGGAGAGAGACAGGAAGGATATAAAAGGTTTACTGCAATTAATGCTTATATTCCACCTATGATCTTGTTTGAGATTCTCTCCTGAGGGCAGAGACCCACGTAAGAACGTGAGGCTTTGCCTGCAGGCCCCGAAAGATGGGAACGTGTCACTAGTTTTCAGCTGCCAAAAAATGTGTGTGCAAATCCTAGCGATAAAGCAAATGCTATTCTGCTCTCTAATATCTGAAGAACTTTCAGACTCTGAAATCTGGATGCATGGGGAGGCATATTTCAGGCTATATTTGGCATCAGCATTCAGCATAGTTTTGATAATAACGTGTCACATCTTCAAAGCAAATGCTGGTTGCATGTGTTGCTGGTTTTCTCAGTAATAGGCAAAGTCAGACTTTGTATTTAGAAGCTCTGTAAGTGTTCTTCACTGTTTTACCAGTACAACAGAACAACTGGATGAAGGCTAGCCCACTCTGTTATGTCTTCTTACTCCAGTATTGAAATTGTTTATACCTACGTTCTTTGGCCACTCAGCTGTTCCAAGAAGTAAACAGCCTTGTCTTATTGGCACAAATGCAAACAGAAAACCCGTTTAGATGTTCAGCGTCTGCTACTGAGTTTTAAGCTTCCACGTGTGAGTGTGAGCATTGGAACTGTATTTGTTACCTGAAATCAAACTCCCTGAAATATAAGGACTGCACTTTTTGGAGTCCTGATACAAACGCAGCTAGAAATAATCCAAAAAAAGGCTGTGATTGCATTTTTTCAACAAAAATCGTGCATGTGCATCGTGTTTGTACCTGGGTCAGAAACACATTTAAGCATTGAACCCTCATATTTCTGAAAAGGCACTGAATTGGAGCAGAGATGAAAAAAAGCATTTGAATTCTCTGATACTGCCCAAGGATTTTTCTCACTGGTTCTCTGCCAATCCCATCAGCCTCCTGGTGCCCCAGGAGCTGTGCAGCCCGAGGGCAGAAAGGCCAGTGAGCAACTTACCTGCTCTACTGCAGTAAAGCTTGGCTTTAAATACTGCCTTAAGCAATTAAATTATTTTAGTTCTTTCAGTAAGTCTAAAAAATATATGTAATATGCCAGCTACCTGAAAACAAGGAGTAAATAAATCCAGAGATATCCAGATTTTTTCCACAGATATTTTGCGTTCACCAGAGGAAGCTAAAATAATCAAGCATTTTTTGCGGATCCCTCATCTAGGTCTTGTCTTTACCTCTCAAATAAAGTGAGAAAAATATTAATATTTTGAAGAGAGATGTGAATATTTTTATGAAATGTGCCAAGTGGAAAAACCAGGGTGGTGGAGGATATACGGTTTGCTCTCCATGACTAGAATCTGTATATAAGAGGAGAATGATGGCAATCCACAGCCGTGTTGACAATTCAGACATACAGGAAATACCCTTGTAGGAAACTAATACCATCTGGGTTTGGCCCAAGATGTGTGAATGAGAAATATGTTTCTTGTTGAGAATGCAAAGATAGTTTTGGACATTGCAAAGAAGGAATGTGTTAAGCATGCACAGTTATAAAAATGAAATAGGGTGAGGCACTGCATGCATATGGAATAATTGGAGGAATATGTTTGTGTGCGTCAATAGCTGATGCAGACACAGAACTTCAGAACTCATTTGTCCTAAGACAACCAGTAAATTACTATGAAAAATGTCTTCAGTACAAATGGCTGGAAGCTCTCTGAATAAAGACAGCATTGGAAAATGCTGATTTGTCCAAGCCCCGCTTTCCTGATGGAAAGGGAGGTTTGCTTGTGACAGATGTTGTATTTGGGGGGCGGAAAGTGAAATAGCTTTGAAATGCTTGAAACATCCAGTTCTAATACGTGTAAAAGTGAGAACTTTGATTATTTCAGTGAGTTGTTTTCAGTTTAGAAATTAGTTTTAGTTAAAAGAATGTCAACACTGAAATGAAATATTTCATTTGACCCTTTCTGAGAACCTTTCAGTCCACACTTGGTGAGAGTATGTTTTCAAAATCTCAGAATATTCTCACTTCTCTCTATCCTGTTCTTGCATTAACTGTCTGAGATTTTAGTGTCTGTTCTTGGCATAGGAAGGCTCTCTGGTTTCTAACGAAGCCATTGCCAGCATTCTGAGGTTCCTAAGACTCGCTGCCTGCGGGATGGATTTTTGCCTCTCCCTTGACACCCTCATCTACTTGTGAAAGCCCCAGCAGTGCTGATTTTTCTGTTATTTGTGAGGATAATGAATGCCTTGCATGGATAGGAAAAAGTTCCAGGCTCTCTTTTTGGTGCTCATTTGCCTTCTTCTCCAGACTAGCCTTGAGTAATATCATCCTTCCTCTAAGTTCAGGCTCTAAATGCTCTTTTTAAAGAAAATTATGGAGAAAATAAAAGGTTTTCTAGTCCTTCATGTCTGTCGAGATTCTGAATTAACCCTGTTCCAGGCTCAAACACACTCCTGATACAAATTACCTGTTCCTTAACTGAGCAATGCTCATACAATGACAGTAAAGTGGCTGTTATTATATCTTGATCTTTATTTGGTATTCAGCAGATTTTTGACACATCTGATTTCTCACTGTTAAACACTCCTGGAGATATTTATTTAGCATGTATTAATTGTCTTAGTGCTTATCCAGAAGTCAGAATGCAAAAAAAAATATCATTCTTGTATTTTCCATTCTTTTTTAGTACGCATTGAACCTGCATAGCACCTGAGAGCTCTGGACAAGATGACCAAAATCTCTTGAACCAAATGCTGTTAAGACACTAAAGGCACACTACTGAGTATCTTTGATTGATGGGTTACATTCAGGTTGACTGGAGAAGCAGTGAGGCTGGAGGCACGAACAGCAGCCTTTTACAGAGCCCGCTGCAACTGCAAGTGCGAGCAGATCAGCAGGGCTGAGTTCTCTGCTTGTTAGCTAGTAGCCTGTGGATGTATGACTTGATGGTAAATCCATCCCTTGTTCCTTGAAAACGAACCATTAGTACCCCTTTCAGCTTCATTATAGAATTGTGTTATATCAGTTCATAGAATCCTAAAATGGTTTGGGTTGGAAGGGACCTTAAAGATCATCTCGTCCCAACCCCCTGCCATTCTTAGGGACACCTCCCACCAGACCAGGTTGCTCAGAGCCCCATCCAGCCTGGCCTTGAACACTGCCAGGGATGGGGCATCCCCAGCTTCTCTGGCCAGCCTGTGCCAGGGCCTCACCACCCTCACAGTAAAGAATTTCTTCCAAATATCCAATCTAAAGCTGCCCTCGTCCTTTGCTAGGCTGGACACACAAAGCACTGCTTTCACTTGCGTCTCCTGTGGAACGTGCACATCTGCCTTGCACATCTGCCTCTCAGGGGAGGATTTATGACTGTGCATATGACTGAGCTTGGATTTTCCAAGCTGTTTATGCTTAGGTGTTATGCACATACTCACTACGTACACTTGCATCCAGCATTTAGGTGAACACAGTTTTCCTTGGCCTTGTAGATTAAACTCTCATCAAATGTAATTGTTTTTGTAGCCCCAAAAGTGGAACATGAGTGGATATAAACAGTTCACACATGCTTGATTTGCATATCTTAAGGCTTAAATAAATGGTCTTTGAGCTATCTAGAAGAATTTATTTTATTGGAAAGAATAAATTAATGTTGTTATGCCTACAACATTCAATTCCACTGTTGGGGAAAAAGGGTTTTGAAAACTGTGCACTTCACGTATGTGCCTGTGTATTTTTAAAGAACTCATTAAATTATGGTTGTACTACGTATTTTAAATATTGACATTTCTGAGTGGGGTTTAATTTTTATTCTGCCAAGTGTTGTAAATTCCTGTTTTGGATTCTGATGATTTCAGTGGAGGTGGAAAACCACTAATAATTTCTTCTTGTTCACGCAACTTATATTTACTTGCACGTTTTAACTTGAGGCAGACCTTTTCTCTTGATGCTGATAACACTGTTCTGAGTGTAAACCAAACTCTTTCGGAGTTGGAAAGAGAAAAATTTCCTCAAAGTAATGGCAGTGATCATTACCTCAATATAAAATTTTGTTTCATAAGGCCCTAATTCATCAACTATTTAGGCACATGCCCAAACTCCACTGATTTTTTTTTTTTCTGGTACAAAACAGGATAACATGAGGCAGCCAATTCTCTCCACTTTAGCATTTACTTGGCTTTTGGTGTCAGTAAATGAGATCTGATACAATGGTGATGAGGGGATTTATCAATCAAAAATGCTTCTGATTGAGGAGGAGAAAAAATACTGGAAAAAATCAAGTGTTTTTTCTCTTAATTAATGTTACTCTGAGATTTCATGAAGATTATTTTGTGGTCTGTAGCTAACATGGTGGTTATGCAGCTAAAGGCATTATCTTCACATCATTATAATGAAACATAAGACTGGTATCCTTGACTTTATTAGCCAGGCTTCATTGGTATCTGACATTATATATTTCCTATTATAAATCTAAATAAGAACTTACATTGACCTGCATTAGACCAAACATTAAACAATTTACTAAGATTACAACTTTAGAAAAAAAAAAAAGGAAAAAAAAAAGACGAAGTCTTTTAGACCACCAAGAAACAACCATAAACTTAAGGAAATATGAGGTTTCCACCATGTGACTTCCCCTGCAGAGTTATGCAACAGACTGCTGTTACTTAAAGGTCATACATAAAAAATTTATGGTACATTTTTTAAGAGATTTATGGTGTTTCTATTTATACAACTTATATGTCAACAATTTAAAGGTATAGTATACTAAAATAACAAATTAAACTCTAATCCCTTTGAATCCTTGGTAAAATAGAATGCTTTAAAGTAAGTCATATATAAAAGAGGTTTAATAAATGTATCAATATTAATTGATGTGGTATGTGTGATGTAATGATTAGCTGTTTATTATCTATTATAGATCATTTGCTCATTTTTATCCTGAAAATCATTTGCAAATGGGGCTGGTTAGGGGAGCATTCCTTGGAGCTCTGGCCAATTACATGGTGGCGTAGCTCTGTTTAGAATTGCTCTGCAAATCAGTCTCAGAACTAAATTTCCCTCTGTGTTGAGATGAATTGATAAGACCTAGACCTCTTGTTTTGGGATGTATTTGAACTCAAATACACAACATTTATGGAAGATGTTGCTGGATTTTCTGGAAGTAAAAATTTGTAACACTATGTGATGGTACCAAGCCTTAGTTATTTCCTGGACTTTATTTGCTTTGCACTGGAATGAAATGAGAGCAGTTAGACACTTACTCAGCATTGCTGAGGCAAGAAGGTGACAAAGACTGAGAGGGGGCAATTTCTCAAAAGCTTTACCTGTAGGACTTGAACTCAGCCACAGGAGTCACATTGTGAACCTTGCCTTTGCACACCTAATGTAAATATATGTAAGTGGGAATTGAGACTGGGAATGCATCACTTTATGCCAGAAGTCAGAGCCATATATGCAGGTCTGGCAGGGATTATTGATGCTAAATTCATCCCTGAATTTTGCATATTAAATTAATTCATGAATATGAAGGCTCCATTGGGGCACAGCATTTAAGTTCCCTGAAGTATGTAAGCACTTTGGCACCATAAATATTAATTTCTTGTGAAAACAAGTCTTCACAGATAAACAAAGGTCCTAATATGTATAACATCTATGAACATGCTCAACTATAAACCTGTTGATAAGACCACTGCCTTTGAGGTCAACCATAAACACTGTGCTGAATGGGGCAATAGCATTTGGAGAAAGATGCTAATATGGTCATGGAGATTAGTGGTGTTGTGGCCTAATCTTGTCCTCAGTAAAGAGCCTAAGAATGCAGTTTGGTGGTGCTAAGTTCCTAAACATAGGGAGGGGAATTCTCCACAATTCTTTGGCATGCTGCGCCACCCAACAGATTTTAGTTGTGGAGTCTCTACTGACTCAACTCATCGTATCTCATCCCTTGATGACTCTCACAGTATTTCTGTAGGGATGCCCTTTGTCTGGGCTTGAAAAATGTTTCTTGAAAAACGTCTGCCCTGCCGTGGGAGACACTGTTTTATTGGTGTCCTTGGCTGCTGCTGTCTCCGGCCCTGAAGATAGCACAGAGCACCTGAGCAGTCCTGCAGAGCTGGAGCTGGTCCTGTAAGGGGTCCTCAGCGAAATTACCCAACAGACCTTTGTAAAAAGTACTTATGCAACCCTGGATTACCACATTTCTTGCTGTTAAATAGAGCTCTACAGGTTCTGTGGATTTTGGATGTTTCCAAAGTTGTGGCACCCTGTGATTTGTCTTTGCTGACTGCAGAAACATATCGCTATTCCTAAGCTGGTCATCACCCCTTCATCAGCATAATTCATTTCCATAGTAAGAAACTGTTGTAAAGAAATTAGCTACAACTGTTCCAGCAGAGTTTATAGGTTCGTAGGCCAACCCAAGCAGCAATTAATTTAAAAGAAGATGTGATCATTTCCTATCTTTTATGAGCATTAAATAATAATTTTTTTTTTCTTTTTGACAAAAATTACTTGACATGTCAAAGGAGTAGAATAAGAGCTGATAGTATCTATGGTATTTTAAAATATGAATATCTTTTATAAATAAGAAAATCACACAGTGTTAGAAAAGAATAACAGATACGGCATTTTAAAAGCTGTTTTTCTTTATAACTCTAGGTCTAGAGTTTCAGAGAGAAAACACTAATAAAAATTAGTCAGTCATCATTATGATGTCATTCTCATAATTTCCCTTGAAGTAAACTAGCAAGTACAAATAATATTTGTAATGTCTGACATCATCTATGTAGCTTTCCATATGCTCAGACTTTGGGTTAAATTTAGTGATGTTTCCCATTTGTTAGAGAGAACACCTTCTGGGTGGAATGGATTTCATTAAGAAAATCTCTCTGAAGTTAAGCCATCTTTGTAACTTGTTTGAAACAAAACAAAACCAAACCCCAAACAGTCCAGGAATGATAGGAGTACAGCAGTAGCAATTTCTTAAAAATGTGATTGTCTGTAAGAACCAAAGTTTCAGTCCCAAGTCTGGGGGCTTGCATGAAAAAAGGAACCACGCTTTTCAGTGCTGCTCTCTTCGAAAAGAAGTAAGCATCATCATAGTTGTTTCATGTAGCAAACCATTTTCACTTCCATGTGACAAATGCACATTTATCACAGTTGGTCTGCAAACTTGCAGTAAATCTTCTTGGAATCAAACTTAAAAAATGTTTTGGAGGAGTCATGGACTCATTTTTTGTTGCTTCATCATGACTGGCTCATCAGCGTCCTTGTCCTTACATACAAATATGTACCAGTTGAGTTAATTTGTAATTTAATTTGAATTATCAACTGGAACTGTATCTTTCAAAGATATGCAGTACACAAATGATGTGGACCAATTTAATCCAAAGACCCCTGACAATTTTTTCAAATAGTACATTGCATTACTTAATATAAACTTGAAATTTAAGTAAATATTATTCATTATTCCTGATTTTGTAGTTGTTGTTGGAAGACTTGGGCATCTGTTTTAAATGATGTCATTATTTACACATGGTGACTTTTGCATTTGAATGGACATTAGCTAAATGTGACAGTTATTCAAATTCAAAGTAGAAAAAATTACTAGAGTTGTCAGAATATTGTAATACACTGATATATTATTCCTTGATAAATGCCAGCATTTTCTATTACCCTCCCTTCCCCCAAAAAAGGAATAGGAAAGTCACACATTTGCAATCTATACTTCAGTACTGAATGGAACAATTTCTGAAAGAAAAATAGCTAATATAAACATAATTTATTCTTTAGAAATATGAGGTATGTAATAATTAGTAGAGCCTCACTAAAGCTACAGAAACCATATTCCCTTAGGAGAAAAAGAACAATAACTTTTGACAAAATGACAGGCTATACACAGTTTGCTATATCTGAGGAATAAAATTGTAACTGCTTAAACATATTTAAAAGCGGTAAATTCGCTTCCTCTACAAATTCATAAACTCAGAAATATTTCCTTGCAATTGTTCTTGGAACTGATAGAGGAAAATCTCCCAGGGACACACCAAATGTAATAAAGTGTAATATGAAAATTGCCCTTTCTGCTATGAAGATTGAAACAAAGCAGATATTCTCCAGAACACCAGCAGGTTCCCCTGCTCTCTGCCCATATGGGCTCTTCCCACAGTCTCACTGCACGAGGGACTTATGAGCCTCGTCAGAGCTGACTGTATGGAAGGAATGTGGGCTCAAACATTTGCAGGCATGCCACAGAACCCCAGCAATCCAGTCTCTTGTTAATTACAACTAATATTTCATTATGTTGTGGAATTTTCAGCGACACAGCTGTGTGTACACATCTTAGTAAGTCGTGTAGCCAATGCTTGCAATTAAATTACAAGCCTTGCAAAGTATAAGAGGTGTATTGAAAGCTGAAATTAGTAGAATAAAGCATTGCAAGTAGGTTTTCAGCTTTTTCATTTGAAACCTTCAGACTTCTTGATTGCAGGAAGAAGTCTGAGAACACAAATCAAACTAAAAAGTAAGGAGGCAGTGAATTTCCACTCCCCCCGTTTTCAAATGGATTTTTTAACCACGTGGCTTTTAAGCCAATTTCATGATTTTGGAGCCCGCCTCATGCGTGTGTGAATGGACAGGATTGAAGGTACTTTACATGGCTTATTTAAAAATAACATCCTAACCCAAGCTATAAATCACAATAAGTATTTAATGCCTTACATATATAATAAATATTCAAGTCTAAGTATCTGGTTACAGCAGTGATTAAGAGTTCTGAAAATCAACCCCTTAAAGGACAGTCTTCAGCAGAAATAGTGTGAGTGGTGAGGCTTCTTTCACACCCTTCTATGCACGTGTGCAGTTCACAGCCATTAAGTCAAAAGCATCATAGCATCTGCTATTTCTGAACTCTGATGCACATCCATACACTTGGCAAATCTCATTTGAGAACTGCTTTTTGAGGAATTAAAGCAAATCTTAAGACAGAGAGGAGCCAGCCTGATAGGAAGTTCTAAACCTTACAGTGTTTAAAGCAGCTGGATGGGTTTCATAGTGGGAAGAGGGACAAAAGGATAAGAAAGATAACTCTGGGGGGCTATCTCTCGATGCTAGTTTTTAAACAGAAGCCTCGGTCTTCGTTGTGTTGGGGAAGAACTACCTCTGACTGGATAGCCCAGCCAGAAGGAAGAATCAGAACTACAGATACAGATTCCTGCAGACTTTTTCTCTTCCAAATCCCATTACATTTGCAACAATGCAGGCAGGGAACTGACTGGCTGGGGACAGCTCTGCTGAAAGGGAGTGTGGGGTCTCGGCAGACAGCAGATTGAACATGAGCCAGCAGAGTGCCCTGGCAGCAGAGAAAACCAGCCGCAGACTGGGCTATTTAACAAGAGCACAGGCAGCAGAGAAACCCATCATCCTCCCTTCTCTCTGCCCTCAGGAGGCTGCAGAGAGGACACTGCACCTGGTTCTACAGCCCCTCAGTATCTGAGTGGTGTCACTACACCACAGGGAGTCCAGTGAAGGGGGGCTGGGGACTGGAGCGTTTGCCCTCTGCGGAGAGGCTGCCAGAGTGGGGCTTGTTCAGCCCAGGGAATAGAAGGCTTTGGGACCTTGTGCTGCAAGTGGGGTAGTTAAGTGTGGCAATGAAATTAGAGAATGACATCCCCAATGTAATCGTCCTCTGCGAGAGTCTGTGACTCTTACGCTAGTCTAGGATTTTTGGGGAAACATTTCTGTGGCAGGTATTGTTGGAAAACCCTAAGCGATAAAAAAACCCCAGTTCACACATCCAATCTAAAGATCTAACCTATCAAGCTATGGCTACATTGTTATGGACTTTCTCTCCTTTTCTTTTTCTGTTTTTACTAGAATTTCTAGTCTTGACCTGAGAAGGTTTCCAAAGAACCTTCCTAAAAATCAGGAGAGGAATTCTGCACTTGATTCATGACAGGGACTACAATCTGTAACCTGCACATCCTGGATAACTTCCTGTATAGAGCAATGAGTCAATATAGAGCAATGAGTCTCTTTTACCAAACAATATTTAATTTCATGCACAGCAGGTCTCTGTGAGCAAGGACTATTGACTTTATATGTGCCTTTGAAGTGACCTCTCTGAATTTAATTGTCTTATTGTATATTGTGTCCAATATTTTGTAATGTTATGAGCATCCCCGGAAGTGTATCTTGACAATTCCTAGTTACTCTCAGAAATGCTTTCTATTGCATCCAGCCCTGATATAAAACAGCCACACATGTGAATCTGATAGAGTAAATGAGTTAGCAAGTTACCAAGCTTTGCAGCATACCTCAAGTTTCACAGAAAAGCTAATTTTGAGATGCTTGGTTCTGTCCCACACAGAAAACAAACTGCTTTATTTCTGGACAAGGAATTGGAAGCAAAGATTAAAGGTGACTGTTGTATAGGCTACCACGCCAGCAGACACAGGACCTACCTGCACCCAGTTTTATTGACAGGTGACCCAATTCCCTATCAGGAAAGCTACGTGACTGCTGTATTTTTTGTAAACAATTGGATAATAAATTATAGTAGTAGAAAAGCTACAGGCGAATACTTCATTAATTGGTGCTGAATCGAAACCATGAAGGCAGCAGCGTGTAACAGACAAGTGATTATGTTGCTCAAATGTCATTCCTTTTAAGTGTGACAATTCAATTTGTTAAACTTTTTCATCAAAGAAAAAACGGAATGAAAAGGCAGTATTGCCTTCTCTGAAATGTATTACTTCACCTATTTCTGCTAGGTCTTATTTTTTCCAAGTTAAATGTATTTTTAGAGGCCGTCAAACAAAAACCCTTTTCAACACTATTTTATTCAATTGTATCTTGCTGTAGTGCTGAGGATGCTGCTGAATTAGACAGTGACAGTGTTCATTACCCAAATACTTCAAACCCTCTTTTAGATACTGCTCAATATCTGCTTTTTATAGTTGGTTAGATTTTTGGACTTGTCACTGACACTTATATTTTTTCCAGGATAGAACAGAATAAGGTGAGAGAGCTCTTTGTGTGTTTAAAGATTCTTTGTGTTATATTGAATTTCTGTGCCATTTCATTACTTATATTTAAAAAATTTCTCTTGACTTCCTCCCAGCACACTCAACCCTGTATCACCAGCAAATTCTGACACTTTTCAAAATAACAGCTGATTTTCTGGAAGCAATACGAGATTACACATTTTAAAATTATTTTAAAGATATGGATTATTTATTTCTTCTATTTGTTTTTCACTCCTAATTTAGAAGTGTACTGGAGATACGTCCAGAGGCATTGGTAAAGAGCAGTTCTTGCCTGAGTGCAGTCAGAACCACAACAGGGTGTTTTTATTGTATGAGCAGCAATCTCTCATACCACTTTCTTCAGAAACACCAAATAAAAACTTCTAGAAATATAAACTACTTTTTCTTCATTATCTGACAGATTCTTTGACGGCATTCTGTTTGTGGCAAGAAATTAAAGTATAAACAAGATGCTTTTTTGACCTAATTTCACAATTCTCCTAATTTTTCATCTAGGATTTTTGTGGGTTCTCCTTTCTCTGTTATTTGCAGGATGACCTTCAGAGCCCTTTTACAGCCAAACTCGCAGAAGAAATTTTGTAAAAACAAATAGTACAGCTTCATTATCTTAGCTACTCAAATTTTCAGTTGCTTTAGAGCACAGCTTTCCATGATTTCTCCCTCTTTTTTTTTCCCCCCTTCTCATCCTACAGATGGAGAAGCAGCAAATGTTAAACACCAACTATAGGATGTGCTTTTCTCAGTATCTCTTATGGAAAGAAATCAAGTTGTATCTTTTGTTTTTATACTCTATTGGTCCACCTAACAAGCCTCTGCCAAAGATCATCACCTAGGCTGAGGAAGTTCTTTTATCATGATGTCTTTAAAATTTCTCTGTATTTTTCCCTGTTTGTCCTTTAGATTTCCTCTCAAACCTCAGAATGTTGTTCTACCATGAATATTTATGGAAAACTCCTACTTACTCTGTCAGTGAAACAATGGCAGGATATAACCCTTACTCTGGTGTTCTGAATTTATATTCTGCTCTATTAGTACCACTTGAGTTGGACTTCCATTTTATTATAGGATTATTAGTTTTGGGGGGCCTGAACATTCCCTTGTACCTTGTAATATTTCTCACCTTCTTGATTCCTGATTGTTCCAGTATATACATATTTTCCCTGGTCTAATAAGGTACTTTTAAAGAGCCTCCATGCTTCTTCTATGGATTTTAATTTCCTAACTTTCCCCTTCAGGCTATTTCTAACTTCCTCAATATAAAAATCTTCCTTTTTTGAAAAGTACTGTAATATTATTACCTTATGGTGTGTTCCCACGGGAGGATGTTGAGCTTAATTATATTATGGTCGCTTTTATTTAGTGGCTCAACCACATTAACTTCCTGAATCAACTCATGTATTTTGCTCAAGATCTGCCTCAAGACTAGATTTGCCCTTTCAGTATTCCATAGAAATTGTGATACCTTACAAGTGAAAGCCCATGATGATGCCCAGTAATGTGTCTCAAGTCATCCGTTGTTGTTGGGCTAAGATTCAGCTGAAAACAAACTTTAGTAGTGAACTATATGGTAGTTCTGAAAAGCAGATTGAAATATGGTTTGTCTTTGAACTGGATCCACTGCTTCTCTGAACTTATAAACATGACTTTGAAAGAATGTACACTGTTTTCCTGATTAGAAGTCCCTTCTCTTCTTTTTTTTCCATTACTCATTTATTTCAACCCCAGTTTTAAAACCTATCTCATTAGTAAAGCATTCTTAATAATAGAAGTTGAAACAAATATAGACATGTGTCTGTTCAACACAGAGCTATTACTATTACATGTTATGAGAACACCATATCTGTCTGTACTAGACTCAATTTCTTTATTATTTTAAATCCCAAACTGATTCTCTTAAATCAAACTTTTCTTAAATTTGCCAAGAGAGAAATGTTTGCTTCATTAATGTTATAATTTGTGGTTCACAATTTGAAATAAACTAAAAATAATTTCTAAACCAGCGTGTCTTTCTGACATAAACACAGCTAACTTATATTTTTGCAGTTACCAGGATTGTTTCACTTGTACAAAGCAGTAAAAGTATCCTGCTTTTTCCATTTTTCTCGTACTATAAGAACCAAGAAAGCAGGAATTTGTTTAGCTCATTGGCTCCATTTATCCTGAGCCAAGACCATGATCTTGGAAACCCTGTAACTTGGCTGAATACAGTACAAAGTTCTTTGCAAAAAGCCAGTGCAATTAGAACAACACAGTGCATGTTCAGTCTCAAAATTAAGACGATAAAGTTTCAAATAGCTAGAACTGAAACAAAGTATCATGGACCCAGACCTTTAATCAGTCAAACACAAACCCTAATTCCACTAGTTTTTGATCAAATGAAGAATTGTGTGCTTGAGGACAGCATTAAGAAAACACTATTCTACCTTTTTGTAAATGGGCAGAATTCACACAGAAAACAAGGAAACATAATGGAAGAAGTGCAAGTTTTGTGCAGTCCAGCCTTGGGAGCTTCTCTGAATACTGCAGACAGAGTGATACTATACCACAGCAATACCCTTTGCACTTTCTATTTTATCACTGCTTACTCCTCAGTGGTCAGACACATTTACAACCAAATCAGCCCATTCCAGACTCTGTTTTAAAACCCAGCGCTTCAGTTTTGAAGCTGTTTTTTTTTTTCCCCCAAAACCTCTCCTTCACTGCATATTTAGAACATCTAATGCATGGATAAGACATTCTCTTCACTTATTATGAAATCATCTATAATTTCTATTTTGATAAACTACAACACTTAAGGATATCAAATAAATAAAATTCAGTACCAAGGATTCTAGTTCATTATATTTCAATTCATCTAAATTATTCACGGGTTGTTGAAGGTACATTTTTGTTTTATTGAATAAAGCAATTCTCAGGCCTTATTAAAAATAATTTGAGTTCTGCTCAAATTGAGAGTAATTTTCTTTCATGCATTTTGTTTGGGGGTTTTTTTGACCATTCATATAAAGTGATTTCAGAAGTTACTAGGTTAGTAAGGAGCAAATTAAGTTCACTTCCCTTAGTCATTTGCTACCTTTTTTTCCTTAGAATACTTACTCTTGGAAGCTGAAATATTTATGCAGATAGTAAAATAAAACTTATGCACATTGTTGAAATTTATATGCATTTTATACAAAATAGAGGATTTTATGGATTGTGTAGAACTGTATTCCTTTTGGCTTTTTATTTGTACCATGTATGTTTAATATACTATTTTAAAAGCAAAAGTTTTTAATGGACAATATAATTTTTAAGGAGAATGTATCTCTACAAAAAGTGTAAAATGTTGCAAGTTACAAAATGCTGACCGACTAAACTACAGCAAAACCACAGTTTTGAAGGCTTCTGCTTCAAAAATGACATTACTTTTAAATTAAGTAATCCATTACACATTCCTTTACCAAACATTTATAAATAAAGGGTTTGATCCAATTTTACCTGCGGCCTTCCCAGCCCCACAGGCCTTTGGAGAAACATGGATCCTGTCTGTGAAATAGTTTTGATTTGTCCCAGTGAGGGAGAACTAGCAAAGGGGTAAAACCCCACAGGGGCTGGTTTCTGTGAGGCAGTTCCCTAATATTCCCTACTGTTGGATTTGTCTGCTGCTTCAAACTTTGGACATGATGTTTGGAACTCCCCAGTGTTTGGCAGGGCTGTGATCTGTAAGTCACTGTGGGGGCAAACTGGAGCAATCTTGCAGGTGGCTTGTTGAGGTTTATTTGATCTTCTGACTTATTCACACTGGCACGCACCTGCTTGTTACATGGGAGCACTGACTTCTTGCTCTTTCCCTCAAAAAGCCACTGGAGCAATCCTGTCCTGATAACATTGTCCTGTCATATCCCGTAAGGCCGTTATGGGGAAGGAAAAGAGCAGCAATGGAAGGTGCCACCATTTCACATTGCTTTTCTTCGGATCTGAGATTCTATTGATTTGATGAGATCGTCAAAGTGCTCAAGGTTTTGACAGACCTAAACATGGTCTGCTACTTGATAAAGACAGTCAATAGTGCTTGGTCACATCTTCAACTAGGCCTCTGTGAGGTGTACAGTATCATTTTACATTCATTACTAACAATTAAGCATTCAGTTTGTTATGGAGAGGTATTTTCTTTAAGGAAGAGCTCAAGTAAGTACTTTTCTTATGTAGTTTGGTATTATAAAAACCTCTTCTCATTTACACTATGACCTCATGCAGATCCCTTCATCTACTACCACTTGTGTGTTGTCTCCAGGCTGTTACAGTGATTGAGAATCCAGCTGATGGAGATTCACCGAATTTTTAAGAATGCCAAAAATATAAAAGTTTTTGGGTGATTTACTCCCTCTTTTATTTCTTTTCAAGGCATTCAGTCAGCATAAAAATAATGATTATTACATAAATTAAAGTTGTTGCAATTCAGCTGTAGGGATTGCAGTCCAGTGCCAGTGAAGATAGATCAAGGTTTTAAAAAGTATCTGCTGTAAATTAAAAACAAATGGTTGAAAGTATTTTGCAGACCTCTCTCCCACAGATTGTATATTCCATTTTCCAAATTAAATCTAAGAGAGAATATTACTTTATTGCGATTTATGGAATAATTTCTTTAAAAATTCCAGCAATATGAGAATGTAGGCAGACACTGACAATGAAGAAAAATAAATGTCAGCTACTAAGTGGTTTCATCTTTTGGAGCTTTTTATTTTTTTGGTAATGGGAAAAATTAGTTCTGACTGCTTTTTAAAGCTAAAATTATATATAAACCATTAATTAGGGGCAGATCATTTGTCCAACTTTTACTGCAGAGGGGATAAAATGGGTGGAAAACATGATAATATACCATTCCTCCATTGGAGGAAGTGCTCCTCCCTCAATCCAACTCGCTGATCCCGTCTAAGGAATAGGACTTAAGAGCTTGTGAGAAAATGTGTGTAAGAGGATATAAAGGAAAATTGTTCTGTGGCATCTGGGGGGAATATATATAGGAATAGCAGTTGGGCTGTATTAACTATGAACGTAAATGTGTTACTCAATTTTTCACCTCTTTCAAGACAAACACAGGACCCATTTTCCGTGTGGCACAGTACAAGGGATATAACAAAAGGAAATCATAGCTCTGATGGACAGGAAAGCACAGAGAAGAAGTCCCAGGGACACAGGACTGGTTTTGAGAGCTCCAGTACGTCATGGCTTCCCTGAAGGATTCTTAGGACCTCATTACAGATTTTGGGGTGTCCAAGAGCTTAAACGGATGATGAATCCTGGAGCCTTAGTGGACTGTTAAACCTCCTCCCATTAAAGAAAAACATGTGGTTGAAACTGTGTTGGCTAAAAACCATGGAATTTTCTGCGTAACTTTATTCCTTCTTTGCCATTTTGTGTTGGCTATCATGATCTGACTGTTATATTTCAGCAAATGCAATAATTTCCTTTTAATTAGATAATTGCCATGTTATTCATTGGTTTTGATCACTTCTAAATTCAGCTTTTGGTTTTAACAAATGTAGTTTCAGAAAATGATGGATTTTTACATTTTTTAAACCGCTAAATGTTCAAAAAGGATTTGTACACATAACAAAATTAAAGTAGGGATTATCTAGCACTGTGTGTGGGATACAGCTATAATCTATACAGTGCATGGAAAAGAAACTGGCATTCTCAATTGCACTGCACACATCTCAGTAATAACAGGGTATGAGGCATACAATTTCATGGAACACCCACAATGAAAATTATTCTTTCCAAACAGAGAATTGTTTTGGAATAAGTTAGGTTAATTGGCACCATGGGATTCCTCTCAAGGAAACACAGAACATGAAAATCTACACATGTGCATGTAAAATGATAAAGTATTATCTTCTTTCCCCTCTCAGCTCCTCAAATCTGAGACACGCTACCCAAAATCAACAGAAACAATTATGTTTTGTTGATTCAAATTTCCTTAGAATAAACTGGCAATTCTTCATCTGGTCAGCTTACAACCTGAGAGCCACTGCAGTGTTCCACAATTGCTGGCTCGAGTATGGTTATCTAGTGCAGTCTCACACAAAAATAGGGGTCTCCAGAGCTTTTGGCACGTGCTTTTCAGAATGGTAAGAAACTTTATTTTCAACAGAGCTATATGGTGCTAAGATACAGCCTCTGTCAAAGGCCTGTTGTACCCCTATTAGGATTAGAACCAAAATCTGCAAATGGTTAATGAGAAATCCAGGCACATTTCACTATCATTATACAGTCTTTGGTTAAAATGCAGTATTTTACACTTTCTGAATACAGTTGAAGTATATTAAGTCCTCACAACAGTATTATTGCCCTCTCAAAAATTACAAAGAGCTTATCACTGATAAAGAAAAAAAATCTTCCTTCTCATGAAGAAGGCTGAATTCTGACGCAGACTGTCGTGCTGTGTGCATTGTGTCTGTTTTGTTACTGTTTAAGGTCACTAAAACCAAGGATATTCTATGTGGTTTATCTTTAAAATGTCCTCATTTTTTCACATTTGGCCATTTGCACACCTTAACCATTATTTCTTTCTGAGTTTTCTGCTCCAGTTATGTGAAGATATTTATAAGCAATTAACTGTGGTGCCTAGTGGGCAGGTCACAGGTGAGGTGTGGCCTCAAAAATGATGTCTGTTGTGCCACAGGTCTGACTGCTGCTCTTCTGACCTCTTGGATGAGTGAGAAACCCCCATGTCCTGTGACCTGACATCACTTCACCTGCAAGTCCTGTGCTGAAAAATAGTCTTCATCACTTCCCTCTGCAGTCTCCAGGGGAAATCCAAGGTCTGTATTGTTTGCCTTGTCATTTTTGTGACAATACAGGCAATGTAGCATTTCAGTTTCTCATCAAAGACATCCTGGAGTCTCCTTTTTCACACACTGAAAGAGGAGTCCCAGGACACCCAAGAATACCCCAAAATGTATCACTGTTGTATGCCAATGAGTTTATTCACCTTGCCCCCCTGCCTGGGCATATGCACATATCTTACATGGATTTACCATTTGATCAGTCTTAGAAGTACAGGAGCAGGACAGCAGATAGAGTTTGCACTCAGCACTGGTGGCATTAATTGTAGAATGGAATTAAAGTGAAATCTTGCTCTGTTCATCATAGAATGTATGTCATACTTAAGCTCTGTGCCTCAACATTGTTGTTTTAGAGGCCTATGCCGATTCTTCATATAGAGATGAGAGCTTCGTCTGGTAGAACAATGAGGATTTACTTTCCAGAGTTTTCATGGAGTTTGTTTCTCAATAACTCTGAAGAATTGCAGGCCCATTGGGTTGAAGAAGGAAGAAATTCAGATAGGATCTCTCAATTGCCCTTCCAGTGCAGCCTGGAGAGAAATACATCCTTCCACTGCTCCTCTTTCTCTCCATGCATCAAAATAATCCCTTTTGGGACTAATTGGTCATGAATTTAGTAGCCACTATAAGTTTGGCTTTCTAGGGAGCAGAGAGCAAATAACCTTTGTGGGGAGTACAAGCTAGTGCCTAGTGGAGAAAAGCACAGCTTGCTGTGATGTCAGGGCAAAAAGTTCAAGAAAGGTTCATTGATTTCACCCTCATCCATGTAAGTGTTCAGAGGAAAATAAATTGAAATTGCTGGACTTGGATGGAAGCAGTAGCATGAATTATGTGAATTGTGGGTATTCTGTCAGCAACATAAATCCTGTGGATATCAACGGACAGTGTAGGTGTTAACTTAGATCTGTCTGTGCATCAGCATGATGCAAAACCAAATGTACACATCCAGTCAAGAGGAATATGTGAAAAGTTTTATCGGTGACAGAACTGAGCAAGTCAGCAAATAACGCAAACAGTCTGATTCTATTCCCACACTAAGTTTTAAATAGATTTTATCCCTGGCTTATTGTAGTTTTCTGTAGCCACTCCTCACTGCAAAGACAGCACAACCTATTATAAGCTTCTTGGAACAGGCTTTTCCAGTGCTGGAGGTCGTGGCAATTTTTAAAAAAATTTTTATTTGAGTACATATTGAATGACCTGAGTAGTACATTTTCATGTGATTCAATGTTACAGAATCATGGAATCATTAACTTTGACAAAGACCTCTATGATCATTAAATGCAACCATTAACCCAGCACCACCATGTTCACCACTAAACCACGTCCCAAGTGCCACATCCACCAGCCTTCTGAACGCTTCCAGGGGTGCTGATTCCACCACTTCCCTGGGCAGTCTATTCCAATATCTTGACACAAACATGAAGGCACAGTAGATGTTTCACTACTAATGCATTCCAGCAAAAAGATGCCTGTGGTGACCAGATGCTCATTTGATCCTGAGAAACTCTGGAATAATTGGCTCATAGCAGCACAGTTAACATATTTAGTACCTGAAAGTCTGCTCCCATAGTCTTATACTGAACATGTGAATCGCTGTGTTCCACAGCACTCTTCATGGCATCACAGAAAATTCCTACCTGAATCACTGGATCACTCATTAATAAGATTCTGCAGAACTGAAAGCACTTGTGCTCTGATATAAAAACTACCAAAACACAGTAAGAGATGTACCTAACTTTTAACTCATCTAAAGGCTGTTACTTGGAAATTTGCTGAGCATACACTTAAATTAATTGTCAGATATTTCTATGGACTTTTTTTCCCTGCAAAGAGAACCGGCTGTTAAAATATTTATAAGGAATTATATAGGACTATAGCATTTAAAAAACTTTGGGAATTAAAAACCCACATAAAGTAGTCTTACTGATATTCATTTGAAAGCAAGATGAACTATAAAGGTGACTATGGCTTAATATTTAGGGGAAGTTTCTGTTTAAGTGTTTCTGACAAGGAAAACCATAGTCTTAAAGCAGAGAAGAAGGTGACAGAGGTCGAGTTTAACTCATATGTTCTCAACAGTGATCTCTGATACCATATAAGTGAGATTTTCTGTCCCTTTTCCCTTCCCTCCCCTGCCCTGCCCTTTCCTTCCTCAGAGACTTTGCCCTTTATCATGGTATTCCCATGAGATACACGAGGAATATTTTATTACTAGCTAAAAAAAAAATAAATAACTGAGTCTATACACAAGTGCAAGTGGTAATTGCATAATGGCAAAATTAAGGACACCCATTTTGCAGGGGTTTCTGCTCTCAGCACTGTGTGAGGCAAAGTGCAGCAGAGTGCAGCCGTTCTTGCTGGCTGCACAATTTATGACCCTGTAGCCAGCAGATACACACCAGAGCTGCACCAGAGCTTAGTCACAATCAAAAAGGAAACAAAACAAAACAAAAAAGAAGCAATAAACTGAAAACTTAAGGATCAGAGATGACAAGCAACTGAACATGAAGCCCTGCTGCAATTCCATACCTAAAGAGGTCGTTCAGTCGGTGGATTTATAAGTACAAAACGACCTTCTAACTACAGGGACTTGATTTTACCATTGGCAGCAGTAAGGTATAAACTTGGCTACTTTGTACAGTTCTGAAGTCCTTCGTTTTAAAAGGATTTGGGGAAGTTGAGTGATTATAGGGAAGGACCACAAAAATGATTTAAGGACTAACAGTTGCAGCCCTAGAGCTACTTAGCTTTTCAGAAAGTATTCTGGAAGGTGATTATAGCATTTAATTCCCAAGAGAAGTGGTAAGCTCCTAATTTTTTTGTTGTTGCCAAACCGTACCTTTTTGCCTTCCCTTCTGAACAATATATTTTAGACCAATATATTTCAGACCAATACAAGTTTTTGGGCTCAGGAAAGAAGAAAGGAAGTGAAAATTGATGTAATAGGTCGTGCTACATTTTATGGTGACTGCTACTAACCTAGAGGTTTCCAAATCTTAGAAAATATTATAGTTAATAAGATAAAATACAGTCACAGGAGTATGAAAAGTTGGAGAACTGCTACAGCATTGACCATTTTTCTGTAAGTTAGATACAATCTTGAGTACAAGGCGACTGGACTGATCTTGTAATAACAGCATATTCAGCATTGTTGCATCTCAGGAAATTCAGGAAATCATTAAATCCAAGTATTTAGAATGTTTTGATACTTTTTTTTCCCTGCCGAGTGCATTATGCTATAAAATCAGACTTGCATGATACTTTTGGACCCTTTAATTATTTTGCCTAAATTTTGACAATAGATTCAGACCCACCAGGTCTAAATGTTCTAGATAATTGATTAAGGTCTCCTTAAATGCCACTTAAATCAAAGTGTTACCATTATTAGCTCAATAGCTTCTCATTTCAACTTTCTGCCTCTTTTCTACTTGGCAATAGTTTAAAACAGAAACAAAATAACAGTAGCGAAAATCAGTCTGTGAGAAAAAAGGGTTCTAATATTTTCATTAAAAAATTGTCTTTGCTACATAACTTTGAAGGAAGAACCGTAAAATGTTGCTCGGCAACTGACAAATCTCTTTACCACAAAATAATGGAGCAGTAAATCACCAAAACAGGGAAGCAGAGTTTTAGTTTGGGTGGTTTTGGAGGGGTTTTTTTGGTAAAAGATGTATTCTTCTGAATATACTCAGGATAGTTTGCACTATTAATGGGAATGTTAACATATTAGGGGATGGAATCAGTATTTTCTCCGTTACATTGGGCTGGATATCCCTAAATATCACTAAAAAGCCCAGGTGCATGGCCTAGATTTGAGTTACAGGTGCATGTCTCGCTCCTGTCCTTGCTCAGCTTTGAGGCAAGACCGAGGTACACGGCTTCTTCTGGTCACCACATTCCTGGCACAGGGAAGGAGATGACAGGAGGGGGTTGGCCAAGTGCCCAGTCCATGCAAACATACTACAATACTTATGTAGTCAGTGTGACATAATGCATTGGAGAAGGCTACAGATGTTGAATAAGCAAATTCTTGATTAATATCCATTCACGGCTTCCAACAACTAAGTTAAAAAATGGAAGATGAAAAAGGAATTCCTGCTAACTGTGCTGTCAGAGAGTTTTAGAAACTGGGAGATGTGCAAAGAAAAATTGGTTCTTAAGCTTTTTTTTTTTTTTTAAATCTTCAGCAATCCTGTATCTAATTTTCTCTTGAGTAAGGCCACCAAGGAGCACAAGTCACCATCATCCATTCATGGAATCGATCTCTGTTATGAAATACTTCTCCACACTTGTGCTAATTCCTTCTGAGATACTAGCAGCAGATAAAATTATTGCTGCTTCTTTTTCATTTGAACTCCTTCAAATTAAATCATGTAACTGTCAGTAATTTTACTGCAGCAACAGTTTTCAAGCAGAGAACCTCAATGACTTCAATGAACATTAAAAGCCAATGGACCAATAAAACTTAGGCAAAGAGCTGTACCTCTCTTCTTACTTTCTTTCTGTTTATAGCCACAGACCTTTCCCAGGAGTGATGGACAAGAAGCAAATCCAGACAATCCTACTGATGTGCTTAGGGCAGCAGGGCCCGTGAAGAAGCCCTACAAACTTGCTCACAGCAATATTAGGGGCCCCAAATGAATTTCATCAACACAGGGACCAGTAGATCCATTAGAGAAACAAAAAGGCATCTTTTTTAGGAGGGAAACATGACTTAGTGTTATACAATGCAATCACCTCTCTTCCTCTGTTTTTGTATATTGTTTTCCCCCTTATCTGACTGCCAGTGCTGTGATGAGTGAAATATGTTAGTGAGGTCAGAACTAACCTCCAGGATTATTTTTATGAAAGAAATACATCACTTCAGTTTCTTGGTAGTTTTAAGCTGATTCTTTGGAATGGATCTGGTACTTTGTGATAATATAATGATTTTATCACTGCTAATATTCCTCTTGATGTTACAAAAAGAAGACAAAATCAATCACCACTATTTTATTCCATCTATCGGCATTAAAAATATCTTACTGGGTTAGCTGCCCAAAATTCTTTTGAGGCATCAATTTAAATTACCTTTGCTTCAACCACAGCTGCACTATTATTATTACCATTAGCACTGTCATTATCATTATTCTAATTATTTACTGGGTACAACATACGTCTCTAAAAGTTTGAAAATGTATTTTTGCTGTTTTTACTGTCACTAGAGTTAAACATTTGTTTGTATTTCAGGTACAGAAAGAAAATAGCAGAAACTGCTTTTTTCAGACACTTGAGTATAAGAGAGAAAATTTTTACACTTCTTTTTAGGGAAAAAATATTGTTTGCCTTTTCTTGCTGTCATTGCTCCAAGGCTGGAAAAGAGGTGAGTGGTTTTTGTTTTCTTCAAAGTTATCATCCAAATTCTGGCACTACACATGTTTCCTGAGTGAGCACAGAGGACACATTCCACGATGTGCATGTGGATGCAATGTTTTAGACAGATGTTTGTTGAGGATTTTTTAATTGTTGACTGTTCTGCACTGCCTGCTGGAAAATCATCTATCCACAGAGTATTCTCCATTACTGATTCCTGGCACTGAAGTGTGTAACAGGTAAGTAAAATCAAATACCCTATCAAGTAGTGACAATGCTACCGTTGCCACAGTGGTCTCCCATCCTTGTAGGTAAGGGACCATGGACAGTGATCACGGGACTCGGACAGCAGAGGATAAACATAAAGATGTTTAAGAACCCTTGTTTTAAAACTACCATTTTGGTTACATGGGGTTTGGGTTTTTTGATTTATTTATTATTTTATGTAATGTACTCATTCCACAAATTCTTTACTCTTTCTGTTTAAGAGCTGGAGTCTTGCTCCTAGGCACATTCCCTTTCTCCTTACCTGCTGAGTACATAAAGCCTCTGTTCTTGCCAGCCTGCATTAAACATTACAATACAGTTATCCTCAGTCACTGGACTGTTATCTCAGGGAATTGAATTAGACTTTCTAGCTTAGAAACATCAAATTATTTACACAAAATGGTATAGTTGAAACAGATCCAGTGTAGAGCATTATATGATGGTTAGAACAGTAAAGATTAAAAAGATCAGGTCACTGATTTAAAACAGAACTAAAAGTTGAATTTGATCCTGAGGGTACCTCTTGAGTCATATCAAGCAGTTTAGTGCCTGTTCAGAAGCATGGAAAATCAGTTTTCCATTTAGCCTTGTGTCTAAGTTGCAGCTGTAAACGTTTCCTCGAGAAAAGTTTCTTTGGGACCAATAACAGTTCTGTGGAAATTTCCCTGTCAGTTTTTCACAAGTACAAGTGATCAGAACTTTTGGTTAAGAAATATGAAACAGCCTTAGATGGTTGTTCAAAAACACCACTGATAAGTCCCTTCTGTTTGGATATCTTGAACATAATGGTTACTTACAGGGGCAGAAATGGAAGCATTCAGCAAAACACAGAATTATAGAAACTCCTTTTTTCCTGAAAAAGGTGCAATATGTTTCATTGCTCTCTTTTTCAACACACACAAAAAACCTCTGAGATTTCCTCTCAGAAAAGTCTATCTTAATTGGCCTCTTGCCCTTATAGCTGAAACAAAATTATCAGTTAACATGTGCTATGCATTTTAAATCAATCTAGTTTGTCCCAATTATTAAGATCACTCTGTCAAGTGTTGTCAATATAACTTTCATCCATGAAAGCTTTTTGATACATAGTCCTGACTGTTCTAGGCATAACCTGATTACAATTCAAAACTTCTTTATATATATGGATTTTACTTACATTACCACCCTGAATTGTGACAAGAAATCAACATGGAACAACACTTGACAACATTCCCGAAGTAAAATATCCCCCAACAGACTTACGAGTTTTCCCTTGGTACTTACCCCATAACTAGATGTAATTTCTCACCTCTACCTTCCAACATATTCCCATCAGTGCCCATTCACCACTCACTCCCCTGACCATGGAAGTGTTCCCAGTAAACAGGATGGAAGCTGTTGCACCAGCCCTCCCTCGTGTCTGAATTTAGAGGGTCAGTCACTTTTATGTGCCTCTCCAATACACACAGTTTTAAAGCAGCCTCCCACCCAGGGCAGCTTGTGCTATATTTGGGGTCGAGCCAAGAGGGAATGAGCGCTGCTGCTCCTCTCCAGGGCATCCCTGAGCATCCCCAGGCCCCTCTCCTTGTCCAGCTCCCTGGGCATCACTGAGCACCCGGAGGGCAGGGGGGGCCCTAAGCCAAACTTGCTCCCACTGGCACCACAGCAAAACTCATCTGAATTCAATGGGATGGAAATGAGCCCAAAGGATGAAAATACAAAGATAATGCTGTGAAATGCTGGTGTTGAATAGTTTCATTTGAATTTCAAGTGAGGAAAAAATTGAGGGAAAGGAAAAAGTTTGGTAAGAGTTACAAGATGCTATGTTTTCCCTTCCCACTAGGTGTTTTCACTTCTTTGCCAGAAGGAACTGTGGTGTCTCTTGTCATTACTCTTTTTTGTTATTTAAATTAAAATAACACCTAAAAAAATATCCTTCCCATTTCCCCAATATACATGCTAAAATGTAAAAAGGTAGAGATAAGTATAAAATCCAACCTTTATTCCACTTTGAACAAGCTTGTGTATATCCAAAAAAGGTTCCTTGAGTATGTCTCCTTCGGGAGTGAAAATCTTCACATATCCTTCTTTCTCAAGAATAAAGAGGCGATGGGATCCATCCCCACAATGGACTGCTCCAACAGGCTGCCTTAGTCCACTCACCACCTCCTGAATACAGAAGCAGTTGTGCTTGTGTTTTCTAAAGAAATTTAAAGAAATAGTGAGACTTTTCTTCTTTCTCGTAACCATCACACAACAATGTTCCTAAAAGATAAAATTATCGCTCTGCAATGATATTAAAAACAGGTTTATATTAAAAAAACATTTATGTATTAATGTATATAAATTATTTCCTTGAATGTGTGCAAGCTCATAGTACTGAAAATCAGTCTGAGCTTCACTTGAGCAAAATTTGGTCTGCATACAAGAAAGAGAACATTAAATAAACTTAGATCCAAAATGTAGAGCAATGGGAGGGAAAGAAATTGGTGAAAGAAGAGAATAATTTAGAAATACAGAATTTCTACTATGAAATAAACACAGTAAATTTCATCACTTTGATAAAATTTGGCTTCTAAAATCCATTTTAAAATAACGACTTAGGATGGAATAATCTAATTTAATTATTTTCTCAAAAAAAACCCCCACAAATGGAATAAATTGAAGATTCCAACGTAAATATTTTACTAATAAATGTATTGTAGTTGTTTAGTCGTATTAAATTGAGGTACAAATTACTTCCCAGAACTCCGTGTGATCCATGGGCTGGAAGATAACCAAGATCCACAGGGTGGATCAGAGCAGGATTCTAACACCTTTTCAGCAAGGCAAATATCAAATCGTACTGAAATGCTGAAGCTCATGTAACTTTCTCTTTTGACGTACACTAGCAGCAGCAAAAGAAAGTCACATCTGGAAAACACAGCTGCTCAGCATAAGCACACACTGAGCTGTTTCACTGGGAAAACCACAGGCTTTCCTAGGGTTGGTTTTTTTTTTTTCAGATTAAACAGCATTTATCTTTATGAACCTGCTGATCTCTTCCTCTTTGTCATATTCTTCCATGTGGTCCAGGGAGTTAGAAGCTGGCCCTCGCACTTGTTTTCTTGGAAAATCTGGAAAGCACACACCACCATCTTTTCTTGCGTAGTAATAGCAAAACTCATCAGCTGTAGTTTGGAGGAAACCTTAAAAATGCAAAAGAGCATACAAATATTTAGTGTGTTGTCATGTCTGCAGTTTTGTGTCATCAAACTCATCTTTAAATAGATTATAGTGGAAAAAGAGGTCATTTAAAACAAAGGACTATTTGCAAAAAAAAAAAAAGCCTGTTCTGAGTAAACACAAATGTATAAATGCAAACTGAGTATTGCCTTTTACAGTTTATTCATCTGTATTTGTATTAAACCTCATTTTCAGTGTGCTTAAGTTTCATTTGAAATGACACAACAGTTCCCTCACTAAAAAATTAAGAGACAAAGTTCAGAGTTGAGGCTGTGATGCACTTCTCCCTAATTTTAACCCTATCAATCAAGTGTAGTATCTGCTGTAAAATAGCTTGAGCAGCTTCTGTTTAACTTTTTTGCTTCAAGTGATTAGCTCAAAATCTCAGTAAAGGCTTTGGTAAAAGACATGCAGTAAAAATTTTGTGGAATGCTGCCAGTAAAGGACATTGGTTGGCGAGGGGAAAAGTGGGAAGTACTGCTGAAAACTGCACTGTGTGGACATCCAGTTGGCCTCTGGTTGACTCCCAGCATTAAAGTAGCTGAACAGTGTCCCATGGTGAAGTCTACTTCCTCAGCCCCATCCCCTGAAAAGGGGCATATGTCTCATGCTGCTTTGGATGAAACGTGGTCCTTAGGTTTTAGGTTAAAATGGGAAGGAGTTCAAAGACCCAGAGAAATACAAAGTTGATAAAATGAGAGCCTTTGAGGAAAAACCCCGCCACTATTGCTATTCCGTTCTTGCATTATTTTGAAGGACATTAAAAGAATATCTATTTCTGTTCACAAACCTATTTCTAGTCATTTGTAGCCAGGTTTTAATCAGGAATATTAAATCTAAGAAGACAGATTCTGGCTAGTTATACATGTACTATTTTACCAGAACATTGCTAAGATAATACGTCTTAAGTTACCTTCATTCCTTTTTGCATTACTGGCAACTGTCTTAGGATGTACTATGGTCCAGGACATAACTCATAGGATACACAGAATTAGCACTTAATTGGAATTAGAGGCCTAATTTATGCATGGCTTTACCACTTGTGAATAATGCAGTAATCCATAGATCTTGGCCATAAAACCTCTGGCTTACAATGTACAATATGAACTGATCAGGGACAGCTGTGTTTCATTGGAAAATGCCAATTTCTTACAAGCAAAGCTTTTTCAGGAACATTATCAGTTTTGACAAAATTTTACTTAACATGATGATTCTGGTCCAAGCTCAAACTTCTGGTCTAAATGAAAAAGACAGAACCAGACAGCAAACCTTGTATCACTATACTCCAATGTCTTGTAATTAGGGTGTTTCATTAGGAAGAGGAATATTCAGGTCAATGCCCCTCATCTGTCAGGCAAGAGTTTGACCCTAAGTCTCCCATTTCCCAAGTAAATGTCCTAACAACGACTTTATTAGCTATCCTGGGGTGGTCTCTCTGTGGCTTTCTTCATGGAAAATTTCGAAAGAGTTCAATTTCTTCCTTATGTGGAATAGGAAAATTTTTTTAGATCCCAGAATTTTTGTGGAGTGAAAAGCCTTTCCCACCCAACTATACTTCTTTTCATATACATCTTCCTTGAAAAATATTGGAAAAATGACACGACAAAGCCTGCCTTTGATTTCTATAAAATAATATCTGGAAACACATGGTAGTGTGTTGTGGTGTAAAAGTTTAATTACCGTGATTTGGAGCTTCAGTAAATTTCATCTCTGAGAAGCTGCTTTTAATTTATAGTTATTTGGAGAAAATAGGAGATGTAATTTCAAGTGGAACAACTGAAGAGGAACTCTGATATAATCACAGAGTAGTATTCCAAGGCTTGTAGATATAATGCCAAAATCAAAGGTAATCTAAAATCTTGCTGTTGTATTATTTGACTTAAGAATACAGGGGTTTGTCTTTAATAATTTATTTCTCTAGGGTCATTCAGTGGGTCATTCAAAAAAATGGAATAGCAAATTAGAGATGTACGACTACTATGGATTTCTAGAATTTTCCAAGTATACCATGTACTATTTACTAAAAATAAACTTCTCTTGGCTTGAGTGTTATCTTTAGTCAGGAAAACCCAGATCATGTTGTGATCGCATTGTTCACTCGGTACATGTCCATTTCAAATAACAATCAGATGCAAACTCACTTGACCAGTGCAATGCCTTTTCTTATATGTAAGACTAATCCCTTTGCCTCATGAAATATTTTATCATGCACTAAAGTGCATGGTGCACTGCAGTTGCCTTTTGCTGTTTAGCAAAGCCATCAGCAGGTTCCAAGAAAGGATAAGGCTTATGGACTATTTTCATTAGAAATGCTTGTAAAAAAGTGGAGTTAGAATTAAACTATGAAAAATGTTGCATTACTGGAAGGAATGTAACCTCTGTAAATACCGTTTCACCTGTGCATTAAGGGTGGAATTTTGCTATTTTGTTCTATAAAAACCATAGTAATTTAGAAAAAAAAATCTCCATGTGTTATATATGCTCCATTTAACCTACTAAAAGCTTCACTGAGGACATTTAGAGAAACATTTGCTTCTACTCTCCTATCTGGTTGTAGCCATTTATTATCTTCTTTCTCATGCTTAGATTGTAAGGTCTTTAGTGTACAGTTTGCCATTTTGTTCGGAGTTTGTACAGTGTCCAGAAGAATGGTCCCTGACAAGTGCCCCTAAGCACTAGAATTGTTTGGAGAGAAGAAAAAAAAAAGTAATAGGGACTGCAACCCTTCGTCCTGTGTGAATTACTGTACTTACTAATTTATTTTAAAAGACTCATACATATTATTACAAATTTCCTACCAGCTGTGTACATGTTGACAGAGCAGTGCTTGTGTTAACAAAGAAAATTGAAATCACAAAGGAAGATTAAACATCATGTTTAAGTGTCAGATTTTGCACAGGCTTGCATTTCTATGCTAAACTTTCTGTCTTGCAAACAAGAATCCAATGACAGGCTTTTCAGTTAAGGCAGCTACAGTGAAGGCTTTCTGTGTTCGCCTTTATAAAACACTGTGGGAATAAATTGCAAGATTAAAAGCCTTTTCAAAGGAAAACTGCTCCCAGCTGATCCCCACCTCCGCTCTCCACTGCTATTTGCAGTCAGTTGTTCCTCACACTGTATCTCCCTTCCTATCCTACCTTCACCAAATTCCACTTTCTGGATTCCCTGATTACCCATTCCCTGGCCTCTTCTCTTTGACACACAGCTCCGGCGCTGTGGTAGCACGTGTCTCAGTCTTTGCACCAAGTTCCTATTCCCTGTTTGCACTGCACACAGGATTAAGTATCATCCACTCATCTGAGTAGACTTGTAGTGCCTTTGAGGGCACCTGCAAGTCAGGCTCATCTGCTTTATTTCTGCTGTGATCTTGAGCATACAGTTCAATACCGTGTCAAAGAAGCCTTTACCTGCTTTGGGTTTTTTTTCCTGATTTGCACCTTTGACAGCTAGATGTGAGTTTGTTCACAAACCCCCCACATTCTCCTCTCTTCTCAACTGGCAGTGAAAACCAAATCAAAGACGTGATTTCAGACTGATTGTTTCAAAATGTACTAGGTCCACTGGTAGCTCACATCATTTCCAACTGGTTTTCAAGAGACTGGTGACCCTTTTCTGCTGCTCAGACACTGCAAGTTACTGCACACAGGCAGGGCCAGGGTTAATCCCCTTCATGCTCTTGTTACCAGTAGCAAATTTACCAGCCACTACTATTTTTCTGCAGGTTGACTATGTTGACTGTGACTATTAATCAGCCATGTTAGGACTTCTGGAAGTGCTTTGTGAGTTGTAGAATTTCTTAGAATTCCAATGTTTTGGGCTAGAATTCCAACATTTTGGAACATCCTGTTTGGTGCTTGAAAAGTCCTATCAAGCATCTGTTCTGGTAATGCCTGGATTCAGATCTGGGCCTGGATCTGAATTCACCCACAATCATCTGGAATCCATTTCTTCAAATGAAAATAATGGAGCCCAGATAGCTCAAAATCTCTCCCATGTCCTTGGATGGCACCATGGCTGTGGCACAGGTTTGTTCCTTACAATATGCCACTTCCAATGGCACGGATCAAGTTTTGGCTTATGTCTAAAGGCAGAATCAGCTGTGCCTTTCTTTACTAGCTATATTAGTAATAAATATTGAGAGTCTTCCCTTATGACCTTGGAAAATTTAAAATTCATATTGACTGAAGACACTTCATTAAATCACTTAACTAGAGTGTCCTTATCAATCATTTAAACTGAGGCTTGCAATAAAGATTAGATGAGAAATAATCAGAACAGTTATCTGGAATGAAGCAGCGAAGCTCTAATCTCATCTCTTTGTGAAGCATTACACCCTTCTGCATATCCATACAATCCTAACACCTACTGATATTATTCTGCCAGAATAAGGAATAGGGTCCATTTTTTCTCTCAATGCTCGTAAAGAAGTCAATGGAAGTTCTGATACAGTCATAACTGGTGGGCAAACTGCTGTCTTCAAAAGAGTTAACCAAGGATCTGCTAGAGTTTTCATCTTTGCAGGAGACAGAACAATAAATGAATTTTTGAAGATAACTCATGAAAAAAACTGATGCATAATTTCTCAACCTTCTTGGTTAACATGTACTGCTAAAATTTCAATCCCAGAAAAGATGCTTGCTACCTTAAAATGTTAATAATATTTCTCAATTGTGCAAGACTTAAGGGATAAAATTATTTCTGTAGTCAGCAATTTCCTTAAACTCCGTTGTATTGGTGTTCAGAAACAATTAGCACTCCCTAATGGAGGAAGAGTAATTATTCGACATTTTAACAAATGCACAGTGAATCATTGCCAGAGACCTTGGGTTTGGGGGCCTGTTAGTTTTCAACTCTTTGTTATATCCTCCAGGCTAAGCTGAAAACATAACTTCCACATTTTCTATTTTTTTCTTTCTTTCACAATAAATATTATTACGGATATACAAGTCTCACAAGGAAAACAGAACCCCCAGATACGTTATTTTAATTACTTATATTTCAGAATGTACAGGACTCTGAAACTATATTAAAATCCTATAGGCCATCTTGTCAAAAAGAGGGACCTGAATCTGAATTCATACCTTTGGGAAATCCTAGAATAGGTGTCAACGACCATGAGTACCAGTCAACTCACCAAATTAATCCTGCTGGTGGATGTAAGCATGCAACAAGTTTTTGTTAGTACAACCTACTTTCAGGACAAGTATTTAGAATGATTATTAGCATCTGATTGATGTAGGAAAAATCCTATTTTAACTGATGCTAAAGTATGCGAACTCTTTTCCTGCAAAGCACAGTGCTCTGCCCAGTGCTAAAGTTATGCTTTCATCTGGTTATCTTTCAAGGCAACCTGGGTGGTCACAAAAAGCACTTGACATCTTGATGCACTTCAGCAGTTTTACATATACACAAACTTTGTAGAAAAATAAATTTGTCATTCGTCACCACATATGTTGATCTGAGGAGCGAGGTTCCTGTGGCTGTAGCTCCTGTGCTGCTCAGACTTTTCTCATTCTCCCTTCCTCCACCTCCTCCTTCTTTCCCCCTTTTCCCTCTTTCACTTTTTTCAATTAAACAAATTGTTTCCTCATAAACACAGAATTTCACAAAACAACTCTGAGGGTCCCGCTCTGCAAAATATGAAAATCATTTGTGCTAGCTACAAACTCATGTCAAAAATGTCTTTGTGCTGACTTCTTATATGGGCCAAACATTTAGAATATCTAATCTGTTATCGCTGTTCAGCAGGCAGTCTTGGCAACTATGATCTATTCTGCTTTGCTTTGGGGAATGTGATAAAGAGCAAGAAACAGCTGGTTTAAGAAAGCCTTAGAAACATCTCTTAGTTTATAAAGACAATAATAATATTTTCATATTTGAATGGGTTGAGATACATGTTAAACCACAGTAAAGGGAAAAAGTAAGTCAATTCAAAATGTTTTCTCAAGTCAATAAAAGAACACTGCAAAAAAATCCCTGCACTCTTGGGATTTCAGGGAAAACAAGTACACACTGTACACATGCAATTAAAAAACCGTCCTCCAAATCCCATCCACTTAAACTATCCCCTTTACTCAAACATGTTTATATTATATTACAAAGCTGTGTTCATATGTTAAAAGTGACTATTCACAAATTCATTTTTCATCTCATTATCAAGTCCTTTTTTCCAGTCTGTGTTGCTAGTTGAAAAAAAAAAAAGAAAAAGAAATCTTAACCAATTTAATTATTTTCTCCTGTGTGGCATTGTTTATAAGTAGTGTTTGGACAGGGAAAAAAAGCATAGTTTAAAAATGACAGTCTTAAACATATAAATAATTTACTATTGGGAATACCAAAGATGTTATTTAACATAATAGTGTCTTAAGACAGTGTTTCTAAAAGAGCCATCTTCTGCGGTTATTTTGTTGATATAGTTACAAGTGATAGCACACATTTGGTGACTGCCTCAGACAACACAGGGCAAACTCTGCTTTTGGTTATGTCCAGCTAACTCTACTGACTACAGTGAGGAAGTGTTAGGTAAGTTAAGAATTTGGTTGTTAACAGCACGCTGGAAGTGATTCAAAGATCACAGAAGTCTATCAAATAGGGCCCTTTGATTTCCATGGGCTTTAAACCCTGTGGAAAAAACATCAGTTTCTAGGGTAACAAAACCAGAAAAAACAGTTTACTCATCAGCTTTTAGAGGCTACAGCAAACAGCCAGGACCTTTCATTTCTTGCATTTTAAAGCAATCTATCATTTACAATAGCCTTTTGGATGGCCAGCTGCTTGTTTGCCTGATAAGAATTAACACACTAATATTTCAGCAAAGGTAATAGTTTCAGGTGCCTTTGACAACAATCAAACCACGTGTGTTTCATGGCGAGTTTAACAGGAGGGTGGCAAGAAAGCGCTCAAAGTATTTACCTCCCTACACAAGATCTGCTGTGAAGACATTCTGTCTCTGCTTGGGCAAATTCCCCTGGATATCAAGGGGGATTTTAACTCAGGCAATAGCAACATATCAGGACATCCTCTAGCCCCGTATTTTATTATGAGTTTTACCTGGTATGTGACCTCTGCAGGTATAATAGAATTCTTTACAATAGTCTTTGCACAGGTAGGGAAGCGTTAGTTCTTTTTCAGGAGTTTCCCCTTTCTCAGGTGAGTGGAATAGGTTCTGAGCGTGAGGTGAGCAGTGTGCACACTTGATTTCCTCCAGTAGCTTCGCACATTCTGTGTTGTTGGTAACAGAAAGGACCTGCAAACCACAAACCAGAGACAAGTAAACATGTGACCTGTGTCCCCATCTCACACGAAGAAAGGTTGCATGGCCTAATGCCATAAATAATGATAGTGGAACCAATACAGTTATTATCAATGCATCGAGTTTCACGTCACTGTTCTGGAGGTGCAAAATTCATTGCTATGAAATGTGCCATATGCCATTGGTACAGTGAGATTTAAATTTCTCTGATTTCTTATAGAAGATTCTTACAGAATCTTCTATAACATTTCTTATCTGACCTTGCTTCTCAGATAAGAATAACAGTACTCCAGTTATTTTAAGGACCCATGCCTGCCATCACATAGGCAATCTCTGAACTAGAGGGATCATTTGTATAAGAGGGAGGTACAGCAGGAGGCCTTCTACCCACTTCCCTTACGAGAAGTACCTAAAAACTTAACCTGTAAGGTGGCCTACTGAAGTTTAGAGACTAAAAACTAAAATTCTACCATCAGAACACATCAGAAAAACCACGTCTAGGTATTTGTAAAATAGGTGTATCTTGAACGACACCACAGCCTGGCTGCTGAAATGACTGCTGTGGAATTCAGCAGGTGCCATGGATTTTTCATGCTTTAAATGCTGCTCTGCTCTTTCCTCTCTCTAAAGCACACTATTTGGAGGTGGGAAACCCTGTATGTTTTCAGACATATCTTTCTAGAAGTGAAAAAGTAGAATTTGTAACATCTTGTTTGTGTCAATATGGAAACTGTAACTTTGTCCTTAAAAAAAAAGCATTAATTATGTATGCATAGCACTTAAAGAGGCATGAAACCACAACTGATGATGTGTTTAAGTAAACACAGGAGGCTAAGGAGTGCAATGCCATCAAATCGTGAAAAATAATGGAAAACAGTGTAGTTATCTTTATTAGCTTTTGAATGCAGTGCACTTTGTTAATCTATTGTTAACCACATGGATTGTTTTTTTGATCAATCATCCCAATGGTGGGCAGTAGGAAATGTGTTCTCTCCATTGAGAGGGACTGAATCTGATCCAGTGCAAAAACAAAGCTCGGGTTCTTTCTGCTGTTTCTATAACACAGTTGTAAACAAAGACTGTAAGACACTTACGTTAAGAAATATTGATGTGGTAAATATTTGTATTTGTAAAATTTGTAAATATTTGCAAATCACACATTTGAAAATATTGCTAGTTTTTCTGTAGTTTGTATCTCTGAGCTGATTTGCAGAAGGACTTGCCAATGTCATTCCCTTGCCATGTAACATTAAAGGGAATTATCTATGTTACTTTTGATAAAATAAGTTATTCAGTGCAGGAACACTCCTGATAAGCTTGAGTCTGCTGTCTCATCAGTCAGCTGTCTTCTGGAATGCTGTACTTTGATAACACAGGTCTGAACTCAGCTTTTTATTTACGGGTCATAATTACATAGACCTCAAATGCTTGAGAGAAATGCACCTTCCATTGTTTAAAACAGATACGTATTCAAAATATTACACAATATATGGCAAACTCTATCCAGGAAAATTTAGTCTTACCATACATGTATTGTCAAAAGACCATCTGAAATGCACACTAAAGTTTAATGTTGGGACTTGGACCACTGATTAGAAGAACACCATTTGGCTTCTACCCTTATTCTGGATGTGTTGCCATTGGCTTCAAAAATAATTCCTTCAGGTTTGCCAGGAACACTAACTGTATTAAATGTTCTGTTCTTTAGACTATCTGCTGTCAAAATATCCTCAGCTTCAAATCACCTGCAGGTCAGTAATGTGATTAACATCTGCCACATATAGTTTACTATCTCTCTTCAAACCTTTCTTGAGAATATAATTGTCTCGCATATTTTGTAAAGGGTTTGTCTTTATTTATTTTTTTTAAGCTTTGAAACAGTAATCAATTAATTGCTTGTTGCATGTATGGCAAAAGGTGTGCATTAGTCCTGAATTCTTTGGGGAATTTTTTCCACAACCGCAGGGTCTTCTCCCTTGAAAAAGTTTATATTCTATTTGCTAGATTGCTCATGTGGGCCATAGCAGCAGAATTGTTAACCTTAGTCTTCTTTCTTAAGTTTCAGATGTCATTCTAGATATGGTAAATGTTGAAGACAAGAACTAAAAATATAATGATAACCTCAATAAACTATAGCCAAAATACAGAACTAAAACTTTGAACTTGACTGAATTCTGCCTAGGATTGCAGTCCAGGTAGTAGAGAAGACACTTGGCATGCTTGCAGCAATCCATGCTGCTGAGGCAATATTCTGCATTAGCTGGACTTTCCTAAGAGATGCTGTGATTCTGATGGGAAGGAGCCTGTATAATTCAATCAGGTCATTGTTTGCCAAACAGGACAAAGTCTGAATCCAATAGGGGATGAGCAAAAACACTATCCATAAATGCTACTTTTTAAGAACATCAAGTCACTTGTCTCTTGAAGGAAGTATGAAGTGACCCGTTTTGGTATTTCCACCAAAGGACTGTGAATACAGACCTTTCAAAGTACTTGCCTACATGCAGTAGTATCACCTGGTTTGCAGAAGTCTCAGAAGTTTTCATCAGGGAGTTCATCTCGGGCTTTCTTGTGGTAACAGTGTGATGGTGTGTTTAGAAGTACGAGTAAACACAAGGTATTACTAGGTAAATAATCAGTGTGTTTATTGAATTAACTCCACAGAGATGCAGATAGACAACTGTACTTCTACTGGAAGACTCCAGAACACATTGTGGATGGCGGGGCGGGGGGAAATAAATTACAGGATAGCAAAGCTAATTTACTGTTTCTTGTGGAAAACGTAATTGACATTGCCTGGTGATACAGGCTTGCCAACATTTCAGTCCTCAAAGTTAAGACAAAAGGATCCT
>VWZW01005049.1:644221-742015 GCA_013397115.1 Edolisoma coerulescens
GGGCGATGCCCCCTCCGCTGCTGCTGCTGCTGCTGCCGGCTGCGGCTGCGGCTCGCCCGGGCTCTCATGTTTCGCTCCCTCTTTTCTTCTTCTTTTTAAGCGGCGCGCGGGGAGGTGCTGCCACCGCGCGCCCTGCACGTCNAGCGCCATGGAAGGTTCCAGAGGCGTGGGGCCAAGCGCGGGGCGGGCGTGGACGGCGGGAGCTGCCCGCACCTGCCGGTGGCTTGTTCCAGCGGGACTTCGGCACCGTGGCTGCCCCCGAAGGTGCCGCGGGCTGGCAGACCCTCGGTGTGTGTGAGCGCCATGACCAAGGTGCAACCTGTTGGTGATGGCGGCACGGTGGCCATTCCTAAAGGTGTGAGGGAGCGGCATGTGGAGGGGTGAGCTAAGAACGGGACACCTGTGTGTGGGAAGAGCAGGCAGATCCAAATACCTGGTGGCAAGAAAGCACCTGTGAGGCCAGGAGCCATCCAGAAAGGGAAGGGCCAACAGGGGTGAAATGGAGGAAAAAGATGGAAGCCCAGAGAACCCCAGCCCAGGGTAAGCCCTCAGAGGTGGCTGAGGTGCGGGTGCAGCTACAGCCACTGACTTGGAGGTGAAGGGCAGCTGGATAAGTGAAGTCAGAGGTGTGTTTACCAGGGTCTGGCTGCTCATCCCAGAAATAGAGGGGAAATTGGCTGGTACCCAAAGACCACTTAGGAGGGAGAAAGGGAAAGAAATATTGCATTAAGTTCCTCACGTGCACTGGTGTCGCTAAACCAACTAGGCCCTCTTCCTGTTTTTCACCAAGCGAAATGAGTCTCTTCATATTTGCACTTGAACTCTTAAACAGCCGCACTGAACTAAATAGGAGTTTGGCATCGATAAATAGCACATCTGAGAAATTATTGAGTAGACACAAAGACTCTTGCCTCTCCCTTCAAGTGCATTTTTGAAGGCAGGTAGTTCCTTAACTCACTACTATCCATTGTCTTGCCACTGACTCTCATTTCACTGACGGTTTTCCCAACCAAGGCTTGAGCCACATCCACATGAGTAAGGAATGCCTGTGGTGCAGCTTGGGCCTCATCACTCCTGTTGGTGAGTGAAATAAGGGTGTATTCCTGAGATACAGTATCCTTGCTTTGTAGTTTTAGAGAAGACTACTGCTTTGCAATTCACAAACTTCTTCCATGAGCAACCTGGTATGGCAGAACTGTGGCAGTGCAGTTCTGTGACAACAGATACGCCCCTTTCATTACTCAGGGGCATTGCGTAGATTATTCTGAAATAAAAGTGATTCTGGTATACAGCAGAATCACAGTATCAGAATAAAGTCACTTTTATGCCCAAGCAGACCCCTCGCAGGGGGTTACAGTGGCAGACCTGTAGTGGCCTAAGGACAGAGCAGGAGGTCTGCATGTCTCTTTCCCTGTGCAGGCGTAAATATCTGTACCAGTTCTCAGAGGAGGTGAGTTTGAGGTGTATTAATTAGATAGAGAAGGATTTCTCAAAATGGGCTTTAGATCAAGCTGCCAAACTAAGAAAGAACTGACAGTTTGTGAAGATCTGTTTCTACACAGAAATTTTACATGGATCTATGATGGAGACATTTCCCAGAGATTCCGTGCAATGTACTTTTGACCTTGAATAATACAAAGTGCTCAAAACTTCAAGCTCTATAGTGATCGGGTGATGTAAAGATGTATAAGACTTGAAGAAGGCCGAATGTTCTTTAAAACCTCTTAATAGAAATTGCTGATTCTCGGGGTTTTGTGCAAGAAGACCTGATTTAATCGAATGATCCTTTCCACTCTCTAAAAGTACAAGTTGACTTCTTTTCTAGTGAAGTATTTTTCTCGGTTGATACAGAATTTTATTTTAATTTTAATACTGCAAAGTTAAAGTCAGTGTTAGTATATGCCAGTTCAGAGTGTCAACTTCAGGTGACTTCCAGCCTCTGATAAACAGAGATAAGGGAATACTTATGAAGTAAAAACGTACACATAGGAAATATGGATAATAAACATGTCAGTTTTTTAAGGCAACCTGTATTCTATCACTTGAAGCTCATTATTAGAAATAATTAAACATGATGATGCTGTACGTGAGCTGAATAAATTCTGTTATTTCCTCAGATGTAGATGAGAATCTTTGTAGGATATAACTAAGAATCTTTGGGTTACAGTGCAATTATGTGTGAAAGGGTTAGAAAGTTTTAAAAAGGGAAGTTGTTTCTGCCACGCTGTTTGAATGTAGCTAGATTTTCTTCTAGTTTTGCCTGGGAGATAAGCGGACTGTGCTTAGCTACACCATTACTTAAATTATCTCTATTATTATGTACATAATGATACATCCTTGGGTACCTGTATCGTGTGGATTGAATGTGTCAGAGCGTAAGGCTGATGGCAGCATGTACTTGAACTTACTGTTTCTCAAATTATTTTATGTAATACATATTTTTCAAGGGAATTTAGCTGTACCAAGAAACTTGCTTTCAAGTTTGAGGACCTGTTGGACATCAGGAAGAATTTTTTCACTGAAAGGATGGTTAAAGCATTGGAATGGATTGTCCAGGGAGGGGTGAAATCACTGTCTGTGCAGAGTTCAAGAAACGCTCGGACGTGGCATTTAGTGCTGTGTTTTAGTAGCATGATGGTGGTCAGTCAAAGGTTGGACCTGGTGATCTTGGAGGCCTTTCCCAACCTTAATGATTCTATGATTCTAAGTCCATGAACTCCCCAGCAGTTTGAACAAAAGAGGAAATGTGTGGTTATGTGTAGCAGCTAGAGACCGTTTTGGGAAATGCAGTTATCACAGGAGTTTGCAGACAGGAGCAGAAGCTGGGCAAAGTGGTTTCATGGCACCAGGTTTGATGGAAGCAAGCAGTAGCATCAAATTATTCCTAAACTACCAACGGAAGTGGTTTGATGGCACAGATTTACATATTCTTGTGATTCACAGGAAAACTTTACATGTGGTCACCTCACTTGTGGAAAGCTAAGCCCATGTAGTGTGAGATGTGTCTTCATCAGGGATAAATTCCAGCCTTCCACACTGGTAGCAAATACCTGGCATGCCATGATGATGAATATTGCAGTGTTGGAGCAGGCTTGGAGATTATGATATTATGAAATTATGATATTTTGAGAAATTATGGTATTTCAGATACTAGTAGGGGAGCATCACAAGAAGACAGCTAGATAAAGCAGGTGGACTTCAGCCCTTGGGAGAGTGACTCTGCTCTTGTTTTAGCTGGAATTTGAGTTGAACTTCTGAAACACATTTATTTTGTAATGAGAAAAAAAACTTTTTTCTTTTTTTGCAGAACCACTTACTTGTCAGATGAAATGAGGGTGAAATCTCTCCATATCGCATTACCATTACACTTTTCACTGACTGAGTCCCTGTATAAATGGTACGATGTGTTGTGAAGCCAATGATTCCTTTTCTGTCTAGGTATTTCTATGAAGAGCAGGGAATTGGGCTTGATGATCCTTATGGGTGCTTCCCAACTTAAAATATTCTAAAATTCTGTGGCCCTGTTGGGATTACTCTGTATCATAGACCAGTGAGAAACACTCGGTCATGGATTCTCTGCTGTAGATGCTCAAGATTAGAGTTCCACTTCCAGATTCAATTCTGTAAAAAAAAAAAAAAAGCCTTTAATTTGAAATTTTGTATGTTTCATTTAGAGGGGAAAGCAGAAAAATCTTTCTAAAGGTCACATAGTTTGTTTAAATTACTTTGTAACAACACCAAGCTTCAGAGTCCAAGCTCTGCGGCTTCTGCCTCAGCTGCGGCTCCTGAAACTTAGAGTTGCCATCTCCCTGTTTTCTGTCAGCTAGATGGACAGAGACACAGGAGTCTGGAAATTTGGAATGAGGACTTGGGCAGGAATCTCAAGGTTTGGCAGTCTGGGCTCCTGTGCTTCTGGCTTTTCTTGGGTGACAGCCCAACTGTCCTGAGAGTCCCATTAGAAGTGAGGTTGAGAGTTTTTTCTGGCTCTGGGCTGCATCACTGGGGCTGGGGTTCCTGTGGCTTCGGGGCAGAGAACTGAAGTATCAGGAAACTCTGACTCTGGGACAGTCTTTATGGCAGGAGTTCCCCACAGCCGTGAACTTCACAAATCCACTCGCTATAGCAGCACCTCTGGTAATGAAGAAGGAAAACTGCTGGAATGGTTTCATTAAAGTGTCTTGTGGTTAGCCAGAAGTTTATAAAACCATTATATTTTTGCTTGTATTTCAGTTTGTGATGTAACAGAATTTTTTTCAGTTGGTCAAAACATTTCTGGTCGGTTCTACCAACCCTATACTGCAGCCCACATCATTTCATGGGGTTGAGAATAGCACGTTGCTTGTCTTTGCATAGCACAAATACAAGGTGTGAAAGCTGGTACAGCATGAATGAACAGGACTTGTTAGGATATTTTTTATGGGAAAATAGGTGCCCAGACAGGCACAGAAAGGTTTTTAGGGTATGCCTTTACCACAGATTTCCCCATGGCTTTTAGAAATCTTCTAACCCAGCTGAAGCCACCTGGACCGTTTGAGTCTGTAAACTAATGTGTCTCCTCTCTACACAAGAGTTCAAAAAGCCCTGATTCCCATCTGTGTACAAAAGCAGTATTGGACTGATGTTAACTCCACTTGATTGGCTCATCAGGGATTAAGACCTGCAGATTGTTTTAGCACATCACATCAGCTGCTAACACAAACCTTCAATTACATGTGTTCAGTTTTGCAATGAGGGCCGGTCTAACTAGGAGGCAGATAAAGCAAACTATTTTGTGAGGGAATGAAGACTCAAGAGGCCCTCTTGCCTATAGTCTGCATACTTTCACTACCTGCTGTAATTCACCTCAACAGCGGGTCTCTATTTATGTGTGTTACAAAGAGACAAAGGAAGCTGCTGTGGGAAAAATCTTTCTTTCCTGCCAGGGACTGTGGTAATCCCACTCCGTACTGCAGTTTACAAGCCACGTGTATGCTGTGCCTTGCTCCAGTGTTTGAAGTATCCATAACGTGCTGCAGGAACATTTTGCATAAGATGTCAACAGGGGAACTCTGAAATGCTTGTAATACTTACCAAAGGAATAAAGGTCTTTCTGAATAAGTGATATTGTACATGCCAGAACTAAATAATGGGCTTAAATATTTGCACCTAGTATTCTTTGTAGCCTGCTGAGTGTGGGGATGGAAGTTGTACCCTGGCAGTGTTAAAAGTAAACGGTCATGAGGCTCTGCTTTGAGCTGCCCAAAGACTGGGATGCCAGACAGGATTCCACAGGTTTTCCCTGTGTTGATGCAGTGCATTCGCCTTGTTCCATAGATCTTTGTGAGTCAATTTGTATTTGATATGGAAGCTTGGGGAAATTCTTCAAAGTAGCTTTTAGTATAATGCACACTGAGGCACCATGTACAGCGTTGCTGCATATCGGGCATATATGCTACATTAACTTGAGGCTACTTTACAAACAGTAAAAAAACTTTTCTCACACAGGTGGAAAGTAACAGTGGGGTCAGCAACCACTGTCACATATTTTTCTGGAACAGCACGTGCCCAATTCATATGTGTGGTACAGCTTTCAGAAGGATGTCTCTAGTTCAGTACCGTAATTTATCTTTTGGAAAGTGAGGCATTCAGCTCTGTTACAATTGCTCTTTGGTGCATTGTTCTCACAGCTGCTCAGGGCCCTGGCACATGGGGGAAAGCAGTGGTGTACCTGACACTCATCCTCAGCCCTGTGCTAACAGCCTGCCCCAAATCAGCTGTTCTGCCATGTTAAACAATTCCGAGTGGTGCCGAAAGCTGCCTCACATTTCTGGCATCACACACGAGCTCTGCAGGCTTGTGTGCACTTCTGTGCAGTGCCATACCTACATCAGGCCATTGTTTCCAAGTCACTGTCCAGCCGCCACTGATCTGTGGCTACAAATTTTACCTTCTCTTTTTTTACTTTTTTCATCTTGTTTCCCTGAAGGGGCATTGGGAACATTGTGTTACCAGCCTAAATCCTGACCGGATGAGATCAGTCTGGAGAGGATTAAAGCTATAGCCTGAGTCCCAGCCATGTAAAAAAAAAAAAAAGCTGGAGGAAGCAGGTGATTTTGTAAAAAGCTAATTCTTACAGAGGGTATTCTTTAGGAACCCATCATTGAAGTCACTCAGTTTGGCCTGCTTGCCCCCCTCACACTCCTGTGATGCACAGCAAATTTCAAGCATATGGATCTTAGGTTATGTACAATAGTGAACCTTTAACTAAAAAAAACATATTCAGGTTCACAATAATGAAAATGGAATGTTGGCACTCGTTTGGCCAGTAACTTAGGATGTGGCCATAAAGCTGCTTCATCTGCATAGAGTACCATCAAACCATCAGGTTTTGGGACTCCCTGGTTCTGCAGCCTGAGACTATTCTGTCAGGAATGTGGTCTTCAAAGACAGATTGGACTGTGTAAATTCTTCCAAACCTTGAGGTGAAGAGTCCATTAACTTTGGTGAGAAATACATCTAAGTAGGTGGTGGGTTCACACACAGGTGGCAATGTGTGAATAATTTCTTTCATTTGACTGTAAGATGCATGAACAAAGAAGATCCTTGGATAAAGATGTAAACTGATGTGGATGCCAGATGAACTTTGACTGAACTTAAGGCCAAACCATATTTTAAAAAATAAATAAATTACTCAGGATAAGGAGACACAATAGCAGATGCTGGAACCATCTGTTCCTGGACAGCTCTAATAGAAAACTCCTTCTAGTCTATTGCGTGTTTCTTTCTCCATTAGAAAGTACTATTCTCCCTATGAATGTGGTCTGCCTGTGGTAGGATATGAACAATAACAGCCTTGATTTCCAGGTGAGTTGTCCTCGATCCCAGAACTTCCATATGCAGCCTGGCTTCTGCAGCATTTGAAATTCTGCATATAATCAAGTGATTGAGTTAAGCACTCCATCCTAACCTTAAGGCATGTATTACAATCACTATCAAATGAACTTTAAGGATGAGCTGTACTGCTCCATGTAATTTGTTACAGATGTGAGGGAATCCCTAATTTCCCAAGGAATGGTCACTGCAGACTAGATGTTGTCTGAATGAGGTAAACAGACTGCACTTAACCCTTACTGCAGAGATTTGGTTTTAATTTGGGCAAAAACATGATTTAAAGTGGTCACTATTCCAGCTTTTTCACTTTTCCTTCTCCCCATATAACTTTTTAGACTCGGGCCTAAATTATAAAACAGAATCATAGCATTCCAGGGACAATGCAAAGTTACAGACTACTTTCTATTTTTGGGACAAGATTAGTAGGTATAGGTCACCACTTAGATGTTAAGTGTTGACTTTCACGAGGGATCAATTTTTTAAGACCCATCCAGTGGAATAATGATACTTAGTCATTTTTAATATGGAAATACATTGTTTGTGGGATAATGTCTATGTCTTGGATGAGTTGTTGAATTTTGCTGGCAAATCAGTCAAGTATCAGTGGGACTCAGATGACTTTCTACTGCCACTCAACATTTTTTTGGAAACTCAGGGGTCAGCTGGATGTTCACGAGGGAATTATTTGTTCCAGCAGTCTTTTTTTTTTTTCTAATATAGAGTCTGAGATGGTAGCACTTTACTTCTGTGGAACGGTTTATGATAAACTTACTTGAATATATGTAAGGGAGGAAGGCTCTGAGGACATTCGAATCCTGTGCCTCTGGCAGCTTGAAGGAGCAGAGGGACTGTGTGGGTTGTTCTCTCTGGACCTGTGTTTTTTTTATAGAACTCACACCAAATGTTCAGTTCTTCTGGGAGGCTTGTGTATCGCTCCACCAAGCATGGCTTTCCAAAGGGTTTGAACTTTAGCACCAGGGGCACTTGCATGTCTCAGGAGGAGGTAATCTGTATAGACAAAACTTTGGGAAACACTTCTAAGTGACAGCTGTATGTTCCCTGAGAGTGCTCTTGTACCAAGAAATCAGTGAACTAGTCTGGAAGTCTGCACAATCAAATTGTTTTGACAGAGCTGAGTGGACAGGTAATAATTCTGAATTTTCCCATATTTTTGGGTAGGAGACAGAGTTTTAAAGTTTTAGTACTGATTTTAACAAGATGTTAAAAATGTAATTTCAAGCAGATAACATAGTAGTTATGAGTTATTTATCTTTCTGCTTTCCTACAGGGAGGGAGTAATGTAGGACATAAATAGGACACCTCTAGAAAAATAACTTGATGGGGATACAGTCCTGTGCTTTCTTACTGATCCTTAATTTAGAGATTTCTGGAATAGGATTCCAGACTGTATCTTGAGATCCACCGAGTAGCGTGAGAGAATTCTGAAAAGGCGTTACATTTAAATGGGTTAATTATGATTTTTTTTTACATCCTTTCTCAAAGCAGGCAGCAATTCACTCACTGATGGGTAGAACTAGGTAAATATCTTTTATTTGAAGAACATTCAGATTTATGAATAATAATAAAATGAGACTAGCACTGAAAAATACTAAAGAAAAAAAAGAAAAGAACAACCATTAGTGATAAAATAGAGAAGGAAAAGTGAGTAATGAAATCAAGGTTCCTTCACATATGCTTTATCCTCTCCATTGTGGCTTGATCCAGAGCCCATTCAACATGCTCCCATGATTTTCATGTCGCAGAGTCATGGAGTGGTTTGGGTTGGGAGAGACGTTGAAGATCATCCACTTCCAAACCCCCTGCCATGGGCAGGAACACCTCCCACTAGACCAGGTTGCTCAGAGCCTCATCCAGCCTGGCCTTGAACACTGCCAGGGATGGGGCATCCCCAGCTTCTCTGGGCGACCTGTGCCAGTGCCTCACCACCCTCACAGTAAAGAATTTCTTCCAAATATCCAACCTAAATCTGTCCTCTGTCAGTTTAAAGTTATTACCCCTTGTTCTCTCTTCATCCTCCCCTTGCTGTGGAGATCCTTCTCTCCTGGACCTGAACTTCAGCTGATACTTTATTTCTTGTAAGTACAAAGATATTAGCTAGCCACCTATACAGTATATTTTACTAAGAAATATGTTATTTTTAATTTTTATATTCATTAATGTTGCATTAATAAGCAATATTTTCAGTCATGCATTGATAGGACAATAAGAGTATTTCATGTACCACGTAACTTTTGAGCAATTGAGGAAGCCATGGGTTTTGGTAAGCTCTGAAGCAGAAATTGTTGCAGTGTATTCTGATTCTCACTTGAGATAACATTTATTTTTAAATCTTTCTTAGAGAAAGATGCCCATTTCAGTGACCTTACTTGTACAATGCTCACAATCCTTACATACTTGTCTGAGGAGCCTTGTGGAAATGCAAAGCACTTAAGTGCTAAGTACTGTTTATAATAGGAAATTTTCCTTCCACTCCCAAACCTAAGCTCTTCCCAGAAAATCATTTAGCCAGGCTGTGCTGTAACTTTCTGTAGTGTTTAAATGAGAATAATGTTTCATTGGTTCATTTGGCATGTAAGATACAGTCATCAAGTATGGCAACCCACAAAATAGAAAGGAACACTGCAGTTTGTGTTATTAAATTATTACGTGTAATAAACATGCATTTTTCATTGGTATCAAGGGCTCTGAGAAACTGTTTCAACATGAAGCAACAAAAATTGAGAGATCTTGTGCTTTGTCATACAGGTTTAATGCTTTATGAGTCTGCATATTTATAAACATTTTGCAATATTTATTATTGTCCTGACGGAAAAGAACTAAGGATCTGTTGTATCAATATTTGTCAGAAGCACATGAATACTCAAACATTCCTGTTCAAATGAATGGTAAAGATACCTTCTTTTTCGTGGTTACAGTTTTACATTTTCAAAACAAAATGTAAAATACTGTGGAGATGCAATTTCTTGAATTTGCTTTGTTTGTGGAAACGCAGGTTTCCAAAGAGCCGTATTGGTTGATGCTCTGATTTGTTTACATGTCTGTAGAAAGGGGACAATTGGAAATGATGAAATCACTGCTTTACAGGTAGCCAACACCCTTGGCTGTGTGGATTTTGGCTGAGATGGTGAGGAGTGCTGCAACCCAAGTGTGATTCCACCGCCAACTCCATCGATGCTTCATACTGAGAATGGGTAATTAGTTTTCATTAAACACTTTAGCTGACACTAAAAAATGTGAATATTGCTACAGGACACTATTTGCAGGACCTATATTGACATTTTGGTATGATGTGCATCAAAATTAATTTTATTTTCACATGGTGTCACAGGTGAAACAGTGTCTGAATCACCTGCTTTTCGAAATTTGTGTACTACAGTGATAGTACTGGAATAAGACACATACTGAAACAGAAAGCTGAAAACAATTATTTAAAAAATCTTTATTATCTAAGTTAGTTCAATATAAGTCTAGTCAATTGTTTTAAGGTTGTTGGAAATCAATTTTCCATTTGTATTTTAAATGTATTTGTGTGTTGCCCTCCACAGTGGCAATCTGCATTTGAATTTGTCATTTAATTTATATTACAATAGTCTATAGAGTAACATTAGAGTAAATTTTAAGTAAACTAAGGAAATACGGAGCTTGTAGAAGGAACATTTATTAGGGTACTGTTGTATATGGAAAAAATGCATGCTTCCTTCTGTTATTAAATTAAACATCTCTGGGAAGTAATTGAGACTTGTTGAACTCTGGTGTGAACTCTGAGCTATAGATAATATTCTAAATGGTGATTTCCTGGTTTTATCTTCTGAATAGTTCTAAGTATATTAGTAAAGATTTAATCTAATTTTTTTTTAAAAAGAAAATGTTAAATTTATAGGTTGATCCGTTTACTTATTATTTGTTTATGTCTTAACGTAAATTTTAAATTTGTGAAAGGAAAACATGGGCCATTACTCTCGATGAGATTGAAAATTCCTAAGTTACTGAAAATTTGAAAAAAATCTTAGCTTTTGAAGTGTCCGTGCTCTAAGAAGAAGAGAAAGCTTCATTAAAACCTGTAGCAGAGTCAGATTTTTGTCCTTGATGTCTGAGGCATGGAAATTCTGTGCTGGGACTTTCTATGATCCTTTTATGGCCACTTTCAAGCCCCAGTTGTAAAAGAGAAGAGGAGGCCCATCAGCTGTTTGTAACCATCATGTCTCTGTTGATTTCAGTTCGAATAATTTCTAACTACAAATCTGCCCCAGGGTCTATATGGAAAGACCCTTCTGTGTTACTTTCTTTGAGAGGCAAAAAAATATACCCAGAAAACATAAACAAAATGCTTTGTGCTCCATCTTGTGCATTATCACTTTAGGATATTAAAGTGTAGTGGCAGTTTGGTAGCAAAAGAAAGGAAGGTGGCCTGCCAACTAAAGCAGGTTGCAATTTCCTTCCACCCTCTTAAATGGTCTTATGATGTACTCTTTGTTAGCCAGCCTCTGTTGTATTGAATTAGCCTTCTACCCATTACTTTAAATTCCAAATGTAGAAATACTGTTGGTGCTCATAAGGCAGAGTGAACCAGAAAAACACAGTATCCTTTTCAAATTACACTTGTAGCAATAAAAAAATAATAATAAAGAAGAAACCTCATGCTGTTTCACCTGTTAACTTAAGAGGTTTGGTAGACAAGCACAACTACCAAGAGATCCTTCCTTTGGTGATGCTTCAGAGACAGCCACCTTGAAAAGTGCTGACTTGGAGATGGTATGGAAACACCTGAGATTCTGACTGTGTTGCTGGCCTTGACTGTAGGGAGAGTGCTCCAAATCCAAAGAACTCTGAAGTGATTCTTCTTCAGTTTGCTGTCGTGGCTGCTTCGCCTTCCCTATGTCCTGCAGGAAAGGAGTATCTCTTTTTTGTTGTTGTTTTGTTGTTGTTTCGCTCCCCAGCTCCCCGTCTCCCCCCAGAACCGAGTGTTACTCAGTGGAATTCACCTTGCAGAAGAGCAAGATTTTTCAAGGCTCCTGGCCTGCTGCACAAACACAGGCTGCTTGTGTTGTTTTGGTTAACAGTTCAAGTATCCCAGCAAGTCCTACTTAATAAGCTATCTGATAAGGCTTGATTGTGCTTCACTGTGTTTAAATTTCTTGGGGAACTGTTTAGATGATGAAAGTGCTCTAGTGCCTGCATTTGTGTAAAACTCCAAAATTATAAAACACATCCTTTAGTGTCTCAAGGTCTCAGATGATGGAAATACCAAAAGGATTTGCATATTGAAGTATTTTACTCAGTATCTCAATATTGGTGTAGAAGATACATTGTGTAAATAATGTCTGTTTATGCTTTGCTTTCTGTGTTACGTTTTGTTGGTGTGACTGTTAAATAGAATAGCCAGAAAGCAATTTCATAGCTCTTTGCAGTACCAGAACCTACAGAAGGAGAAGATCATGTGTAGGTCATCTAGTTTTTATCTTGGCAATAGAGGATTGTGCCTTGTATTTTTTGAGAGTCTTCTGATTTGTTGAGCTTCAAACAGTACTATCAAATTGCAGGTGGTGCTATTTCTCTTTGCCATTGTATTTGCATTAAATAAAGTCTTGAGAATGATGTGTCCTCATAGACCAACAGTGTCTAACCTTCATCAGATATCATTCAGATAAAAAAGTCTGCATCAAATCTTAGCTGACCCTGGATAACTAGTGAAGTATTCTTGTTATTATGCAGTAACTTTCTCCTATCAGATTGCTCATGCTTACAAATCATAGAGTACAAGCTCCCACTATGTACTTGGACTGAGCCTTAATATTTCAAAGCTATTACTTAGAGGAAAAAAAAATTTCAAGCAACAGAATATGCTGTGACAAATAAGGAATTCCAAAGGAGGTTACAGGAAACTTGCTAAAGTTAACATGTTTCAGACCTTCAAAATCCCATACTTCTGCACACATTCTTTTACCTCACATTGAAGATATCCAGGTGTGGTTCTGGTGATAGCATTGTTGTAGCTGTGTTTGTTTAGTATTTTTGTTTAAATATAGCTCTTCCTTTCCCTTCTGTCCTGGCATTATTTTCACTATTCACAGTCTTTTTACTTAAATTCATAATTTTGATAATTCCAACTGGAGAATTCTGTTTCATTTACTTATGGCACTTCATGTGAAACAGTTCTGCCTTCATTTCCTGTTTATTTTTAGTTGCTAATTTTCAGACTTTTTCCATCCCCTTGGGTTTTTTAAAATCCTGTTTGGTACAAACCAGGGTGGTCCAACTGGCAGCCCAAGGAACAGTTCCATCTGGCCTGCTGCATTTGCCAAGGAGGAGCTAGGAAATGCCTGTAAGGGCATGCACTGCCCTCACAAGCACATGTTATCTATTGCTCGGATATGTAACCGTGCTTGAAGCCCAACTGTTGTGCCATGTCCACCCTGAAAAGGAGATTGGCACTAGACATTCCTTTTCCCCAGCACAGCCACTTGTCTAGTGGGGCTAGTTGTCCTTTCAAAACAATCTTCAAAGAGGATGCTACAAGTGGGAGCTGCCACCTGTCCCTAGAAGAACTAGGCCACTCTCATTTTTTCTGGTTAGATTGATAAATTAATAGACAAACTGACAGGAAAACTGTGCTTAAGCCCCAGGACAATAGGAGCTAGTTAGAATTTTAATATCCACTTCAACAAAGCTGATGTTACCAATTCATTATTTATTTCAGGCTTTGCATCTGCCAAGTGCCCTCTGTCAAGTCACTCTGTCTATTTTTTCCTAGGTAAGATGAGCATGATGGTAATAACCAAGCACTGTGCATTGAAAGTACCCTAAAAACCAAGTATGTTTTGTCAAATTGACAATATCATTTCAAAGGATTTCATTTGGTTACTTTGCAGGTTTCTTTTTGTTGGAGTATCCTGTACCTTCAGATGCAGATGGGTGCCTCACTTGAAATCAGTGCATGTGCCAACATGCAATTTCTCATAAGACATTATCTCAAAAGCTGAACTGATCCCATGTACTCCATTATGTTGTACAATAATAGCCTTTTTGTAGCAAAATGAGCCCAACTAAGCATGAGGTCTAACCAGTGCCTCATAAAACAATAATATCACATCTTTTGATGTGTATTCCATTTCCATTAAAAATATTTGAAATGTTGAGCAAGAATGGGGCAGACTACAGCTTGGCAAAAGGCTGAAATAAGCAATCAGGAGTGATATACCCCAATGTAAAATGTACATTTACTGTTACCATGTATCATTGTGTGATGACAGCAGAGCTCTGTGGTTTTATTATCCTTATATATGTATATATATATACTGTAGCACATAGAGGTATCAAGAGCATATAGCAAAAAACCCCCACCATAATATCCAGTCTTAGTTTTATACTAATTCCTTTTAGCATCCTGCTTTCCTTTTCAATTGCAGAGAAACACCAGATTAATGTTCATAACTTACCTCTTTCTTGTTTAGAGTGTACAGCAGCACAACTGCTCTAGTCACTCTGTGCTCATTTGTTTTAAAATATTTATTCTGTGTGTTGTCCTACTCTGGTCTGTAGTGTTCCCCATTACACCAGTCATCTCCAATTTTGGTTAAAAACACCCCTTATTTCTGATACAGATCATCTCCCCAGGCCCTTTTTTTTTTTGGTCTTGATTAATCTCCTTTGTTTTCTGTCTCTTCTTCGCCTGTTCTTTCTTATTGTCTAATCTTTATGCTATCTATGGCTACAGTGTTTTCCCCAAGTCTTTCTTTCCTTTGCCTTCTTTTCTCCTTTCGTGCTCGGCTCTCTTTTTCACACTGATTCATTCTGTCTTCCTTTGGTGTTCACCCCTGCCTCAATTGTCTTCCCATATCCTTCAGTCTGATGTTTCCCTTCTGTTTCTGCCCTGTTCACTTTACTGCACTATCCTACACCCCTCCTGGTTTTCCTTTGCCTTCCCTAATGTTGTCTTATATTTGGGAGATGACTGATGATGACAGAAAAGTGGAAGGGAAGACAACAGCTGAAGTAATTTAGACATACACCAATTTTCAGAGAAGAGTTTTGTTCAGGAATAAATAACTGAATTGAAGCATCTAACAGGAACAGCAACAAAACCCCTGATTACTTATGGGTAACTATTTGTTAGTGAAACTGAATTTTACTTGAGGATTACAGTCAGCCATGTTGTCGAAGGACTATGTGACAGCATACTTAAAAAGAGATAAAGTTTACGTGAAGCAAAGCTTAGTTATAGTGATTAGGTATATTTAATGAACAGTTGCAGGGTTCATGTCTTTAGTTCTTAGAGAAAGAAACAGAGGATAAGGCACTGGGGGATAAGAGAGGCTAGTGAAAGAAACAAATGCCTAAATAAGATGAGGAAACTACACATGATATATGAAAAGACAGTGAATCAGAGGCAATAAAGACTTGCAAGAAGTCTTTGGAGATGGTTGAAAACCAGAAAAAGTGGCACAGAACTGAGAACAAGCAGTGATAATTCTGTTACACACGATGGAAAAAACAGGAGCAGTGGAAATGGCAGCAGAACCAGTTTACTGGGTACCAGACACACACTATTAATTAAAGCAATTTCAAGAGGGTGCAAAACTTTATGGATAAGACAATGAAGTCCTAGGAAGCCAGTGGGTTTGAAAAGGGATATATTTCATACTGGTAAATTCTTCCTTGTTTGGCTTGCAGAAAGTATTCAACTAGAGGAATTTAGGTCATAGTTACCCATTGAACAGTGGTTTGTCAAAATTTTTGCATCTCACTGTGATACAAAGGTTTGGTCTAGATTTTTGTATTTGTATTCATGTTTTCTAACAGAAATTTATTCTCAGAGTTGTTACCCTGATTTAAGGAAATCACAACTACCAGAAGAATATAGTCAGTCACTGGCGTTGCTGGAGTAACACTCCTATAAAAGAATCACAAGCTTTTCAACTGCAATATGTGCAAGGACTCAATTTCCAAAGTAAAAGATCTTTTTAGTAGCTTTGTCATCATTTCCAAAATCCTAGTCACCCCTCATTGGCTCCCAAAGATTATGATTGGGTGGTGTGTAATATAACAGTTTACTGCTTGCTGAAAACCAAGGAATCCTCTGTAGTTGCTCACATTATTCACAGTGAACAAATAGCATAACCTTTGTTGCTGGAATATTTTTCTGCTTAAAAGCCACATTTCCTGGAAGTCTTATGCTAGAAAATGGTATCACACATCTGAGTACCATGAGTTTGGTTAAATCATTATGACAGAAGCATATCCTTAACTAAAACATCAAGAAGGTGTGCAACATTTTACAGAAATTAGATTAGGGAAGGCCAGCATGGCTTCACCAAGGGCAAATATTCACCAAGAGCCAATTGTGCATGACTGATCCTGCAGCCTTCAAAGGTGGATTAACTGCATCAGTGAACAAGGGAAGAGCTATTGATGTCATCTCTCTGGACTTCTGCAACATTCTTGCCTCTAAATTGTGAGAGACCTTGATTTGGTAGAAGGACCATTAGGCAGGTAAGAATCAGTCAATGGCTCAGTGTCCAAATGGACACCAGCAATGAGTGGTGTCCCTCAAGGCTCTCTACTGGCACCAATTCTGTTTAATGTCTTCACTGTGTCCATGGTGTGTGCACATAAAGAACGAAGAGCAAGAAATGTTTTATATGCTGGTTGTTTTCAACTGTTGCCTGAAGGAAGAGAAAAAATAAGATAGATGATAATGTTTTCTTTATTAAAAACCAAAGGAACATTTTATCAGGGACTAGACTGCATGGTACAGGTTTGTCACAGGAGTGTTGTTTTGACATGTGAATTATTAATTTTTATAGCAATTTAGAGACAGTAAGGGAGAAAGAACAGGCAACACTGTGCTTTGAATAGCTGTGGGCACTCAGTCTCCAGCCTTACCAATTGCAGTAGGCATCAATTTTCTCAGTATCAGAGTGAACCATGCGTATATATCCCTTTTTACTATAATGCATATACCTAAACAATTTTCACCACAAGTTAATCTGTTCAAGTCAATAGCCACTTGATAGAAAAGGAAAAAACTTTCCTTAGCTTCTAAGCCATGAAGTGTTTGGGTAAAGTAGGGCCGAGAGTGGTTTAAACAGCCCTTTGATTTCCATGTTATTCTGTCCCCTTCCTTGCTGTGCATTAATTTTTCCTTGAGGGCATATAGGAAGTGAAATTTACTCCAGCATAGTGTTGTAATCTTTTTTTGCAGATAATGAAGTCAGAAAAAATGAGTACAATATAGACTTGTTCTTTTTTTTGAAAGTATTGATTCTATTACATAGTCATAGTTGTAGGAAAGAAATGAAGGGGATTCTCTCCCCCAAGTGAAGCAGATGTCTTACTGAGCCAAGTATGAGATTTTGTTCTTTTTAAGGAAGCAGAGGGAATGCCTATTTATGGTATTTTGCAGCTACACTGAAGGAAATATTTTCTTCAGATTATGTTGAGTGGCTCCATAGTATACAACGTTTGTGGTCCCTCTGTTGAGCCAAGAGCCATGTAAGCAACATTTATGCAGACTGGACCTTAAGAATCTCTTCCTCAGACATGAAGACAGTCCTTCAAAATCTTAGTATTCTGGGAATTCAGGACTCTTTGCAATATTTTCTCCTGTCTGAGTCATATAGGTTACTAAATCAGTTGCTGGTTGTGTTTTTCAAGTTAAGTTCTCTGAGGAAATGACATGTGGTTGCAGCTGTCTGAAAGAGATGGAGTTGAAATCCATTCTGTATCTCCAAAGTTATTCAAGGTGTAAATAAAACATGTTATAGTTTTATGTTCTGGTGCAACGGATTGTCATGGAGGACAAAGAGTTAAGGATTCATCTGCTTCCCAACTAAACATACGGAAAAACAGAGACTCTTCTCCTGGCTACTTCTGAACTGACTTGGAAGCTGGGGATGTTTCAGCCATTTTGGGTTCCTGTAGCTCTACATTCTAGTTCCTAGCATGCACCTGTTATTTACAGGAATAGCAGCAAATTCTGGGCAATAAGTTTATTCTAATTGATTCAGGAATCCTTTATGTTACTAGCCAGTAGGGTGTTTTGTCCCAGAGGGCACAGTGTCTGTCATTCAGGCAAGCCTTTCTATCCGTATATGGAGCTGTGTTGCTCCAGTTAAATATACCTCTGTTGAGCTGACAACACAGCATAGCTTTGTGGTTGCATAATCAATGTTTTCCCCTTTTGCTTTGTTTGTGACCTCTAGCCAAACCCTGCTTTGAGTAACTAATTTCCATGTGGGATTTTCTATGCAATTGCTACTATATTAAATGAGTTTCCTGCAAGCAAGAAATAATTTATTTTGTGAAATGAGCTCCTTTCTGTGACCCCACAGAAATAGCTCTGTACTTGAAAGACTGAGAGCAAATCCTGTTTTGTCAAGAATGCCTATTCCTCAGAACGCAGGAGGCTTTAGGCCTGATTGCTCATATGGTTTTGAGGTGCTTATAGAGCTTGAGGTGTGAAAAGCAGAGATCTTCTTGACTTGTGTCACTGTTGTAAGAATTCAGGTCTTCTGGCAGACTTCAGAGGCAGAACAGTTCCAATAGAGCAGTCTTCCATTGCATGAGTGAGACCTCGCTCTCTCTTCCCTCACCTTTCTCCTGACATAGTCTGTTCCCTGAAGGACTTGAGTGCTGTTCCTTCCCTCAGGATCTCCTCTTATTCAGGTCAACAGAGACTTTTAAATTCACAGTCAGAGGAGAAGACCAATCTTTGATTTTGCTTCATTCCTGGGTACTGTCTACCTTTTGGGGGAAATGAGGCAGAAGTCTAATGACAATGTCCTTATTCAAAGCCTAGGCCTTAATGGTTCCCTAAACACTGTACTTCCTGACTATTGAATGAAGCAGGGATCCCAAATATATTCATGTAAAAAAAAAAAGTAGAATCCTTAAGCACACAGGAAGCAATTAAAGATTGTCCAGGTGAACTTAATGCTGATATGTTTTAAACTTTGAATAAGACTTTGTAGCATGCGTCGTATTTTATCTCGATTTTAATATACCATCCTATCTGACAAGGTAGAATGTAGTAAAGGAAATAAGACCTTCCTGAAAAACAGAGTTGTGCTACACAGGCTGCAGTCTTGGTATTAAATAGAGATTTTACTGACCTGTAGCAGAGGCTTTTGTGTGTCCTCAAATGAAGTATTTGGCAGCATCCATAAGCTGTCATCTCCTTTGTGAGTTGACCACAGTGTGGAGAAGACTCACGCAGTTCAGCAGTGACTTTCCCAACAGGATACCTACAGCAGAGGAATCTTAAAAATTGAGAACTGTGTGTCCTGTTCCAGGTTCTTGTGGGAAGTAGTTGTACTTAGTAGTACTAAGTTGGAATTAGTAGTACTAATTAATATTTTTCACACTTTTCCCGGCAGTTTGCCCCTTCTGCTTTTCTCCTGTCAAGTCTCCCCATACACTTTTCACTCACTTTTTTTATGAGCACTGTGTCTTCCAACCCAAGTGATTCTTTTTCTGAGCTGTGTGTGTAACAAGAAGAACATTGAGAACACAGGAAGACTGTTTGCCTCTTTTCTGTTCCAGTGCCCAGTGCCATAATTGTTTCTGGCAGCCATGAGAAGCTGTTGCAAGGAAAAGCTCTGTTCAGTCTGGAAGACAAAATGTGAAAACAGGCTCTGTAAAGAATGTTGCTTGATACCCTCTAGCAAGCTTTCATCGAGCACGTGCAAACTCCTGATTTTTCTCAGAAGTTTAGAGCGTGTCTGCACAGGGTGAAACTGCATAGTGACAGTGAAAAGGATCCTGCCAAATTTTAAGTCCTTTCTTCAAAGAAGGAAGATTGAAGACTATCTCAGTGAAACAGCTGTAAGAATTTTTTAACAGAGGCAGAAGTGTATAATGAAGCTACTTTATTGGGCCTTTTAGAGAAATGGGGTTAAATCCATGAAATTGAAGTGTGTAACCACACACAGATTTAGAAGACTCCTAGAGACAGCATTATTTGCCTAACATCACAGAAAGTTCCAGATTTACCTGTAGAACAGGACTTCCAAGCAAAAAAACCCAACCTTTTTGGGGGAACCAGAGTTGTCACTGGGCATTTTTAACATGGGTATCTGACAGTCTGCAGGAAATAAAGGTTGTCAGACAAGCTAAAGCCTAGCTGACACTTGGTCTCATTTTAGGACAGAAATCACAAATTAATGACTTACCCTGCTGTTCAATAAATACAACTGTAAATGAATTCTTACATAGCAATGAGACCACTTTGCATTCCTTGAAAACTCTTTGGCAATTCATAGTGTGGTCAGCTTCAGTATCTGCAGAGAATGTGTTCGATCTTGAGTATAAAGCCCCTCTTTCCTCAGGTAGCCAGGTAGCGCTTAAATGATTTGTTAATCCCTTCCATGGCTGGCAACTGCTCTGAAAGCTATCTTTGATAGGTTTGTTGAGGAATGGTACAGGAGCATTTCAGAGGGAACAGAACAGCAAGCCCCTGCCTGTCTGATTAATGGCTGAGGAGAATGAAAGGACAAATTAATAATCTAACATCTTCTCCTGGCCATTCTGAAACCACATTGTCATTCAAGAAGAGACAACAAACAAGAGCCTTGCCTAAGGCAGGCTGAATTGTCAAGACCACTACCTCATCCTCTGTTTTTTCTGGGAACAGTGCTGCACTACAGTAGTCCTAAAATGTATGAAGGGTGGGAAACAAAAACTACTGAACTCTTCGCCACAGTGTAACCCAGGTTTTTCCTCACACCCATGTAAATTGCATCCAAATGTTTATTGTAACCTCCTTTGGCTTGGACTATTCCTTTTCCCTATAGTGTCATATTCTTTGCTCTCTGGACTCCAGGTTCAGTCAGCTGGCTCAGTGTGCAAATGGTTCAGGAAATAATTAGAAAGCTATGTGCTCATTACTACCACGTAAATTAGATCACAGCTCACTCTCCAGATAATTCAGATAATCAGGCACCTCCCTTTCTCAGGTCCTAACGGAAAAATATAATTTAGAATTGTCTATCATTAGTGAGTTTATTTAGTTTCTGTTTGATTTTGATATGTTTTTAGTGAATTAAACACTCTTAATTTGAAGAGAGATTTTAACTGGATGGAATTAAAGCCAGATTCTGGTGACTAGCAGCAGCAGCAATCTGTGAATTACTGACGTATACATTTAATATCTCCCTTGAGAGCAGGAAAGTTCTTCAAATGTTGAAACTGGCTTAAATAATTTAAATTAATCTGAGTGGTGAAAATTCTTTGGCTAATAATGTTAGCCTGATCTCTTCACTTCCAATTTAATCTGGAATATTTGGAATAGTTGTTAATAGTATGTTGATTTATTTTAATATCTTGTTCAACAGAATGGTTTGCATCCTTACTCTTACACCTTAGAATTGACTAGATTAATGTTCTCAGCTTGCTGTAAACAAATACATTTTCATCAAGCAAATTATTGTGTTCCTTCACATACCTGGTTTTGCTTGTTGCAGTAAGAGTGAGCAAAATGCCTGGCTATTTTTCCTCTCTGTTTCTACAGAAGCTGTTAAGGAGGGATAATATTTTTTTTTCCCTAAAAATGCTACTTCATGAACACTTTTACTAGGAATGAAGAAGAAAGAAAAAAATGAATGAAAAATATGGAAAATAAAGGGAGCACTGGGACTGGATTGCAGAAAGCTGAGTTTCAAGTCCCTGCTCTGACATTAAAATAAAGACACTGACAACTGATGCCTTTTGGCTGTTCTGGACTCTGTCGTCCCTGCTTTTATGTGGGAAAAATTTGAAACTTCTGGGGTTAATTCTAATGTGGGGAAGAAATATTTTTGAGATTTCAGAATTTCAGAGGAAAGGAACTATTTACCACCCAGATACAATGTCAAGAAATAGCATGAAGCAAAACAATTGTCAGCAGCAATCATTCAAAGTAATTTCTCATCCAGGTTTGAATTCCAAGTTCTTACCCACAAAATAGGTTATTGATAGGATGGTGCTTCTCATTGCTTTACAGAAATTGAGCTATTTAGTTTAATGGTAATGGAGTCCTTAGGAATAAGAAATGGGATTTAACATGAAAACTGTTAGGTAGTACAGCCAGTACATTAGACCTTCATCTCCTTTTCTCCTTAGACCCATCTATTTTCTTTCTGTGTAATTTGAAGACCTGATATCTCTGTACCTGAATATGTGTTGAACATTTCTATCTCCTTGCAGAGAGAAATAAGCAGCACTGATCTCACAGCCATTTGATTCTGATGGTTTATATTAATTGCAAGGCCTGCAGTAACTTCTACTGGGTCTCTTCTTCTCCTGCCCTTTTCTTACGCGGCCAAACCCAACTTTATCTTACTTTACAAAGCAATTGTTCACCTTTCTTATAAACACAATCACATTTAATATTTTGCCTCATAAAATATTTGAATTGTATTTTATTCCTAGAAATTTTGTATTTCCTTGTATTTTACTGTCCAAAGGAAAAGTATTGTGATCCCTCCCCAGTTTTAAAGACAATAACCCAATAGTGCATCGGTGTTACGTATAGTAAGGGAAAGGTAATGCTTAGTGTGTTTATAAACCTTAATTGTGTATGTGATCAGGATTACATGCTGGGGTGATATCAGGATTTCATACTAGCTGTCTCCAAGGGAAAAATAAATACACTTTTCAAGTTTATAGTAGCAGCAACATGGCGAGTGCTGCCAAGTCAAGAACTCTTGCTAAATTCAGGCAGAACCAGAGATGCGCAAATGAAACCTGCACATCTAGCACAATGTAGAAGTACCCAAATACCTGTATAAATAAACAAGTTTAACCACTGGCAGAAATCTTGCTGGGGAAACATGCAGGTTTTCCAGACTAAATAAGCTGATATGTTTGGCCATGGCCATGCAGCAGGATGTCTTCTTGTAGGTGGCTTAAAGTGAGCTTGGACATCTCTGCACTCCAGTCTTTTGTACAGTCCTTTCTGTAATGTAAATTAGCAGTGGCATACCACCCTTAAATGTTTTGCTATTGCTGTGTAAAAAATGATGCATTAGAAAATTACGTTCAGAAAAGGTATAGTAAATAAGTACTGCTAAAACAAAGTATAATTTATTGTGTTTTTTGATCAACAATTGGGAACATTTTAAAAAACAGAGTAAATGAGATGCAGAAACTGTTAGATAAAACAATTCTCGTGAGTCCCTGAAAAGGCATACCTATCAGAAAGCTTCTAGCTTGCAGGATTCTATACCTTTTCAGTTACCAGAGGAGGCAAAATCAAATTCAGCTGCTGAGAATGATGGCTTTTGACATTCAAAAGTTTTGAAGCTTCTGCCCTGTACGACAATATTTTTCTGATCATTTTGTGTTGCTAAAAATATTACATGGTAGGGTCACTCATTGCAAACTACTCTGAGAACCATTTTTTGTGTCTTATAATGCCATACATGATTTATGTCACAGTCTTTGGTTAGCTACTTAAGACTGCTTAGTACCAAAATGCCTTTTAATAAATATGACAGAGACTATCACCTTCTGACAGGCAGCATGTGTCATTGAAATAAAGGCAGTCATACAATAGCTTTAAAAGAGGAGTGCCACAGCTGAACAAGCAGCTTTTATGTTCTTTTTTGTTGGACCCCCTCCGGGAGTAAGGGGTAAGTTTTGTTTATTGCCTTATTTTAGCTTTCAGTTTAGTGCTAAACTGAAATTTTTTGGCAGCAAGCTTGAATAGGATCTTAGTAAGATAATCTTCCCAAAACCACAGCAGAACAAACGCAGTCAGACATGGCCATACACATAATGTAGAAGACATAAATTGCTTTGTACACACTCTTTGTTTTAATGTTTGAGTGTGCAGGTACCTGTACCTATATGACTGCATGTATAAAACTTGATTTATGTGTGGGGGTACTCATGGGTATGAAAAGAACCAATAATTTACTGGCAGATTAATATGCATCAGAAATAACTACACTGAAATCAAAGTAGTTTAAAGCAGTGTGAGAAGTGAATCACACCTCCTCTAGATCAAGAGCATTGATCAGATTTTATTTTATTGTAAAATAAATTGTGTACAAACACGGGCACGTACACACACAACCTGTATTAAAAGAAGAACACCGTTAGACTTCTTAAGTCTGGAAGTCAAATCATAACACTTAATGTATTAGCATGACCTGTGCAGCTTGATTTGAGCTTTTGTGTATGCACCATGTTCAATTACATGACCTCCAACTTTTTATTCAACAATGTTTGGAACAGACAAACACATCCTAAGGCATGACTTTGCTGCCATGGGCAGACTCATGGGATTGCATGTTACTGGAGTTCCAGAGTTCCACCTATGACAAAATCAAGTTTTCCACTGTGTTCTTCTTTAGATATAATAACCTTGAACTCTTGCTTTGTACACATGTATTCCTGCACTGGATTGGAACTGGATTGGATCTAGGTCTTTGGAACAAATCAGGCAGTCTTTTTTTCTTTTTGCTGTTTTGTACCCTCATGGAAACACAGAGGAGGAGTTGCCTTGGTGGAATGTAGGCCGGGAAAAGGCAAACATGTATAAATCAATGGGAGGAATTGGGACAAGAACAAGAGAGGCATGGACAGTAGGGATAACAGAACTTCAATAAGGGATAAGGAATGAGAAAAAGCCTGGGAGGTTTTGATGGAGTAAACTTGGTCCCTCATGTGTTTACATTTAATTATGAGATTACACTATTTTTCCACAGAATTCCTACCTCATGCAGGATGCACTTAATAAGCAGCTATTAAATACATTGCTTTGCCCTTATCATGCATGGCCTCAAGCTCTACTTATTACAGACATTTCAAATACTCATTCAAAGGTAGAATTATTCATTTTTTTCTGAGATTTTTGTAAGGCCTCTGTCACTCTTAGCTTTTTAAGTGAGGTTGTACCAACAACACTTATTCCAGTGTTTTCCAAATTTTCAGTGCTTAAAATCATAGTCTCAATATATACATTTTTGATGAGTATAATTACACATATGCATTTATATATAGATATAAAAAATATAGTGTGAGCAAACAGACTGATGTGTAAGTGTTACTGAAGGACAGAAAGCTGCTTAAATTTCTTGTTTTACAAGGACAGAAAGTTACATGAGGGCATGAAGAACTCCGGAAATGACTGGCAATAAAAGAAAGCAAAGATATTCCTTGCTATTTTTAACCATTGTGTTACATCATGTAGTTCTGCAGCAGATTAGTCATCACACTGAAAGGTTGATGGAAATAATAGTGAAAAGCACTTGGCGGACTTTGAACGTCTATGAGGTAATCCAGTAGAAGTGACAAATGACTTCTGGCATTTAAAGGTGAAATGGAAAAACTACAGCCAGAAAACCTGATGTTTCTGACTCTTTTCTGGTTGTTTTTGGGGGGGTTTTGCTTGGCTTTTTTTAAAATTCCTGATTGCAATATGTTGATAACAGTGCAGGTTCTAGGTGATGCCTTAGGTTTTAACTTTAATATTTTTCAAACCCTGTAGTGCTTCATGTAACTCTGAAGTTTCGTGTGGCTGGTTAACTACTGTTCTCTCATTCTGGTTAGACATAACAAAGCCTCTCTAGGTTTGCTCTTCAAGGACACCAGGCCCAAAATGTGTAAACTAAAGCCTCTAAGCAGGAAGGGGGCACACTTGGGGTAATCGTATCATGAACTGAGGTTATAATTGGAGAATTAACCCTGATATGCAAATGAACCAAACTTATAAAACTGTGAAGAACCTGTGACCCAGGGTCCATCTTGGGTGTCACCTTTTGACTGCCCAGGGTGTACCTTTGAAGGCCCTTCAAATAAATACCTACTTTTATTCTCTTATTTTTGTCTACTCTCTGTGTTTTACGTGGCCATTTCAAGGCATCATAGGGGTGTGTTCAAAAATTAGGTAGAGTAGAAGTATATCAGTTATAGTAAAGTAGTTCTGTGATTTTAATTATTTTTAGGTAGTATAGTCTAGAGGGTCCATGGGAGAAATAAGCAAGAGGAAGTTCTTGCTGGAATGGCTAGGAATGTGATGTTTGAGGGAAGGAAGCTGGTGATTTCTAAATCTCATCAGTATTTTGGGACAAACTTCTCCCTAGAGGTATATAACATCTGACAATAGTCTGTACGATTCCATGAGAAAACTTACACGGATTTTTCAGCAGAGCTCTGCAACAGCATTTTACAAGGCTGACTTAAAATTATTGACTGGCTCAAATTGGTGCAATCCATGTTGAGCATCATATAGTTAAGAAGAAAGGGATAAAGAAGGGAGTTTGCACCTACTTTTTTTCTTTTAGAAAAAAAATTGTTTCAACAGATATGAATAGTACAGTTCTAGAAAATTAGTGCTATGTGTCCTAGGCGGTTACATTACTTGATATGTCTCTTGTTCCACATATGCAACACCCAGTTAGGTTTACCTGTTAGGACCTTCGATGAGGCTGAAAATTACGGAAACAAATAAAGCATATGAACAGTGAGGAAATAGTTGAAACTTGTACATGAATATATTAATTATTGCTGGACTGATCAAAGTAATATATCTCCAATTTTTTCAAAAGTATATAACTGGTATATGTATAGTAACAGTAGCAATTACTTTTAAGGGACTTGACATAAAATGAGGATAAATTTATTTAACATTTTCATTGTGTGATGAAATGACAATGCAGGCATTTTTGTTAGATAAGGTTTAATAGCAAGTCATAAATGTTAATGTTTATGAAGCAGGAAAAAATAGATGATGGGCAAAAATTTACCTAAAAGTTCCCTTTTTCAGTAAGATCCTAAAGATCAATGTAGAATAGTATGCATTTTAATAAACAGGTGATTCAGTGCTTGAAAATGTGATATGTTAGTTTCTTGTTTGTGCATATTAACCCTGTCACGTCAACAACTATTTAATTGACCATTTAGTATTCAAAGTGCTGTGCTGTTGAAGATGGTGATCAGTATGTTCAGCAAAGTTCCATGTCACTTTAGGGCTGCAGTTTCACAGTTGGTGTAAACCAGTTTAAGTCTATTCTGCTACTGTCCACCACTTTTCCACTCCAGGCAATGCATTATAATGCCTTTCTTCTGCTGGCACCAACATTCATGCAGCTGTGTAATTGGTTAGATCAAAAAGCTGATCTGCCTGAAAACTAATTAATTAATTTTTATAGTTTTCAGCTGAATAGAGTCAATCCATCTGATCCAAGCAATCCAGTGCTGGCACAAAAGAGGGGCCAAGGGCTTAATGAAATAGGGAGAACTTTCACTTTTGGTGGCAACGTGGACATGGATTGTGAAAGAAGCTAGCTGTGAAACTGTGCTTGAATTGTGATCAACAGCATGGTCTACAGAGGATGGAGAAATAAAAAATGAACTAACAAGTTGTAAATGGGTACAGCATAATCAGTGGAAGCGTTGTAGGAAACTGAAAACTCCATTTTGAAGTTTATACACTGTATCGTGGAGTGAGGAGAGAATATTTTTTTTTCTGTGGGCCTACTCCCTGTTCTGAGTCCATAGAAAAACTGTCATATTTTTAATATAAGATGGGTCAATTTTCTGTTTGAGCATGAGTCAAATTGAATGGCTGAAAGAAAAATAGTAGTCACAAGTTTATCAAGGAAAAAAAATCTTCACATAGATATCCATAGATCAATGAAATGATTAAACATAGTTAATGTACTTAATGTATTAAGGAAACATTTCATGAATTTGGAATGTAGTATGGCTTGCTGTTTGAAAAAAAAATATTTAAAAGTTTATTTTATTTGGTTACTAATGATCACAAAAGTTATTCAGTATTACTACTGTGTCCTGGTCAAATACATGCTGAAATTCTCTTAACATCTGATTTCTGATGCAAATGCTTAGTTTTGTTTTTCATTGATACTTGCTTTAAAATTAATTCCTTGGTCATAATATAAGTACTTGCTGAGATGAATGCAATATAAATGGTATCACAGATAGTTAATTTCTACATTGAATGTAGCTTCGTGGCTGTAAAGAGATTATAGTATTTATTTATCCCAGAAAATTGCAGCTTGCTTCTAACCGTCAAATTTCCAGGAACCTTGGAGAGGGCAGTAAAGAGACAAGGTTACAGCAATGTTTTAAAAGATAAGGTATATATATATTTTTAAAATATTGTATTTCCAATATAGCTTTCAGTATATTTTCAGTATAGCTGGGTGAGTAATTTGTTTTCCTGGAAAAGATTATTGAAATTAATATTAGGATTCTCTCCTTCATTTAGCTAGTTAGATGAAGGTCAGTAGCTAAGTCTTGCTGTCCGAGTCAACTGACTTTTTTTCTCCTCTTGACCTTAATCCCACTTCCCAAGGATGCAGTATTCATCTAATTCAGATAGCCTTCCAGAATACGATTTACAAAGTCCTCTGGCCTTCTAAGTTGCTTTTCTCACATTCATATGACTCTCCCCTGCCAACTTAGCCTTCTGTCCTCCACCCATCCCTGTTTTGATTCATTTCCCTCATGCCGTGTGCCTAAATATTGCCCAACCCATGTGGAAAGTCCTTAATTCTTGTCAAGACAGGGTCATGACTAGCCCACCCAGGAAGATCAGAACCATGGCTCTGAAACTGGGAACAAGGCTTGCCCACTTTATAGTATAAAAGCCATTATTCCCTCATGCTCATCCAGGCCTTTGGGTTAGCAGACAGTTGGAGCAGAGGCACAGAAGGCATGTGTTAGGAGAGATGGGATACACTGGGAAATAGCAACAGATTTGTCAGGGACATGCGGGGGACGATGCAAGGGGCAAGTGGGGTAGTGAGACTGATGTGAGACTGTACACAAGAGCAGTAAATTGATAAACAACTCTAAATAGAGGTATGGGACAGGAAGGGTCAGTGGGTGAACTGTGCAGGGGAAAGAGGGCTTGGTAAGTTGGCCAGTATTATTTTCCCTTAGTTAAGTCTGAGCTTTTGTAGGAGCTGGGGATACAAGTTTGGCAGAAGACCAGCAGGCCACCTACTCCAGCTTTCTCACCCCATGGGGGAGGCATGAATTAAAAAGAATTACTAAGCAGACTGAGGCTATGCAGGGCTTAGTTGTGGAACAGGCCCACCCTCAGTTCTGTGATGCCTTTGGCCACCTCCATCCAAGTCTTTGATGAGTGTTGCCCTTGGTCCACTGGATTCTTTAACTGCACAGCCTAATAGTCCATTGACCAATCCATGGCCTGTAGGATACTTGGAGAATTAAAAAGCCTAGCAAATAATAAGAGGAACAAATCAAGCGCCTTGGGGATTTGAAAAACTGAGAACTGACCACACAAGAATTTTGAGGAAAGGCAATGTTTTGAGGATGGTATTGACAAGTAGCAGGACTTGAATAAATATTAGAAAACTCCATTAATCCCAGCTGTGCTTTCACCAGATGACAGTGGACATATGGTATAAATATAATTACCATCCATAATACCAACCTCTATTTTGCATACCTGGGTCAAGTTTCTGGGATCTGTGTAGAATCTGTTCCAGCCCAGCCTCGAGATATGCTTGAGACAAGGATAGTTCTCTAATAGCTGACATCTTTTTTTGTGCTCTCCAGGCAGTAGACATTTCTGACTATTCTGCTACTCTATTTATCTGCTCTCAGGTAGCAAAAGTGTGATATGCATAGCAGTATTATTTCTTAGGCACATTTTACTAGACAACAACTTCTGTGGCTTATCCTAAACATGGTGTGAAAATATCATCCACCAAGTACTACTGTTCACAGCACTTGATGGACCTGATGTTCTCAGAGATCTTTTCCAATCTTATTGATTCTGTGATTATGTCCCCTCCAACCCAAACCATTCTGTCATCCTATGACTTACAGTAAGCTGCTAAACACCTGTTTTCTGGAGAAGAATGGGAAGAGGCAGTGGTCATGCTGAGGAAGCTGTCATGATTTAACATAACATAGGCCGAACTTTGTGGCTACTGACACCTATTTTGTTTTACGGATATTTCTGTCCTTATCCGAGAGAAGGCATATAAAACACGGGAAACACTCAGATCCATATACCCAATCATTATCTTAGGCAGGCTTCAATTCTGTGGGATGAGGAGTCTCATTTCTGAATTCTGGTCATCAGAGTGGGCTTTACACAGTGCTGCGAAGTTCTGGTTCAAAGGCAGTTACCTCATTCCAATCAGGCTCTGCTATTTACTCCTTTCCAGAGTGTTGTGTCCTGTGGCGTCTGGCCAAGTAACGTAAGTTCCTGTGACACCCTTTGAAGTCCTTAGCCTTTCTAGTGATTGCCATGAAGGGTGGAATTAACTGGACCATCTGGCCCTAAATATTTGGCTCTCCTACATGATATCTGTGACCTGGAATAGTTAGAAAAGTGGCTTATTTGGCTATGAAGTGACTAACCTCAGTTTGCTGTCATTGTTGTTCAACAGACTCCTTTATAGACCTTAATTTTGGTCATCTTATCTGTGTTTTGTGTGGAGGATGTTCTTAGGAGTTTTTCAGAAGTCTATTTCAAGAAACCTCTGAGGAGAATGACGCCATGTACGCCAGAGATGTGGTTGTTTCCTCTCAGAGCTCACTATCTAATCCATGCAGTTCATATGCAATTACTACAGGGAATGAATAGCAGGAACCAAAGGATGACAGGGATGTACATGGGAACTGTACATTGTACAGATGTAAAGAAAGACTAAGAGAGAAGAGACAGTGTTCACAGTTCTGCTCACCAGTAGAATACGTGAAAGATGAACATATCAAGGGAAAAATAAAATGCTTTTGAGGAGCCTATAGAATAAATTTCCTAATTAGGAGAAATCGTATTGCTTCAATCTGCTCATGACAGAGGATAAGTGAAAGGCAAAAAACACTTCTGAATGGACAAGGGCTGGATGAGGTGACCTTATAACTGCATCAGCTCTACTACCTCAGCACACACAGTGCAGCAATGCTGGTAGGAACTGAAGTAAGAAGAAAGCTCACTACAGCTATTCACGACTGGCTCATCCCTGTCAAAAGTTGGAACAGAAACACTTGTAGAGTGAAGGTAATGTGCTTGACCAATGTTTCTGGCATGCTCAGTGAAAGTACCTAAAGAATATTGCTCTCCTCCATTGCAGCTCTTTGTACTACATTTGGGTTTTTTACTGCCTGATGTATTGAGCTTCCCATTTGATTTATTTGGAAGTAAGGTGTGAAAAATATTTTAAATTGTATTTTAGGCATGATAGTTCTCCCAGTTAGACTAGGAAAATTTATTTCAGTCCCTTTAAGCTGTGCTGCAAGATGGGAGCTAAGAACTGTAAAGGGCTTACTTTTTTCTAAATTAGTTTTGAGACATGAATTTAACATCTTCCATTCTTTGGTATTTGCTTGGAGCTTCTCTGTTTATATCATAGGATACACTAGTACTGCTTTAGTTTTTATCTGGAAAAGTAATTCTTGTTTCTTTGACTGAAATTGAACTGATGGAAATTATTTCTTATAAAGACATGCAATTACTAATTACCGGTGTAGATGATGGGACAAGGTGTCTCCAGTTTTCAGGAGCTTGAGGTATAGTCATGTCAAACAGTAATCATACAGTTTGAGTAAGTAATACATCTTGAAGCCTGTTTCTCTATTCATGACTATCAGGCTTGATTATTTTCAGTAAGACACTTGCTAAGGCAATAGCATTGCAACATCCAGGATTTTTTGATCATTTATTCTAAATCTTCATGTTATGTTTTTTAAGTAAATTGGAGTAAGAGAAAGTGACTTAAAATTTCTGTTTCCTTTATTTCACTAGGAATGCTGTTTTAGTGTGAATTTTAAAACTTTTAATACTTGCTTTCAGAAAGAGTATTATGTGACAAACCAAACTATTTAATATAGGTTAAGACACTATTTCTATGGACAAAAATTAAGATAAATGTATATTTGGCTCCATTATAAACAAATGGGCTTACTGCTCTACAAACTGTGGCAAGATGTAAACTGACAGTACCATGTTTTTGACACCAGTAAATGCTGTAATTCTGTTTTAGTCATGTCTCTGAAAACTTGAGTTTCTGAAACATTGGCATTTAGATACAAAGCACATGATTTCTTTGAAATACAGCATATACTTTTGTGGATGACAAGTTGGAATTAAAATCTGTTGTTTCTGCGAATGAGGACATTCAGCACCAGAATTATCCAATTGTGATCATGCAGTTGTAGACTTTACTCTAAAACTGGAGCATTTGTACGCAGGTGTTTCCAGTGTGCAACACGGTGCTAACTTCGACAGGTTTAATCTAAAAGTACTGAAAAAAGGAGAAAATAAAAAGAGAAAGAAGATTTTAATCACCTTAACTTCAATTATGTTGTCAAGCCTTCTACAATACAGTTGTCCAAATACAATACAATTGTCCAAAGGAAGCAGAATGTTAAAGACAAAGATTTAAATGTAAATTAATAGCCAGAGATGCTGCTGCCAAAAAGCAAATATATTTTATGTCCAAAATAAGTATGTACATACATAATATATGCCTGTGTATGTCTTTGAACATAATTTTGCAACTCTGTTGAGTATTTTCTATAATTTTCTATTAACCAGTGTTATATAGCCACAGGAATGGCTCTTTGTGTGAATCACAATTTTGTATGGTATTGTCTTATCCTCTTCATATCTGCTGGTATTTTGGAGCTGCCTGTGAGGGAGGTAGGAATGGTTTTCTGAAGGTTCTCAACAATTTTAATTCACATTAGACAAGTTGGCCCAAAAGCATGTACAACCTCTGAGCTCAGACTGAAGTTTACACACTTCAAATATTGAAATAAAATATGTATGGAGACCTGCCCGAGTAGATGAAGGGTAGACTTCAGCAACACGTTATATGTATCAAAACATGGAAGAAATCCATGTAGCCAGTTACTGCTCTCCATTTTGGAAAAAAGTTACTTGACTTTTAAGAAAGAGCAAATTTATATTTTAAGATGGATTTACTGCACCAAATGTTTTCAGGTGACAAGTGACACTCATTTGCAAATGTAGTGGCTGAGATTATTAAATACGTTTACTTGACATAAGAAGTATTAGTAGAGAGGAAATATTAGGATGTCTCGACTGTTACCACCATGTTTGCAATGTGGTTGTGAAAGTAGAGGCCAATGAAATGTAATTTTTATTGTATTGATGTTTTCTGGTGAGAGAAAACATTCAACAAATATTGTAATGGAAGTGGGGAGAGGGTAACTTTTGATATCTGCCTCTATGACGAAAATGAAGTAAATAAGATGTTTAGAAACATGATGACTCATGTGAAACCCATCATGTTTGCTCAAAAACATTTTAATGAAATGTAACACTTCATTTTAAGATAAGCAGGAAAAGTCTTGTGATTTTCATTTGCATTTAAACACTAAACCGTATTTCCTGTATTCTGATGTCTTAAATTTTCTAGTTTGATGCCCTATTCTTACTCTTTGTCTGGTGATACTTAACTGTAAAAGGTGTTGGTGGTTTATTATCATTGTATTTAATGCATTAATGTTTCAATGTTTTATAGTATTCTGTAAGAACTGGGTTTTAAAAAAAATATTTAAATAAAAAAATATTTTTTTTTAATAAAAAGAGGTATCAGTGAAAGAATCTATTTCAGAAAGAAAATTAATGGATATGTCAGCTGTACTATTTCTTACAGCCACATTTAAATATTTTTTATAGGCTGTTGGAAATACAGTACTAAAATACATAAACAATTAATAAAATATGGAACATACCATGAACGCACATCATTGAAACCCTGTAAAATGTTAGAATGAATTATTTTTTTGCAACTTGGTGTGGCTTTTGCTTTGGAAATCATGCATCAATTTTCTAGTCTTGACTGAAATGGGGACCACCCTGAAGCCAAGCGTAATTGAAATAAATCTCTTAGGAGGCTCTATTTATCACTTTGTTATAAATTTGGCAGCTAACAAGACATAACAAAATATGCAAATTAAAGTTGAAATAAATTTTACATTAAAAACCAACACTTAATTTGGCCTATTGAATGGCAGAAAATTACTTAAAAATAGTTCTGAAAAATTGCCAGGGCACATGGTACTAGAAGGTGCAGGCTTTCACTACACCAAACTTCAGTAATTTTTTCATAATGAAGCACTTCTGGAGAGACAAATACTATTAGTAACTTAAAGCCATTAATATTTACCAACATGAATGACACTCTTCATCTGTTTCCTTGTGTTGATAAAGGAGACACTCTATGAATTATTATCTTGTAGGGGAAAAAAAAAAATCTCAGTACATATAGTGTCCTCTATACAGAAGAGTTTTGAAATCTGTGCCAATCAGTGTCAGGCAGTCTTCAGATTATCAGTTGATACAGAGTGGGATGTTAATCTCTGTTGGATGCCTTTATAATGAATAATAGAAGTTTGGAAAAGTGTTAATAAAAGTATGATATCACTCTGGCTAAACATCATGGAGATGTTGGTAATAAGTTTTTCCAACTTTTGTATCAGTTTATCACTGTGAAATAATGGTTCTTTGGTTGCTGCTACATACTGTTGTTCCTAGAAGCAAATTGTGAAAGCATTGAATGTTAATAGGAAAGTATTTTTTAAATGAAACTTTGCATTTTGTTTCCTTGTGTCAGCACAATTCGGTAGATCTGAATATCTTTAACAGCTCATATATGCATTTTGTATTGGTTTTTTGTCATGTCAAGGAGATGAAACAAGGTTTTCCTTTGTCTTCACTGCTCACAAAACAGTAATGTAGCAGGAGACTTGAAAGAATGCATGCGAATGAGGAAAAGCACTCAGTTCAGGTGCTTGGATCTTGTTCTGATTTTCAGAAAGGTTTAGAGGATGCAGAAATTCTTGTTCTTCATTGCTCAGTAGCAAGAGAAAATATTGCATCCAAGCTGCTTTCAGCTTGCAATGTGGACTTACTGTAGTGTCTTCTTCCTTCACTTGCTCATCTTTCAAAAGTGTATCACAGTTCATGACAGCATTCTTACCTGTTATTTGACAGTTTGCAGCTCACAGAATAACTTTCCTTTGATTGTCCACCAATCCCTTTCCAAAAACATGTGTGAAATATTTAAATGGGTGTTCCATGTAGAAGTACTTAAGGTAGGTATTTCAGAGTACTTTCAGCGTTTCTTGGCTCTGGCTGGACGCTGTGTTTTTCCGCTATGTGCTTTGTCATGTTTTGCACAAAGCTATTTTTAATGCCAATGTGTGCCTGCACATTTGCTTGCTTGCAAAGTGCAATTTTTGCTTACATTTTTGATCTGTCTCCCACATGGTCACCAAGTAAAAAACAGATTCTGTGCATGATTACTTCTATTGACTATTAAACGAATTTAGTAGTTCAAGAAGTAAGAAGAAATATAGTTGGAAGAAACAAAGACAATTAGTTGTATTTATGTGTTGTCATGTACGTATCTGAAATAACTGCATTATAAATATTGTTTGATGAAATACCTCTTGAAGTGCCAGACAGGGTAAGAATGGTCCTAGGAACAGGCTGCTGGAACAGATATAGTCCTGGTCAATGCGGTAGTGGTCCTGGGCGTGAAGAGTGGTAACTGTTAAGGTTCTAGGCCTACGAAGTGACAAGTTGCTGCTTACTTGTGAGAGACAGATAGATAGACAGTGGTGGCCAGCTTTACAACGTCCCTAAGAGACAGGCATGGCCTGGTTTAGGAGTTGAATCATAGAACTCCCTTCAATTCTCTGATTAATACATTCAGTGCAGGAACCTTTTGATGCAAACCCTCCTGTTTACTCTAGTGGCTTCCCATTCGAGTACAGGACTATCTAATTCCAAATCACCTCACAGAAAGAAATCGCAATTGCACTCAATCAGACATTGCTCTGGAGGAAGGTGTAATATGAGGAGGTTGTATCGCTATTATTGTGAGAATAACAACATCTCCTGAGATGCATGGTAAAGAGTATGCCGAGGTGACAGGCATTTTACAACCTACTGTTACAACAGCTTGCAGTCATAATTTTTGTGATATTTCATGGCCTTAATAAAATAGCAGGATTAAGCTCTTAACCATGCTTTTCATTTCTTTCTGTATTTTAAAAGCAAAGTGATACACATAGTGGTATGTTCAAATTACTTATAAGTACAACATCAGCCTTGTCAGTTAAAATGAATTAACAGCCATAACTCCTGTCTATTTTTAATGTGTAAGAGCATGAGAACTGGTAATTATTTATTCTTATTCATAAACTTATGTTTGGGAAAAAAGAGTTATACTAGAGTGATATAAAAATTGTTACAGGATTTATGTTCAGCAAAATTACAGGAGCGTTTTCAAGCAAGTCATTAGTTTTTAGAATTTGCAGTCAGTTCATCCCTGGAGTACCCTGCATATGTCACTTTTTATTCTAGTGACAAAACATTATTTGGTAGTTTATATCAGCAATAAGTTAAGTTCATATCTATTTGCACTGCACTGACTGTAGCTGTTGTCCAGATAAACCCAGCTAAGTTATGAGGACAAGCTCTGCTATTTAGCCCACCTAAAACTGGAAGTCAGTTTACTTGCCATTCCTACAGTTTCACTAGAACTTTAATGTATTAAAATGTAGACTTAAAAATAAAACTTAATTCAATGGATTTAACATTTGGACTCAAGGATCTTAGAGGGGTTTTTCAGCCTAAATGATTCCATGATTCTCCGAATCCTTTTGTTACCAGCTGCTTAAGGATGATCCTAGTTCATTGCCAAAAGCAAGGCAGTGAGATTAGTCAGATCAAGCAAATATTAAAATATCACCTTCTGATGTGAGTGAAAACTGTCATTGAGGTAGACAAAGATTGTCAGGGAGAGTGCAACTCAAGCAGTGGTGAGGAAGCCCGAAGCATTTCTGTGCCTTGCACTATGTAGCATATAGCATGCTTCAGCTCCAGGCTTCTAATTCAGCTGGGCTCCCTGAGTTTGGACTAGTGTGATCAGACCAGGAAGAGTGCAACTGTATTTTACTGAGGTAGAACATAAAAGCAGAGGGTTTATACTAATACGTAAAGAGAATTGGTTGAAAAATATTCTATACCTCCATGCTTAGCCACCTGCACTTGTGACTCTGTGCAATGGAAGCTTCACAATATTCTGTTCATTTCATTCTATTTTAAAACTTCACCTGGATAGACTATTTTAGTATTTCACTGTTTTTTGATAAGGAGAATGAAATCACAGACTAAGAAATATTGATTTGGAAAAGTCATTAAATATTGGATCCATGTCAGTTGGATCTGTGTTAGCAGACTTGTATTTATTGGGAACTGACTACATGAACATTCCCATTATTTATTATTTCTGCATCTTTAAAATGCTGACTAGCCTGCAATCTGCCTTCTTGGAAATCCTAATTATACAGTAATTCAGTCTGTTTATTACGTGTTTTCAATTTTCACTACATATTCTACTGTCAGAAAAACATGACATTTGGTTTTATGGAAATATCTAAATCACAACAGCAAGCTACTGCATTGGAACTCTGGCTTTTAGAGACAAGGATGGGCTGGTGAAATTGTTCTCTCATAAATGGGACATTCAGAAGAATTCCCAATTGATTTCCATAACAGATGAGTTAAGTCAATGTGGAGAGTATCTGAAATTCCATTGTATTTTAGCAGCATTTGTAAAATGGGAACAATATCAAATGGTGATGAACAGTGTTCAAATACTGATCTAAATCAAAATTTTGATTTATTAATGAATAAATTAAATATATCTGTACAACTCAGAATTTATCAAACTATTTGTGGCATTTTATCATAGGTGCTTTTCAAATATGTGTTATCCGATCAATTTTGGGTGTATTTTTTGTATTTATATTTGGAAGGCGGATTTTTGCTCACACTAATTTTCAATGGAAGCAACTAAAGAATTCCTTTTGCTTTGTATTGCAAAAGAGTCTGTGTTTTATAATGGTGTATGGTTTCTTTCAAATAAATTAGCATGGGTAGCAACAGGATGCAATATTGGCAGTATCATTAAAACAAGGCCTTAAAAATAGGTACCTGTAGACAAGGGCCTTGACTACTCTCCCAAAATCCCAGCAGCTACTGTCACTGTTGAAAACAGAACTGTGGGCTGGATGGACCTTTCCCCTCACCCAGTGAGGTATTTATTTCCTTGTGGTCTTATGGTGTTATCTGCTCACTTTTGTTACTACAAATACACTGTGGAGTGTATTTTACTTCATACATAGACAAATATAATTTTAATTCGAGATGCTGCTTGAGTGGACTTGTAGTATCAGAGAATTTGCATATGAAATGTCAGAAAGTGATTCATTAGCTTTACATGACAAATAAGGTATCTTCTTGAGTCTGCAGGTTTTTGTGTGAATTTTTCTTCTTAATGAAATTTACTCACACTCTTCTCATGCTCTTCTTGTACATAGTGATGCTGACTCTGTACCTGTTCCAAAATTTCCAGTGAGATTGCTGTCTTAAACCTATTATGGAAGCTAGACAACAAAGCTCCTTTCTGAACTTAGGACACACTTTCCATCCCTTGTTTGTTGTACAGCAATGCAAAATGCTACGTTGCTGCCATGTGAAGTATTACCACTTGTTTTGCTATTACCTGGCCAGAAAACTATGGGGTAGATTGCTGTTGTACAACACTGGGAGTGCTTAGCCAAAATTCTCAGAACCCATACTTTGTGGATCTGACAATAGTGATTTTCAGTTAGGACATTCAGTCTTTTCCTCATTAGTCCATGTAAAGAGCTCATCATCTCAAATGGTAATTAGTTCTTTGCCACTGTCTCAGAGGCACAGCAGGCAAGATTTACTTTGTCAGGTTTTTATCTCTGAGATTTCCACAATTGGGAATCAAGTGGTGATACGGACAATGGAAATTCTCTGATGGACAAGCAGGTATCTCTATCTAAAGTCCTATTTTCATACTGTGTATTCCTTTCTTTCTCTGACATTTTAATCCTTGCAGTTAATTGCACAGTCCTGAAGTACTGCCACAAAAACTTCTCTCTGCCAGGTTTTATTTCCTCACACTGTTCAGATGAACATATTTAAAAGATTTACACGTGTGAAAAACAAAACACCCCCCCTCAAATTGTATATTTGTGGTAGCTCATTAGTCCCATTCTCATCTGATTTTCTAATAGCCATTTATTTCCAAATTTGTTTTCTTCAAATCTCTTAAAACTTCAAAAATTTGCTTTACACCAATGATGTGACAGACTATTGTTCAAACACAAAGTCTCACCAATACTTCACAGAATATTTTGGAGTAAATTTTCTTGATCCAAATCATTTACATGATTGGGGCTTAAATCTGTGAACTTTCCACATCTGAAACATGTCCCTTTCTTGCAAAAACATCACACATGAGGTTTTTTTGTCATGTGAAAGATAATATTGATACTGTTGATAATAATGATAATATTGAGACAGATAGGGAGAGAGCTGAAATGAAGTTGCAATAAAAACCAAAATTTCACAACACTGTGCTAAAATATTTCTAGTAATATTGTCTTCTTTCAACAGATTGTCTAATTTCTACCTTTTTCAAGTAATAAACAGGAATTATATCCACTGAAAAGAGGCTTTTGGCAGTCAGTTTAATATAATGGGGCATAGTCAATTTCTTGTCATACTTTTTAGGACATTATCAAATTCATTTTCAAGAAAAGTTCTTTGTGGAATGTCTAAGAAACTCAGAAATCTCTAAATCAGGAAACTAATTCAGAGGATTCTGTGTGATCTCGGAAGAGTGCAAGATTTCAATGAGATAATGCTGATATTTAGAATCTTTTCAGGGACAGGATTTAAACAATTTTTAAAACCATTTGTAGAAAGCTTACTCATAGTAAGGATTTGAACCCTGTTTACAGTTCCAGACCTTAATGCAACTCCAGGTCAGTTTCTAGATGTAGCCCAAGCAGATGGGGAAGTCCTGCCCCTACCCCAAGACGTAATGAGAATCCACTCTCATGATATCCAACAGGAAGCTGTTTTCTGCTAATGCCACTGTCTTCCCAAGGCAATGAAGAAATAGTACATAATTTTCAAACACAAAATCTATCTCTCCAGGCTGCCCGTACAAGCACAAGTTCGAATTTCAGGTGTCTCATCTGAATCAATGCCAAAGTAAGTCCCCTAATGCAGTGCTTTTGGAATTAGAAGGCCATTTTCAGTTTCCCCGTGAAAATGTGTGGAACTGCATCCCTTCAGAAAACTGCTGATTTGGATTTCATCGGACCTGCAAACTGGTGATGTTCATCATACGCAGCTATTAAATTGTACCTACAAAAGCAGGGGGGTTAATTGTGACCAAGCTCCAGGTTTGATTTGCCTCTCTGCATCCCCTTTCAAGTTTCAGTTAAGTTTGATTCTTTACTTTGCTGCTTGTCTAAACTTAAAGTGTTTCTGAAGCCAGCCACTGTTTAGCAGTTGCCACATTTCCTCCCACAGGCAGTTATGTTTCACTTGTGGTTTAACTAATCCATAACATGCTATTGGTTACTATGAGTTTGTCAAAGCATTAATATTTGACTTACTAATATCTTTGAGAGACAAAGAAAAACTCATTCATTTCCAAAACTGAGTGCTACTGCCATAGAACCTCATTAAATGCTGGTAGTTTCTCTATGGCAAGGGACTATTAAAAGAGAAGGATAGAGAAAGGGAAATATTGTTCTGGAACGAGATCTCATACTGTATCACTGCTGTGGTACACCATGAGAGAAAAACACAGCTAAAATGCAAACAGAGACAAGGATTTTTTTTTTTTTGAGAACGTTTGGCCACAATAAATTTGGGTTTGGAACTGAAAAAAAAAGAGGGGGAAAGAGAAGACATGCATGCCTAATACTGAAGTAGAACTTGTTTGTATCTAACATATTGGAGAAATTGTTTGAGAACAGTTCATTCTAGTGAAAATATTACTTTTGTAACACTGCCAAGATCAGTGTTTTCTCATTCATGAATCAGAGTTCTTTGCTCATTTGTGGTTGCTTTCTTCTCATCCTCTTTCCTTGCCTACTGTCCTTTTACAGCAAAAATCCATCCACAGTTGCCTAGCTAAGCACTTGCTCAAGTATCAGTGGTGAGGGTTCTACAGAACAAGTCAGCTGGGCTTGATGTGCTCTTCTTATTTGTGTGGTGCACACAACTCTTCAATTTTGTGTGGACACGCTAGGGTTCTTTTGCAGTTATTTAGTTCCACTGCAGAAGAACTTGTCTGTCTTCTGGTAAAGAAGTGTGGAAAAGGTGTTGAAATGCTGGGCCTTGCTGCAGATGTGGGCGGTCCAGCACAAGCAAAAGCACAGTGTGGGCTTTAATTCCTGCCACCAGCTGCAAATTACATGTGGGATCGAAGACCACGTGAATGTGTGCTTTAAAATCTGGAGGTGCTGGGCAAGAATATGGAGGGCTATATGGGTAACACAGGTGTAGGTGTCTCCCTCTTAGAAACTGTTATGTAATGACTAGATATTATTTGGATTATGAAAATACTGGTCTGTCACCACAGCGATCCAGGGGTTGCTTTTCTGAGATGGATTTACTGGTTCTGCCTAGTTCTGTTCATATGAAACCTGAAGACGCCTCACAATTACATAGCTGTGGATGTTCTGTGCAGGAGAATATTGGCCATTTCATTGTAACAAATCCAACTAAAACAAAATGATAGCTGGGGAAGGAGGGAGGGAGGTAAAGGAAAGGAAGGCATTATTCCTTACCACAAAACGTTCCTCTCTTTCTCTTCCTCCCCTACGCAAATTAACAGAGTAGGTCCTTTATGCACGCAGGCCTCTGCAGGAAAGTTACTGAAGCACTGACAGAGAAGGAAATCATGAAAGATACCGTACCTGGTTCCAGTAAAATTTGAGTGTGTGGGTGGCAAGAGGCTTAGTTCCATGTGCTTTCCACCCCACAGGCAGCTCCACAACTTCCTGTTGTGGAGGTTTCTCCTCTTTCCTATGTGGCTTTGTGCAGTAGGCTTTCCTTTCCCTTGGTTGACGTTATTTGCAGCCTGTGTACAGTAAGTAGCCTTGTGCAGTTTGCTCATCCAAAAAGGCTGCATATAAATTTGACTTATGAACTCTGTAGGGTGGTGTTATGAAGAATTATCTCAACTAAGAATAATTTTTCATTAGTTAAACAGGAGATGACATAGTCCCTGACTTTTTTCCCCCGGACTTTTCAATATGTCCCATTCAGGAATCAGGACCAAAGACAATGTTATTTTAGTTCTTTTTGGAATACATTTACTCACTCCCAATGTGTTCTGTTCTTCTTAAAGTGACACGTGTTTACTCAGAAAGGAATATACCAATCACTAAAATTGTATATTTTCTGCTTTTATGTGAAGTGGTTTTTGGCAGCCTGAAAGAAAATTTTGAGACTAAAATCTGATCTCACAGTCTAAGTAATAGGTCCTGGCTTTAATGATTTACAAGCAGAATTACATACCTGGTCCCTTTTGCTTTTGAGTGTTCAAACTGAGGGTCAGCATGAGGGCAAGCTGTATCTTGCTTAAACACAGACAAGTGTAACTGAACTGTTAAATTTATACCTTTATTTTGAATCCTCTTGATTTATTAAGGGGGAAGACAGCAGAATGAATGAAAGTGTAGATCAGAGCCAAGACTTTCATCTTCAGTGTGGATCAGATCTGGATAGCAAGGTGAATGTTTTGTGGTTGAATGACTGTCAAGGAGTAGCAAGAGCAATTAAGTAGCTCAATGTAATGCACATGTAAGTAATTTTTTTAATGATTGGAAGCCTTAAGTGTTTTGACCACTATCATGGAGAGGTGCAAAAGCCTGTTTGACGTCATATGACATGGGTAAAGAGGGTAGGGGGTTACAACATTTTATATATATTTATCTTTATCTGTCAGTCATCATCAACAAGCATTCAGATTCTGTTGACACAGCAGTATTAAAGTTGTTTCAGCTTCAGTAACATGAGTTTGTTTTACATTTCAAGGGATTTAGCTAAAAATTGGTAATGAAAACATAATACATAATTCCATTTACCATTTTGGTTTGACTGGTATAGGTCAAGCAGCTTTGCATTTTATTGCCTTGAATGTGTAGAGTATATTATGGTGGGATATTTCATGGTTAAGGCAAACTAATATTTTTCAAGTTGAAAGCAATCACAATAAATTTCTATGATATAAGTAGCATTGATAACTCTTGAATAGGCACAGATGTCAGTTGCTTCATTTACCAGATAGTTTAGCCAGGATACTCAAGTTAAATAAGTATTTGGCTGACTTAGAGGAAACTATTTCTTAAGTGTAAAGAACAAGTATACAGTCTTCCTGGACAAGCTGTAGATATGATTTGAACATGTAAACAATATAGATTATATGCTCTTTTGCCATTTATTTTACTAGCAGAGTTTTCGCTTGCTGTCTAACTGGAATCCCAGTTTAAATACAGAATAATAAAAATATCAAGCTCTGGTTTAATGGTGATACTAACTGTGAGCTACTAATTCTATTTTTTTAGCCCATTAAGCCTTTATATAGTTTAAATAGGCTTTATACTAAATACTTTGGAAAGAATGAGAAAGTTTACAAATTTTGATTCTCCGTGCAAATCTGCTTGAGCATTTTGTTTAGTCACAAAATCGAGTGCATTTGGTTGGTCCAAGTACCAGTCACATGAGTCCCAACTGGCCAATTTGTGTGGGAGTGTGGGTCTTTTCATCTACGTACCTCATTCCTGGCCAGTCTTTTTTCCCTTTATCCAGTCCTCAATGAGCCGCTGCACACACATTAATTGTCCAGAGCAGACAAGTAGTCTTTTCTGTTTCTACCATAAATGCCACTCAATGAACCAGCCACTAGGTCATGCTCAAGTGCAATGGAATCTTGTTTTTCCCTCCCCAACATCTAGCATCACCTCCACCCCGACTTCAGCTTCCGTGAGGCCAATGATATCCTTTCACAAATACTCTTATTGTGGTTGGTATAAAGAAAATTTTTGTCAATTGAAATATATTAAAACTGTAAACATTTACAGGTGCAGGATATAGAGGTAATTGTTGAATTTATCTTTTTTTCCCCCCTAAAACTTCTCTCACATTTTAAAAATTGCTTATTTTATCACTATGGAATTAAACAATACTTTAAAAGGCCTCCTAACATTCAGCTTTTCTGAAACCTCCTAATGGATTGTAGGACCAATATTTTCTCCTTCATGAGGACAACAGGAATTGAAATACAAAATTTCTTTGTCTTTCTTTGTGCACTTTCATTAACAGACCACTGTCTATCCTCAAATTTTGTTTAGTTTAATCTTTTTTTCAGGACTGTATTTAAGAGAAAAATTAAATAATACTTAATGAAGAGCGTTGTCTCTGGAAACAGATAAAAATGTTCGTCTTCACACTTCTAGTGTCAATACAGATTTTAACTGGAAAAATATAATCAAGAAAATAAGTTACTGAAATGCTGTGAAACAAATAGCAGAAGCTTATGGGAGATTTTAATGCAGAAGAAATTGTGGATTTTTTGGGAATGTTTCTGAGTCACTACTATGAAAAGAGTCTTTTAGATGGAGAAGATCATCAGACATAAAGCCATTAAATTCATGTGCGGTTTTGTAGCTTTTTCTACAGTCTTTATGAAAACTAGAGAAGACATTTGCTTTTACACTAGATTCTTTCTGATAGAAGACTGTTAAATTAGGATAACGATCCCTTAGCATTTTAAGCTTATTTGAAGTATGTTGCACATCTGAAATGACTGAGAACCATTGGCTTGAACAGACATTACCTAACCCAGAGAAGTCTGTGTTTGTGGAATTTGATGAATATATGGAGAAATACATTGAGTGCAGCACTCTTTCCACTGGCTTAATCAGTCCTATGGAATTACCTCACCTTGATGGTTCTTCCTCTAGCAGCTTCCCTTTGAGAAATTTCCTTGCCTTGAGGCAATAGATCAATTGTGACAGTACCAATCTCCTCCAGGGGCTGCTGCCTCACTTTGTAGCTTGTACCACTCATTTCTGTGGCCTGTTGACACCATGTGACTTGGGATGCAGTCTTGGGCACTAGCATATGAAAAGCTAGTTAAATTGATGTTCTTTGTTTAAGGCATGGTACAGAACTCTAAACAAGTAGTGAAAGAGGGAGCCAAGAAACAAGGACCATCTAGCAAATCAGGTATAAAGCTAGGATTGGAGTTTAAGTCTGCTGTATCGTGATTTTAGGTTCTTTTCAGTGTCTCATCCTTTTTTTCTGAGTTCTTTGTCAAACTGTTTCTGACATGCAGCTCCTGGGCCAATACATTGCTGAGCATCTGAAATTGAACCAAAGTACATTAGAAAACAAGGTGAGAAAACTGTTAGGTAAAATGGTGAGTAAATCATAACTTTTATGTAGGATTGTGGAAAATGAAGATTGTTGTTGGTAGTTATCTTCAAAAACTTCTTTAAAGGCCCTGCTGGTTGCTAGGAATCACTATGGGATAAATATTTGTCTGACTGACAATATTTGATTGTGGAATGGCTGCACAGAGTTGCTACTCACAGGCACATTTTACTGATCTGAATTGGAGGCTGCAGGAAAGGACTTAGGGAACATTTGAGACTCACCCATTAACGATGCTAGACACAGGACTACTGGGAAGGTGATGCTGACAAAAAGATCAAAGAGCTTAAAACCCTGTAGCTTCTGAGACCTACAATAAAACTTTTCTCTGCCTGAGAGTTTTAACAGGAGATCTGCTATGACATTAATTTAGTTATTACTTCTTAGCTGTGAATAAAAACCAAAAGTTTATGAAATAACTCTGAAGTGACAAACTGTGGCTGGAGACTGTCTTGAAAGAAGGTACAGAATAACTTCAAAACTCTTAAACCCAGCAAATATTCCATAGGCATTCTTTCTATTCTCAATTACACTGATTTAATTCTGTTTAAGTTGGGGTCAGGTTAAATCAAAATTTTGCCTGTGTTTTAAGTTTAATCATAGTCTTATCTAGCATCTCATACAGGGCTAGGATAAATCATACTGTGTAAGTGCCTGTCTCCCTGAATCTACTAGAAATGGAGCTTTGCTTGTACATTTAGACCAGATGCAGTTATTAGAGTTACGTGAGATGAATGCCACTCATAATGCAATAACACATTTTTAATGGCTATCAAAGGCTTATTGTTATCGCTTTCTTGGTTACAGTAGACCAGATCCCACGCCTTAGAGGCAGGATTTTTTGTACTTTGTTTTATGCATGGTACTGAATGTATATGTGGTATTTAGTAAATACTGTCTGAGTCTGATATCTCAGTAAACTGCTGCTGTGTTACTAATGCCTTCAGGTTTTAGTCCAGACAAATTTGGATTGGAAAAACACATGCTTTATTTGCTCTTTCTACAGCATTTCCTAGGGCAAATTACTGTAAACATATCAAACTCAGTATTTAATTAGTAATGCCATTATTTTAAGAGCCTTGCTTAATGTGCTTTTTCACATCCTAGCAGCATCAAGGTTAATTATGTTAATTTTTGCATTCGGTGCTGTCGAGCGATATGCAAAAGGTTTTCTAAAAACAACAGATGTGTAGAGGTAAATCTTTTCACCACCTTGCAAGTACAACAGGGTCCTCTAAATGCTTTGGCAATGAACAAGAAAGAAAAAAAATAGCTGATCCTGAAAATACCATTAGCATTATTTATTTTGAAATTGACACTGCACAGTTTTCAGGCTAACACCCAGATTTAGCTGTGTATCTGAGATAATCCAACACATACACAAATCAGCCTAAAATGTCTTTTCCTTCATCTCTGTTATATCCATTTAATTTCTTGAAAAGGTGAAGAAAACAGAGATCGAGAAAAAGAAATCAACTAAGGAATTTTGTTTATTATGATTGGACAGCTGCAGTTGGTCCACTAAGGATCACTTTATGTTTTATTTTGATTAAGGAGATACCAGTCTGCCAACCATAACTTGTACAATGCTGCTATTGCAGTTGAAAATAGATGACCTTTTGCAGCTGACAGTGGTACTAATTAAGGTGTCATTGCTGGGCAAAATTTTCCATCTGTGACATAATCAGTAATGGGATTTTTGTTTTTATTTCTACATATTAGTATGTTGTCAATTTAATCAGTTACTCTTTGCTGAGAGTTGTAGTGTCCCCCATTAACGTGTGTGAGGTTTAATTCTAGTCTTATATTCAGTTAATCACATATTTAGTGAATGTTGCTGAATAATTTGCACACGTGTTCAAAGTTGACAATTTTTCTGAATTAGGGTTAAAATTTAATTTTTCACAGCCTGATATAGTTGGAGAATGAATATTTGTTTATATTTTGTTAGAAAAATAATGGTACTCTTTTTTTTCAAATTTCCATCTTCATATTCTTGGATCTGCAGTCTTTGCCCATGTAGCCATGCCCCTTTTCTAGCCTTTGCACTATCTTTCCATCCTGTAGGAAGCCATGGACATCCTACTAGTCTTCAGTTTGTTTCTCGTTTTATGCCTGTTTTTCCATCTCAGAAGAGAGATATGAAACAAAATCACACTGTCTTGCTGAAATTGTGGCTACTGAATACAGTGATTGCCTTTTTTTTGCCTGTGGTTCTACCACTGAGTTTAAGTATAAAAGAGAAAAGCAGAATGCCATTCTATAGCCATCGTGTAGATTATGTCATGTCTCTGGATTATGCAAGTTTATCTTGTACTGGGGAATACTTTCACTCGAAAGAATGCCCATACATCTATTGAATTTAAGAAAAAAGCAAGCAGTACACCACTGGGTTTCAAATAAGGAAGTAATATATTTGGCTTGATTTACAAAGGCCATGTTTGCTTTTCCAGCACCTCTTACTCTTCCCTGACTTTCTCCAAATAACAGGAGCACGTGAGACAAAAGTGTTTCAATGTCCTTTTTTTATTTAATGAAACAAGCCTGAGCTGGAAAAAGAGCAGCACCTTGTCTTTCATGAAGGAGAAACAGTTAGCAACTTGAAGGTTTCTGGTTCTAGAGTTTGTCCAGATGGAGTTCAGGTTTATTAATTTTTGGGCCATGCTCCCAAAAACCATTTAGATGTACACTGAGCACATGAAAAGTAATTGTTTTGGGGGAAAAAATGCCATTAGGATATGACGGGCATGGTGTGAGACACTATAATGGGCTTTACTGACTGTCAGCTCTAAGTTAACATTCTGTTGCTATCAAACAATTGTTTGAAAAAAAGGCTCTGAAACATTTACAGAACAGAGGTGTAACATCGATGCAATTCTATATCCAGGCCAATTAAAAGATAAGGCAAAAATACTCTCAGAAATCAAAAGTTTCTGTATTGCTGCACTACCCAATAGTATTTCTTTAGGAAAATAGACTTAAAAATACCATATTTTAGGGTATAAGTAAAGCCCAATCATCTGATTTTTACACCACTACTGAGTTTAATGGAAGTTTTGCTTGTTTTTAGAGGATTTAGACTTTACTGTTTCATCAATAATGATTTCTTTTTACCTAAATTTTGAAATACTTCTCAGTTTGTTTATTTTTTTACTTCCTGACTTTGTTAAAATTCACACTAAGAAGTGTGAGGTTTTTTATCAATGAATACTTAGAAAAATAAGAAGACTTCAAACTGTTATTTAAAAGAATCATAGCATGGGCTTCTGCTGCTTTGTGTAGGAGGGTAATTTTTTTCAAACTGCTAGACATTCTTTACTTGAGTTATTTCCAATCAAATGTAAACCAGGGATGCATGCATTGGTGAATGAAACAGGAAAGAAACACATACAAGTCCCATAATACTTTTATTCCTAGAATTTCATGTGTCAGGCACTACATGGATTTAAACAGTGGATTTCAACCAAAGGAATCAAAGTTCAGAATTAGAACTACTACTTTTTCCTGCTCTTTTAGTTCCTGTAGAAATACCCGAGGTTCTCTCTTCACTGGCCAAGGCCATTTAGTGAGGCGCCAGCTTAAGGGTGTGAGTAGCTCCACTGGTGTCACTAAAGTCAAGCCTATGTTTACTTCCTTAAGAGAACATGCTTCTAAGGCAATACTGATGTACTTAAATTTGGAATCTGGACAGTTTAGATGTAGTCTGGTTTTGAGGTATTTGTGCTATGAAACAGCCTGTTTCAATACAACTGTTTAAAGCGTACAGCTTGCTCACATGGCTTGCCCTTACATTCCAGTTTTAGGGATAACTGAAATGGAGCCACTGTCACTGTTGTCTCTGCAGAACTGCAATGTAATGTAAATAGTTTTGCAATGAAAAATACTGATATGAGGAAGTCTATTTTTATTTGCCACGTGCTTATAATTCAGGTTCTGGGACAACGTGTCTCGCATCTCACTTGTTCTTACTTTGTGAGATTGTTTGCTGTGATGCAAAAAACCCAGAGCTGACACAGCAATTTAAAATCAGTAATATGACAGCAGTTTTACCAGTGTGTGGGTCTAGGTTGCCAAAGAAGCACAAAACCAAGGGATACCTTGCAGTGGTGAGATTTTCAGAGGGAAAGGCAACAGTAGCTGGAAACCTGCCAGGATGCTTTCCTCAAAGTACTGCATCTGTCCTTGCACAGACTGCTGTCCTTAGTTGCAGCAATTGCAGGGAGCATGACAGACGCAGTAACCTATTTTCAGTTTATGGTCATATTTGTGCAACCCATCAGTTTTCAGGAGTGACTGTGATTAAATAGGCCAGGCCCTGTGTTTCTTTAGATATTTTTGCATTCATTGCAACTGATTCCAGTAGGGTTGTGAGGCACAACACAAAAAATATTCAAATTACAGTCTTCCTTGTTTTTTCTTAGGCACATGCTGATTTTCTCCAATCTTCTACATTAAGTCTACTTATGTAATCGATTTTCTGTGTTTATTGAGTTTTGATGAAAGTATTTTTCAGTCTTGACCTCCATGTCAAACTACTGGAAAAAAAAGGAGATGTCTGTATCTATGCCTCAGCAATCTAAAAGAATTATTTCATGCCATCACTGAATACAATCTTTAGCACTCAATCTGCAATACAGACTGGTTTGGACAAGAACTCAAATTTTTTTCCTCATAATTTTGAAGAGAGTTCTGGTCAAAAACAGCCTTTAAGAAGGAAGGCATGCTAGCTGTGATTGAAAGGGCAATGGAAGTGAAATAACATGTAGTAAGGCTCTGTTCTCCAGAAATAATGTGTACTGTTTCTGTGGGGGAAAAAAAAATCATAAGATTGACCACAGTAATTTTTCCTAAGTGTGGTTGGAAACAAGGGGTTAAATCATCCATTATCAAGAGATTGATTGTGTTTTTTGGCTTTTAAGCAACACCATGGTGATCTCTTCCTTTTCCTCTCTAATTGTACCATTATTAAATATTGATTCTGTGCTGTCTGGATGCTGTCCCAGGTCATGTAATTGAAAAGCCATGGTGTATCATGACAGGTTATTTATTAATTGTGATGGCAGATATTGTCCAAACAAGTTCCTTTCATCCAAATGACGTAGTAGTGACTGCCACCAAGCATTCACAACAGGAATTGTGAAAACTAAGTTAGATCAAATGAAACAACTCAAAGAGAGTAAAAAAGAGGTTAAAGATACTAAGAGTGACTAAAATTCAGGTACTGGATTTGAGCGCTGTACACTTCCCCTTTTGGGACCACATCTCTCAGCCAGCCAAACACTGAGAACAATGGTGGTTGGTGGTCATCAGAAAAAACCCAAAAGCCTTTTAATGGACCCCTACCAACAACCCAGACCAATGTACATACTGAAAATATCTACACTTCTAAAACTTCAAATATGAGGAAAACCCAGGAATGAAGAGAGTGTTCCAGCTAGTTCCCGATTGCCATTAGATCTTTTATCACTCATTATTGCCCACCCAGTCTTCACTGTGCACTTGACAATTTCTTTTTAGTATTCATAGAACCACATGCAAGAGTCAAAACCACAGATCACTAGGATATTTATTAGGAAATTAGGCTCTTGAATAAGAAATGTGATTCAAACAACCTTCTAGCAATATATTATCTTGACCTCTGCATATGCTTTTGCCAATTTTATGACAGAGCAACGTTAAATTGAGTGGGTGGTGTAAGCTAGGAAGGATTATATGGGCCAGAGGGAACAGATCCCATTACTGTTGCGTTCCAGATATTTCTAATTTAAGGGTTTTCATAGGACAATAGTTTTGAAATAGTACACAGAGTACTTGTTTACAGGAGTTATTGGACTTCACTGAAACATATGTTCAACTTTCCCTCTTTTTAATATTTTTGCTTCTTCATCCCAGATTCTGTAAAGAGGCCCTAGATATGTGAAGTGAGCTATGCATAGGGTATGTTGGAAGAGCCACGTAGGGTGTGTGGGAAGTCCTCCATCTGAGGCCTTTCAAAGCAGGTTCTTCCGCAGAAGAAGTGTGGTGGGCTGTGGGAAACAGAGGATGGTGAAAGGGAGCTGGCAGACATATATTCACATGGAATATATTAAGCACATTCCAGTCGCTCCTCTGGGTTTCCCCAATAGCTTGAACCTCTGCATCTGACTCACTTGGTTTTATGACCTCTTATTGCTCCTCCTTTTGTGCTTTTGATGTTCCTTCTCATTCATCATGTCTCTGTCTGCCCACACAATTTGTTTCTTTAATGTACTTCATCTTTCTACTAGCTGAAAGCAATGTGCTTTCCATCCACTGTTCATATACCCTTCTCCTTTCCCCTTGCTCTTGGCTGTTCCCTCTGCAGAATCCCAGCATATTTGCGTGGTAATGGACAGCTGTGCAGTGCTTTAATATTGTGTGCCTTACCACATGGGTGCCAGCTGATTCTTGACCTATCTTAGTGTGCTTGTAAGTATTATAAACTGTATTGGGCTTCCCTTTGACGTTCTGAGTTGAACTCAGATGTTCCCAGATTCCTTCCCTGTATTTCTGTCGCTGTGCTTTTCTCAGAGTACTGAATAAAGGGGTAATCCCACTCCACATTGGAACTGTGAGATGCATTTCAGAACACCATGCATAATTATGTTTGTCATTCCACAACATTTGGCGTGCTGCTGCTGGTGGCCTACTTGTTGACAAGTAACAGATTTTGTGACAGGCCACACAATATACCATAAAATACTGAGTATCAACACTGGGCAATCAATCAAACAGGCTTAATAATACAAAGAGATTATTATTTGAGGAATAGTAAGTGTACTTAGGAGCCTACACAGAGATGAAAGTGGTTTTGCAAACTCCACTAGACCAATGAGGACTACTGTTTTAATAGAGAGGGGTAAAAGAACTTCTATGTTAATATCTTGTCAAGGTAGTTAGGGGAAACCCTAAATAAGGGGAGGAAGGATAAAAGTAGCTGGTCTAGCAGTGAACACATCGAACAGCCAAACTCAGAAGAGAACTTACACTTTGATTTATGCTTTGTAGCCACTGCTGTGTGTTTGCAAAAAAAGACAGGGCCCAGGGAGAGAAATGTTTGGACTATGTTCACTGTAGAAACAGTGTAGAAAATAAGCAGGTCTTTTGTTAAACCATTATTAAGGCAGGATAGAAATTAATTGCAGTCTTTTAGCTAAGCTTCCATACAACTGATGGAGCCCCCAAAGATACCATTTTTCAGGCATTAGCTGACTTGAGAGCCAGCAAGACATTTCTTTTGACCAAAACTTTATTTTCAAAGATTTTGTATTTTACAATAATTATTTGTGCTAAGAACAGCTTCTTACACTGTGAAAGTTCACATGGCTCTTCTGAACAGACCATTTTACAAACTTGACCATGGTGCTATATTTGGAGTTATGTCTAAATTATGCAATGGGTCCTCTACTGTCAGTTTTAGAGTGCTGTCTGTTCTCACACTTGTTTTAAGGTAAGCTTATAATATTCACAGTGCAGTCAATAATCTTTTTGTAAGATAGCATATGATTTTTGCCTGTGCAGGCAGTAAGCATTCAAGAGAAATTTTCAACCTGAAAGTTCAGAAGAAAAACCCTCAACACATCAAACCACAAGAAATGGTGGAAGGCATGTGAATATTAAGTCTGTGGATAAGGAAGCCAAATGATTAATTTTGTAGTAGTCTCTGTGGACGGAAGAGAAGTGTTAAGTATGGAAAGAGATCACCATTAAAAAATGATGTCTGTCATTTAGTCTGAACTACCAGTGTCCACAATGATTTCATGCTGGATCATACTCTGAGTCACTTTTAAATGGGGAGAAATGTACAAACTGATGGGGTACTAGCCCAAGCTCTGGTCTAAGCAGCAGATTGGAAATAACCAACACTTGTTTCTCATCATTCACTGCCTTGCCTTATTTTCCAAAGATCATTAAACAAGATTTACAGCTCTCAAGAAACAAGTTGGTCTGGCAGTTGGATTCTTCAGTTTTGGTGAAACAACAGTCTTTTTCAGGGAAAACTAGAGGAAAAAAGACAACTGCTTATGGCAGCTGGAGGAGAAGGAAAGAATAGGAGAGAGAGGGAGAGAGAGAAGGAAATTACTGAAAACAGGCAGGAAGCAATACCTATTCCAAAACCTATTTTGGAGAAACATAAACAGTTTTCCCTTTTTCCTCTAGCAATCCAAAAGCCATAGGACCACTTTGCAGGAATTAGAAACTTGAAGAGCCTATGACAGTTCCTGTTGTTTAGCCAGGGATGTGTGACAGTTTCCAGAAAGAGGATGTGCATATTGGGTCCCACTGTGCAAGTTGCTGCCCACTAATATTGCTGTCTGTAGCATTCCGGCTAAGGATGAAGAGGCCCAAATTCTCATCACAAGGTAATCTTTTATATGCCTCATTGTGCTGTCTGCACAAGGCCCCCGTGGTCTATTAGAGCCTTTATTATGATGTAGTGGTGTCTCTTTCACTAATTTCATTAAGATCATTAAATTCCTTTGGGAAATAATAGACATATACAGGCATGAAGGTGTTAGAGACAGGTGATAAACCCCAATGGAGGCCTGCTCCAGATGGGTGCAGCTGATAGTATAGGCAAATAAAGCCTAGTGGTAATGGAAACTGTTGCTTCAACCTGGTAAAAATGAGGCTAAATTCTGATGCAACTACTAAAAGAAATAGAACTGTAGCCAAAAAGACTTGTTAATGACTCCATTTAGACTCAGTTGTGGACTTTGGGCACACAAAAAATTTCCTAGATTGTTTTCTTCATAGTTCTCTTTAATATTATTCAAATAGAAGTTGTGCAGAATCGGTACCTTATGTTGGTATCTTTCTAGCTTAAAACTTATGGTTCAAACCATGGGCTGATAAATAATTGCCAGTGGTAATTTCTGCCGAGCAGTGTTTTAATTTAAGATTCGTTTAGAGGTGACCAAGAAAGAGGAGATTGTACCAGACAAAATCTGAATTTTTCAACATCTCTTTTCCAAATTTGATTGAAATAATGAAGCACCGGTTATACATTTTCAGTTCTGTGCTTTACTACAATGGATTAGAGTTCTCAGTGAGAAGACCTTTTTCAAATTTCAGTGTTTATAAAAACACTATGTGATAAATTATTTGAAAACTCATCTCTTTAATTTAAAATATTACTTTCTTAATATTGAAATTGAGCAAAATGACATATCCTCATGGCATTTCTGCTATGATTTTCAATTAAGTTAAAATAATATCTCCTAAGGGAAAAAACAGGGTCTGACTCATTTATGTGCATTTTCATGTTAGCCAAAATGTTGCGGTGTTACAAATTTTTCAAAGACTATTATTTATTTGATATTTTTAGAGTAATTTTTATGCCAGTATAAACCTACCTTAATAAATCTTTGTCAGCTGGCATGGAAAAAAAGTCTCTACTAACAATTACATTCACTCAATATTATTCATGCATGCTCGCTCTGAATAACAGAACTCTTAGGGATTTTTTGAACAAAGTTCCAAAAGTATTTATTGGGATGCTGGCACTGTGAGGCAGGTGTGTGCTTGCTCTGACCTTGATGACACACATTTTAGAAAGCCTGAAATCTGACTATTAAAATATTGCAACTTGACCATCTGGCTTTTAGTGTTTGTCTTAGGTTCTCATCTCATTTACAAAATAGCACTGGATGCCCGTTCTGGTGGTGTAATGGTGTTTACCTTTTCCTTATCTGCTGTGAAAGGTGGAGCTGGATTTGTCCTTGCCATTTCCCTGGGCAGTCATCTGTTAAAAGAGAAAACAGACGTCACCCATGAGAGGGAACATAACAAAAACCTGTAGCGAGGGCAAATTTGGAGGCTGGTGGTGCTGAAAGATAACTCTTTTAACCACTCATTTGAATTTACATTGAAGCTTTGTAAAATGGAGCAGCTAATGCAGGTTTCGTCCTATTATTCAATCTCAAGCTGTAGGATTACTTTGCTTCTTAAAAGGTAAAATTTTAGAACTGTTACTTCAGCAGCCAGCTAAGGGATTTACTTGTAAATATCCAGAAAACAATCTCTCAAAGAGTAAGTGCTATCATTTTGTAAATAATTTCTTAAACAAAAAAGTGTTATTTTAAGAACAGTAATCAAATCAGCTCTACTGTAACCTCAGTAATAAAGGTTTCATTTTTTTAGCCTGATTCTTGAAGGTTTGCATAGACTTCAGTAAATGGCACAAATTAAACCAATACATGCCTGGCAACAAAAAATACAACTGTGCCTAAGTCACAGTAGGAGATGTAAATTTTTTGTTTGCAAATCATGTAATAAAAAGCCATCTTTCTAGCTTTCTCAAAGTCATTGTCTCTTGAGGTTACTGGAGGCATATTAATAAAGATTAGCAAGTACATATGAGAGAAGAGACTGTCAGAGCTAAATTCAATTTTCGGAAAGATCACCCATGAGAAACAAGTTGGCAATTGGTTGGTGTTTCATGTCAGTATTTCCCCACTGGTTTCTTTCTGTCTCCTTTATTGCAAACCTGCAGCTAAGATTGTTTTCTTTAGTAGGCATAGGATTTACTACTGCTGGTAAACAGGTTCAGCAACCCAGTATTAAAATTACCCAAAGACATTGTTATAAGCAATTTCAAATATTTGTGCTTTTCATAGTAAATAACATAAACAGAAACTTTCAGTATGTATTTTTGAATGAAGACAGGAGGGTGATGCATACCAAACCAGTTCTTTAGTAGGCCTCTGACATGAAGTTTGAGTCATTTTCTGTATGAAAACCTGAGTATAATGTAGGTATACTTTCCACCAAAGACAGGTCTCTAGTGCTACTAGACCATAGTTTGTTTGAATTTTTTTACGTGTCCTAATAAGCTGGAGTTTTTTCCTAAAATACAGTAATTTTGTTGGGAAGGACTGATTTGGTGTTGGAGTAGTTAGGATGTTCTTCTGGGAAGTCTAAGTTATCAAGAATTGCAAAATATTCTGAGTTGGAAGGGACCCACAAGAATCATGGAGTCCAACTCCCAGCCCTGCACAGGACACCCCAAGAGTCACACCACGTGCCTGAGAGCATTGTCCAAACCCTTCTTGAATTCTGTCAGGCTTGTCCTGTAGCCACTTCCCTGTGGAGCCTGTTTCACTGCCCAACCACCCTCGGGGTGAAGAACCCTTTTCTACTATCCAACCTAAACCTCCCCTGACACAACTTAAGGCCATTCCTTCAGGTCCTGTCACTGGTCACCACAGAGAAGAGATCAGTGCCTGCCCCTGCTCTTCCCCTCATGAGGAAGTTGTATGTTCTTGCTTCAAATTAAATCAGAGGTTTGAATCTGTGTGTCCTGTATCCTGTCGTAGTGCAGATTTGAGGTTTCTGACCTTAGATTTGGCTGGAAAATTCTGCCTGGCCAGGATTTAACTTCCTGGTGAAAGCTCAGTGTGTTTCCATGAGAAATTCTTGTTTAAGTACACGGACACTGTGAATTAGAAAACCAACATTTATGCGAGGAGAGGAGAAAGGAGAGGAGGAAAAAAGAAATCTTGACTGATTCTATGTAATGTTTATCTCTCTGTGTGATTCTTTAGGGTGTTTGCCCTAGTGAGGTGTGCCGAGTTCTTCACCATGGCAACTCACTAGTCCTCTTAGGAGATTGCACCCCACCTTGTGTGCTGCTTCCAGGTGTGATGAGTCAGAGAACATAACTTGGCCTGGCAAACACAGAAGTGGAAGAAAGAACTTTTAAATTTGTAGATCTCTAGTTTTGTTTAAAAATCAGAACCTTTCTGGCATGATTAAACGATTGCCATAAAACACTAGTGATGATAGGGGGGAAGAAGGTAGCAGTTTAGGCTTTCAGGGCAACCTGGATTTATACCTTGAAATAGCTACCAACGCTTGGCAGTAACATTTGACACTTTAGTTAAATTGCTACTGACTTCTCATCTTAGTGCCAAAAATTCTACAGTGCTTTCCCAAATGGAGATGAGGAAATTTGCAGACTATACTCTTGAGGCTTTTTTTCTCATTTAAGATTGTAGGACAGGATTTTTTCAGTTGTGGCCTCTTGATTAAAAGCAATTGCACTTTGGCCATTTTGCTTTTCCTCTTCCTAGGACTGATGGTGTTTTGCACACTGGCATGGGTTGTTGCTGGAGGTTTGCACAGTAGTTTGTTTTTTTGCCTGATGTCTGTACACCAGGGTGGCCAAACTTTTTTGACATGTTGGCAGCGCAGTGATTTACAGATTAAGGCTCTGGCCAGCAGCGGTGCCAGCAAGGCTGCTGTTCTCCCTCGCTGACACATCGCGCTGCTTTCAGCCACAACCTCTTTGGAGTCCCTTTTGGACTTGTTATACTCCTGACCCCACATTTTCCTTTGGTGCAAAACACTCCATTTGGCACAAAACATTTTTGCTCTGTGCCGGGCTCCATTCCTATCTCTGTCTCAAGTAGCCTGTGAAACTGAGAGAACAAACAGAAGCAGCTGGCTGTGGCCTACCTGTCTTGGAAAGGGGTCACAGAAGGGACCACATCTTCTGCAGCATGAAGTACAAACCTGGGCCAGATGTTGAGGATTGTTCTAAAAATGTTTGCCTTGCAGCATTGTTCTTTGCAAGTCTCTACAGAGATCATTCTTGAAATATGCAACACACAAAGAAGGTTGGCATAGGCTTTCTTAGATGAATGTGTGCTTATGGATCCCAGTCAGAGCTGAGTTCTGAGTCCTGAGTAACTGTGTCATTTAAAATGCAATATGGTAAGTTAAAGGTCATTCAGTAAAGCTTCTGATGAAGCTTCATCAGAACTGGCAGTTGCATCTAAAGGAAGAGAATCCATAGCCATAATTGAGAGTTCCCTGAAATCACCCTCACAGTGTGCAGCAGCAGCCAAAAAAAGCCAATAAATTGCTGGCATTATCAGGAAGGGTACTGAGAACAGGACACAGCCTAACTGTGTAAAACTCAGCCCATGTGCTGAGTACTGTGTGTACTTCTGACTTCTGTGTTTCAAGAGGAGATAATGGAGGTGAAGAAGGTTCAAAGGAGGGCAACTTAAAAGATAATGAAGATGAAACATCTGCCTTATGAAGAGGAACTGAAATATTATGTTTGAAACAAAGACTCAAAGCTGGAAAGAATTATGATGAAAGTTTGCAAAAACATGAAGGTGGTAGGTAAAATGAATGCAAAATGTTAATTAGCTCCTAACGTGGTACATTTACATTTGGAAATCAGTTGTTGAAACTAACAGGAGATCCATTTAAAATGGAGAATTCCTTTTTACAATGCAGATAGCTAATTTTTGTGTGCACTTTGACAGAAGACTGTGCAGGTAGTATAAATGGGTTCAAAAGCATTCAAAAGAATTCATGAACATCCGGTCCATAAACAGACACTAAACAAAATAGACAGGGAGGTAGTCTTTAACATCCCTAATCTGGAAATTTTGATTGTTGGACAACAGGGAAATGACTCTGGATAAAGACCAGGCTTGTGTATTCTCCCTAGTCACCATCTCCTCTGTGCTATTCTTCAGGATCCCAGGCTAAGATGGACAAAAGGTCTGACCCAGTACAACATTCACCACATTCTTTTATTTTTAAATGTAAATGGTAGTAGTCAATGATGGGAAACTTGCAGCAATGCATTACAAGTTGTAGGCACTAACTGTGGTTAAATTGCATATTTCCCATATTGATTTAACAAAGAAGCTGAGTTGCTAACAAGAATGCTCCTTATAGATCAAATAGCTGTCAATTATTGATATTACGTTTATATTTGCTATAGAACACTGGGGATTTGCAGCCACTGAGTCACTCCGATTGCATCCATGTGCCACTTTTAACTCCTGTTTTTATTATTAATTGCTATATTACTCTTAAGTACAGATAAAAATGCTCACAGAATAACAGAATAGTTTTGGCTGTTCTAGTAATTCCTAAGTGGGAAGGGAAAAAAAGTTTGCTTATTTGAACTCCTAACCTTTTGCTCTATAATTCTTGCATCAGAGTGTTTCATGAGTATTCTGCCTTCAGACATGTCAGAAATATCACTGAGATAGTCTCTTTTGCAGATATTTGATACTTCCACTTCCAACTGAGATCAGACAGTGTGGAGAAGCGTGATTTTTTGCTTGTTGGTTTCAGCTAACCAAACTCTTTGAAAGTTTGGAAACAAAACCTGGTTTTCACTCAGCTTTGTGGTAAAAGAATAATTGGCATTACACATGTTTTAAAGTCCCAGTCCAGGTAATGCTAGGGTTTTAGCGTTCTTCTTTTATTCAAACTAACTTGTTAGTCTCCAGTAAGGGAGAGCTGCAATAGCCTCACATGGTATACTAAACAGCAGCAAAACACATCTGATGGCTTCTATATTTGTAAATGGTTTGTGGAATTTCTGTAAGAGGGCAATTTGAAAGATGATTTTATGATTCAGCCATAAATTGCCGGCATGGAATCTTTGTCTTTGATTGATAAAGTCTAGGTTACTTCACCTGTAAGCATTCCATAGAGAGCTTATGAACTAAATATCCCAGTCAGAGTTTGGGCATGATAGAGTATGGACATTAAGATATTATTCAATCATTATTGCCTGATATCTTCTGAATATTGTTCTAAATAGTATGTCTTGTGATGTGAATATCTTTTTAAAAAGAATGTACTGTGGAATTAATGAATACTGCCACTGGTCATCCTGCACATTCCTTATGGCACTGCTTGCCTAATAGTTCTGCTGCTGTTCTCTGACAATGATGTGCAAATGCCTGACGACTTCATTGCTAGAAAGCGTATTTTTTTTGAAGTTGAGCTTCATCATCCTGTCTTCTAATTTATTGAGGTGTTTACTCATGAGAGGCAAAAGGGACAAGATGAACAGTAGGCAGTGAAGAGCCATTTCAGTCTAGTTGCTGGCACTGCAGATTTTATAAATTACTACAGGATCTCTCTACAGTATACAAGAAATAAGTTTCTAATTTAATGCCCTTCTGTATCTAAATTTTTAGTTTGAGATTGCTGCTAGAGAAGTAGTTCCCAACAAGAAGCAAGTCAGATTTGTTACTGTACTAATATTAAAAAACAGTTGAAGATTTTGTGGGAAGAAATAATTTGAACATATTCAAAGAATAGTAGCTATTTAGCAGCATTAAAATAATGAAAAGCTGTATGTTTCTTTTATTTCCTACTAAAAGAAGCTTTTTCCCTTTTCCCCCCTATTATAGGAAATTGTGAATTCCTTCTTCTGATGTAGCATCCCATTCAAATGCAGGGTAATTCTTGATTGCAACCTTATCATTCTTTGGCACAGAAAGTGGAAATTTGTTTTGCATAGGACGAACCAGCATTTAAAATGTTTTAATTTGATTTGTATACTAAGATCATTTTCAAAGAAAGTTGGTGAGTTTTATCTCTCAGCTGGACTGTCTTCCACAGGTTTTCTCCCCTTTTCCCAGTACCCCAGCAGAGTGCTGATCTTCCTGGAGGTTACCCAGTACATGTCTGAAAGAGATTAAGGTAGTCTGAAGGGGAGGGAGATATTTCATCAGAATTTATTACTGTTCAAAGCCACCATAAGGGTCTCCATTGAAGTCTTTAGTGTTAAAACCCATGAAAATTGCTGATACCATGGCAAGTTAAAAATGCTGTAGGTGTTTTTCATACAGTATTCCAAGAGAGGCCACAAAGAACCAGCAGCTGAAAACTTGGCTAACTCGCCTTTAGTCTTTTGCCATGTTGAAGCCAGGTCATAATTTGTGTTGTACAGCACAGAGATAAACTTTGGGTCTGTGTACCTTCTGCTTCTGTCAGTGAGCGGACTGTCTCAGTTTTTCTCCATGTCTCAATACAAGATGCCAAAGAGCTCAAGAAAATATCCCAATTATAAAATTTTGGGCAATGAAAGCTTAAAAAAAAAAAAGACCAAAGAATTAGAAAGAAAAGGGATGTGGTTCCTTAGCAAACATGCCACACATAGCTGTTACATCAATCTCATCACTATTTATCTCTACTTTGCTTTTCGGAGTGTGGTCCATCTTCTTGTGTTGTGTCCTGAGCATGGTAACCAGATGTAAAAGGCATTGAAGCTTTTGTTAAACCATACAGTAAAAAACTCTGGAAAGGCACAGTACTGCTGAATTCTCTTTGATGTGAGCACCTTAATTCCTCTCACTTCCAAAGGGAACAGTCCAAGCTGACTATGTAAAATACACTTAGGAAGTTGCAGGTAAGGTATGAGAGATCCTATGGGTTTAAAGAAGTAGGCCATTTCTCTTTTTGCCATTGTTTTAAAAAGATTCAGTAATGCCAGATTGCAGGTTCCTGTGGGAGGGTGGAGTTGTGCAATTAAAAGGGAATATGCTGATAATTCCTACAATTAAGAAAGAAGTACACATACACACACACACACACTTAATGCAGGTTTGTGGATGTTTTTTAGCTAACAAGCTAATATTGATTCAACAGCTTTAGTAGGAAAGAAACAAGATTCCCAGCAGCAGGAGCCACCACTGCCATGCCATGTATCACAGTAGGTGTCATTCGTCTCTGCATCTCTGCATCTATTTGTCTCTACATCTGTGTTTTGTTTTTCCTGGTTTACTCAAACAATGCTGAAGTCAGTGGGACTTTCCAGTGTCACAAAGAGTGCATCTTTTTAGACTTCAGGATCCATTCTGTTGTTGCTGTGCAAAATAGCAGTAAGATTCTGGCTTCAGGGATATGAGCAAGATACCAGCCCTGACTGTCACTGGGGAAAGGTAGCATATTACACCATAGAGTCATCAGCAGTCGTTTAGAAGGCTGACTGCTGATTCTAATTCAGAGGATTTTGTCACCCCCTATGCTGAATCTCCACCAGTCTGCCCTGCCATTTTGAAGAGACTGGTTGTTTTCCATGTGTCAGCTCGGAACCAAGGGGAGTGCTGGCACGTAGTTATTTGATTAAAACCAGTGAGACAGCACAAACCTTCAATATGCATTTCGTCTTTTGATAGTGTGTTAATGATCTTCTAATCCATTTTTTGGTGATTTTTGCTGGTCTTTAATTGCAGAGAAAGTATTTTCCATATAAATTATGAGAGTAATTTATAGTGATAAAGTAGCTAATCTTAGGCTGTTTCCTAATGTCTCATCTTTTAGGAACAGAGAATTGGATCTTTTTCAATCCTGTCTGTTGTTGGCAGATTCAAAAGTATGAAATCATTGAAACCAATTTTAGGAACAGGTGCAGAAATCTGCCACTTTCAAGCCACTTTCAATTACCTTCTAATTAAGGATGTCGAAACCGAGGAACTCGAGCTGTAGGCTGTAATAGAGAAATAAATCCCAAATATTTATATTGCTTTTTTAAAGAGATTAGGTTCCACCTACCTTGCCATCTTATCCAGAAAAAAACCTAGTGTTAATATCAATTAAACAAGTGAAGAAGTCTCTTTCAAATATAAAAAGAACTACACTGCCTTATACACTGAATATGATAGTGAATACTGTGATATTCCACATTAAATTTGAGCCAAACAATCCGTAAATATAGATGTATGTGGTGACACTGATACCCAAACACATGCATAGTTATGATTTTCAGTAATTGCATGAATGTCACAAAGACATCCTCTTATTTTCATTTTATATAGTCTTTTAGAGACTGAACCATTAGAACAAACCGTTGATCTGAAGCTGAATTAAGAGTTCCGTACAATATCCTGCTTGGCATCAGTTGTTTGTTGAAGAAATAGAAATTTATTTACAGATGCCCTGACTTTTTCTTTGTATTTATTCTCCTGTGTCTACTTGCTGTAAACACTTTCAGAAGTGATGCCTACACATTGCAGTTTGGTTGAACAGTAAGATGCAATCATTTTTACTTTAAGGAATCCTCAGCATTCCACTGAAGATTATGTTCCTTTAATATGGTGAAGAGAACACTTTTCTATTAATGTTTACTATTTTTCTGCTGGAAATACTTCTTTAGAATGTACTGCTCAAGAAAGTCAAAGTAACATGCAAGCTAATGGAATTCCTAAATTGGATTCTTCTATCTGATTGAAGTTTTGTCTTTATGACTCATGTTCTTTAAACTCATGTGCTCTTGTCAAGACTAAAATAATTTGTGATTACGTACACATTTTTATAAACCTATTTTATAAATGTACCCAGAGATTGAAAGCAGAATCTTTTTTGAAAGTTCTTAAAGGGCCCATGGGGCATTTTCCAAAGATAGCTTCAACTTCTATGTGCCTTTCTTATTTGCATCAAAAAGATGATGGAATGAAGTGAGCAAACTTTGAAACTATAAAATGTACAAACTGAGGAAATGGTAATTTCACTGCTACAAAATTCCTGTCATTTTAGTGGAGCCGAGATTTCATTCTCCTGTGCTTCCTGGAGGAGCTGGGCAAACCATTTCTTTTAGGACATTGACAGAAAAAGCTCCTCTTAAATTCAGAGTCTTAAAAGCTTAGGGTTTCAGAGTTTCACTCTGGATCCTACTTTTTCACAAGTTCAGGAGGGTCTCTGAAGTTCTAATTTAAGGCCTTGTCTGCTTATAATTTAACCATATATGGTAATAACTGTGATACCTTAAAGGACACTTTAAGGGCTGAGGAAAGAGGACGAACTAATAATTGCTGGCTTCTCTTTCATGGTAGCTAATGACAATGAAAGAGTTTCATCACTGATCATAACAGTGATGTATATTATGCTGAATCACTTAAAAAGAGGTTTGTTTCATGGTTTGAGGGGTTATTTTGGCCAATAAAATTTTGTTGAAATGTGCATCAAAATTTAATATCAATGTCCATGTATACACAATCATACAGTACTTTAAGTCTAAATGGTGTCTGGTCCAGTCCTCTGCTCTAAGTAGGGCCAACTTCCATGTTGTATCAGCTTGCTCCATGCCTTGCCTAGTAAAACTTTGAGTACTTCCAAGGGCAGACATTTCTCAGCCCCTCTAAGCAGCTTGTTCCCTGCATAGTTGTCTTCTTTTTAATGTTTTTTGACTAGTATGTGATTAGGATTTCATGATATTTTCTTTTACTCTACATTTCTGCAAAGACCCTGACTGGCTTTTAGGTTGCTGAACAGTAGAAACCCTAAGACTTAATTCAACCCTCAGCCTCTTCTCTTGTGTCGTATGCTCCAGACCAGCTTAGTGGTTCTCCTCTGGACTCACTCCAGTTTGTCAGTCTCTCTTTTACCAGGGGCCATGGACAATGGGAAGCCTCTATAAACTGTTCAATAAAAGAAAATACCTTCTGCATTAATAGCCTTTAAAAGAGGACTTTTCATCTTTAAATCATGATACAAAAGAGAAACTGTAAAATTTCCTCTATCAGTTAATTTTTGTATTCCCATTTAAGAAATAACTAAACTGAAGTAAATAACTATATAAAGGTTGCTAATCCAGATAATGGCAGATCTGAAATTAAGTCAGAAGTCCTGCTGCTTTTTTTTCCATCCAATGACTAAGTAAAATAACTTTTTTTTTTTTTTTTTTGGTCCCTGAAAAATGGTCTCAATGTCCTTATGTTTATATTTAAGGAAATTCAAAAGCCTCTATGTAAATTCTAGGGGTCTGTATCTCTGTTATTTTCTAGATTTCTTTTGGCATTTGACTTCTCCTGGTAAAATATTGAAAGAGGGTAATTTTTACTTTCTTTCATAGCATTGAGATTTTTTTTTTTTCCAGATATACCTTCTCTGTTTTCTACTTTGGAAAAATTTTCTCCTGGTTCACCTTCCTGTGCAGAGCATTCAGGATGCACTGCCCCCACAATCAGTCTTACAGCAAACCGCAGAACTTAGGGAAATATAAGTTACTGCTCACCTGTAAAGCCTACATAAACCATTTTTCCACTAAGTTAGGTCCCTCACTGCAGCCTCAAAGACATGAGATGCCATGCTAAAGAAGACCCCAGTACTGCTTGTTGGCTTTGGAAGGTTCATTTCAATAGGGGTTGGCTGTATTAAAGAGCCATTTACACTTTGTTGTCAAGGAGAGCTTGCCAGGGGACCTAAAGGGTCATTAGGCTCCACTTAGCACCATGCAGTGTAGCAGATGCTTCATGACATGTGACAAGGAAAGGCTTTAAATGGAGTGTCAAGAAATCCCAGCCTCATCACTTAATTTTTTACTAATCTGTTGCTGTCTAGTAATTTTAGCCATTTTATTGATAGTTGAGCTTTTACTTATAAGTGCCAGTGATGACAGTAGGAGGAAATTAAAGAAACATTGGCAGGGGCATTACATATTTTACTTCTGCTTTTAGTAATTCATCCTTCTAGGTATAGTGAGTTGGCCTTTAGACAAGAAGTAAACCCAGAAATGTAAATTCCTTGAGCTTTTAAAATTCCATTTGGTTTGGTAATTGTCAATACAGACAACCCAACCATTTATTTTTTTAGATGCACAAGAATTTCAAGTGGCAGCATAACCGTCAGCTTCCTTTGTGCACTATAGTTACTAATGTGCTGTGATCCACAAGTGTCAGATGTGAGGTGCATGCAGTTTCAGGACCCTTCCTCAAAGACAACATCATGGAATAGAAGGATACAGAGAGCAGTACCTGGGGCACTAGTTACAGAGAATGTTCCTTTGCAGGAATCTTTTGTCATTCCTTGTGTTTCAAATACAGATAGCACAGTGATCTGAGGAAACACAAACAGAAGCACAGATTGCCTGAGGACGTTGTAGGTAAAGTTCTAAAGCCACCAAAAAAAGCTCCAGCAGAAAGGAAGCCCTTAAAATGAGCTTTGCTGGGCAGACAGTGTGTGACTACCTCAGGTTTTACTTGATAGGCAGGAAAATTTGTATGCTAGTTTGTTTGAATTTAGCCACTCTTTTAACCATCATGGTGGCCCTACAACGTGATTTTCCTTCCTTGCTCTTATTTAGACAACTGTCTTCAGTGCTACATAAATCATCTCAGTTAATCTGAGAGCTGAAGGTTTCCAAGTAAGTGCGGCCACACCCTGAAGGCATGACACATGAGACAGAATGCCTTCTATTTTAGGAATTTGTCCTTTCATCCAGAGAAAATCCCTCAAAAAGTCATGCCTAGCCATCAGGACCCCCTGGATAAAGGAGAATTTATTATGTCATCTTGACAATAAAACATGCTGATCTCCATTCTAACTTTGGTTATGAAGTGTCCAGTGATCCTTGGTGTTCAGGGTGGACAAATAGATTTCACTAGCAGCCATTAGCTGTGGAAAGCCTTTATCCAAAGGGGAACATCTATGCCTCTTTCTTGTTTGCTCCATTTGAATGCATTTGTTTATCTTTACCCTGTGAGAGAATGGAAACCTCTCATAGAAAAAAAAGAGCAATATAGTCAACCAAGGTTAAAATTCCCACTCGGGGATCACTTCTCTCAGGATCACTGGGGTTTTACTGAACAGGATTTCCAAGATTATGAATACATCTGTCTGACTCTTTCTGATGCTAAATCTTTGCACAGGTATCAAGTAATGAATGTGTGGAGAGCCCAGCGAGGCCCATTTGTATTGGATCAGCTGCATGTGTGGATACCAGAGAGTCTGTGCAGATGCAGACCAAGTCTATAGATAAGGCTTCCTTTCTCTTCTGGCTGTCTGTAAATCTCTGACCAATCATCAGAGTCCACTTTGTCTGCCCAAGCAAAACTTACAGCTGGAAAAGGGATGTCGTGGCTGGGAGAATTAAAATGTTCAATATCTGAGAGTTCTGCTCAAGGTTCCCTGTAATTTTTAGTGTGGATCAGAACAAAATATAGAGATGGTACTACACAGTACTTCTTTACGTGTTTGCAATGACACAAGGTGTGTTTCATCTGATTCACAATCACAGTGGGACCCTGCAATTTGCAGCTGTGCAGACAGAATGCTGCTCTTTTTACAGCGTTTAGCTGTGGTTTGATAGATAGACATGATCAGGGGTTGGAACTGCATTACTTAGCAGAATTTTTGTGGCCTGTGAAATAGAGATCTGTGAGTTAGCAGTGCTCATGAGCCAAGTTTTGGAATCTATCAGGGTCATATTTTTCACAGTTCTTTTTTGAGAACGTGGGGACACTTGATGATTTCAAAATGAATCGTCTAAAATGAGGCCTGTAGAATGTATTACTTGTTTAAGAGATGCCTTGTATTCCCTTTCATTTTGATGTATGTACATTTAATTATCTTGTAATCTGAGGCAAATGAATATATAAAGTATCTTTGGACCTCTCAAAGGGAGGTTTCCTAACTTATGCTTTCAAAATTATGTGCCTTTATAGACTGGGGTAAATTTAAGGCAAGTATGCCTTTCTCATAGAAAAGATCAGTAAATTTACTCATGTCACTACCTATTTATCCTTGTCTCAATCAAATTGCTTTGTTTTAAAAATAACCAAAAAATAAAATAAAAAGAACAATGGGTCATTACCTGTTACTGGAATATCCAGCTACTCATAATCTCACTGGAAGATCCATTATGTATTATTTCAGGAGTGGGAAGTGAAATAGACATTCCATAGGAAAAATTAGAACTTTTAGGACCTATTTGCAAGTCTCCCCACACAAATATGCATTGGTGCCATCCTCGCCCTGTTTTTTTATTCCAGTTCTGGAATTAAATTCTGTCCTGGGTTAAACAAGTATTTTTTCTGCTTAATTCACTGGTGTCAAAACTCAGCTGTTATCGCTTGTACCAAGACTGTCTTCCTCTGGAGCTGTTCTGTGATGGAAATGAGTGTTCATGATGAAGCAGGACAGATCCAGTGATTCATGACAAAGTTCTGGTGTAGGACACTAGCTTCTTGCTGATACAGATATTTCATAGTGAAAACAAACAATATATGTGAAAAAAATGAAGGAGCCATTCTTGTTAGAGGAATCTGTAACATAATTAGAAGGAAGAAAATGTGCTTGGAAGAAAAACAGCAACAAAGAGAAGAAAAATCAATAAAACAAAAGGTAATGGGACCTGCACAGGCTATGGAGCCGTATCTAACAACTGCCAGCAATGGAATGCTCGAGAATAATATTGTAGCTTTTAGCTGGTAAATGGTAAGAAATCTGAGAAATGCAAAGATGGAAATGAAGCAGCTCAGAGCACAGCCAAGCACCATACTGTGTGTAGCTGCCCAAACAAGGGAAATGTACAACACTAATCCATTAAAAGCTCCCATAATGATAATAACCTAAATTAGAGCAATGCTTTTTGACCTTTGGCATAAGCCCTGGAGCCCAGTAGATCTCACAATATGAGAATGGGCTTGAGCTGCAAACTGAGTATTCACGCTCTGAAGATGTGATTTTTCTGGACCACCTCCATTTCAGCTATTGGAGTAACATGCAGGAAGCAGAGAATAGATCCCCTTAGAATAACTTTTACCACTGAAGCAAAAGAAAAGTCAAAGTAGGTGTATTCTGCATTTTCCTCCTTTCAAGCCTCCCTCAGTAGAAGAAAACAGGGGAAAAGCGTGGCTGGTTCCCCATCCAGCTGACAGAAAGTCTGCAGGGCGTGCCATCTGATGACATATGTTTTCTTATTACCTAGGGTTTTAGCTTTTGTTTGGGTTTGATGATATTTTTATTTGTTTGGTATTGGTCTGGAATGCACAAGTAATTTTTAAATTGTTTTAAAGAAGAAAGGGGAGTACAGTTCGAACTATCTAGATTTTTCTTTTCTGTTTGCAAGAAGGCCTATGGAATTTGGCATATTAACCCAGCCTTGCCTGATGTGATCACAAACACAGTTAAATTTTTATTAAAATGTTTTGAATCTTTCAAACATGATATTGATAACTGAGATGGAGCAAAGAGACAGTAGCATCTGGTTTTAATGAACATGGTCTGCTTATACTTGAAAGCAAAACCATGCAGGAAAAGACTGGAAATTCTTGTTCAGAGAAGCAAAGTGCAATAGTGTTTTTCAATACCTGACATCTGTATGCTCAGAATGACCTGGGTGACTTCACTCAAGCAATTGTTCATATTTTTTAGATTAAAATGCCATATTTAGATCTGAAATATATTTGGTGCTTTTTCTTTTTTTTTTCAGCCTGTTGTGTACTTCTTTCTTTCCTTTTTTTTGGTGTACTTTCTTTCCTTTTTTTGGTGTACCCACGATCATTGCTTTCAGCTCTATCGTACCTTTTCAGCTTGGTGACCTTCTTCAATATAGCACATACCAAACTATTTTTATTTAGAAGTGTGGGTTCCTGTTACTGTATTGTAGTCTGAAAAAACAAGGTAACCCTTTGTGGGGATATTTTTCTCCTATATGTATTAAATGTGGAATAATACAGTTGCCTGAAACAACATCCTAAACTGCAGGCCCATGTAAAAGCCAACTTTCTTGGGGGAAATCATCAGGGCATTGTCAAAATAGATTCTGCAAGAGGCCTCCCTGCCTCACTGCCTCCAGCTCAAGTTTGTTAGCAGCACTACAGCCCAGGCTTTTCATGGACATGCTGCAAACCATTAGGGTTGAATTAGGGTTTGAACTTTTTTATCAGAGCAGTGGTAATAGAATGTACTAATTCAGCTTCCTGCATCTTTTCTTGGAACTCAGCTTGCTTATGTGAGGTGGGTGAACGTGTTTGGAAATGCAGCCTAGATATCTGTTCAGGTTTTGTAGTACAAGCTCTGCCTAGTCAAGATAATGATGATGAAGAATTTTTATAACCCAACCACCTTCTGTTTTGCTGTCTTCACAGCTGAATCCTCTCTTGGATTCAGAGAAAAAATCACTGAGGTTTGTAGCAGAACAATGTAAGGCTGTGAATAATCACAGGAAAGATGTAGTGGACAGTTTTCATACCACAGAGAAGTTTAATGCATGGTAAATGCATTTAACTGTGAAGAATACACCAGGTCCGTGAAAATGGTAATTTAAATTCCATTTATTCTACTTATGTCATTCCACTTATTTTAGCATAGTATCGTCCTTATACTGGAATTTGAATTAAGAGTAAAACTTTGGAAAAGAATGAATGCTTTTGACCATAAGCACCTACCTATTGTCTGTATTTTCAAGTTTTTCACATAAAAGGCAGAGGGTAAGTGCCCCAATTAGTTAGCAATATCCAAATTCCTAAAGTTTGCAGCTCTTAAAGCTGTAGTAAAAGTGGCTTTCAGTTACCACTAATAGCTTCTTTGAATCCTTTTGTTTTAGTCCCAAAGCTGAGAAATCAATGAGATTGGCCGGTTTGATTAAATAGTTTTCTGAAGTCAAACTATTGTAAAGTTAGCCTTTAAAAACAAATATGCTGCATCGCCTTTGACCATTTACAGTTTTTCTTTGGCTCCACCAAGCATGTGGATGTCTAATCAGGGGATTATCAAGTAGACTAGAGAAATATAACAAAGTTCTGTGCTCTAGTAAATATTTGTATAGCACAAGCCTGGAGAAAGTCCATGTTATATTTTACTGTTGATAATTTAATAACTCTGTGGCACGCCTGAAATTGTACAGTAAATGTCAGGATGTGTCAAATGAGGTATCCTGTAAAATTTAATAACCTCTTACTTAAGATGATGTGTGTGCATGGGTAGGTAACACCGTCATTGGAAAATAAGTTTTGTAAGTAATATTTAGGGCATTTATTTGAATTTTGCTAGGAAATAAAGTGAGCAATGGCCTTCCAGCTGATAGTTAATAACAATGACAACCTAAGTGACAAACAGAATAACTCATGCAGAAATACCAAATTATCATGAGGGCAACCAACAAATTTCATAGAACAGTCAAAAGATCTGTGATTTCCTCCTGCTACAGAAAATAGCCTATACAGTAAACAATTGATAAAATGAAGTGAATCTCTGTTGCTTGTGTTTAAGGGATAGCATACAGCATGCTGTCTGCCACAGTAGTTTGTTTGCACTGAAATTAAGCAATAATGATTGAGGCATAGAGCATTTCCTGGGGATTAATGACCGTCTGAGAGGAGACGATGGCCCAAGGAACATCCTGGCCATTAACCCCAGCCAGTCATTAATCCAAAGGAAATGCCCTACCCCAAGATCTTCATTACTCTTAGAAAATGAAAATGAAGGAAAACAAACCCATAAGGACCTAGGTATTTGTTCTGGAGGGTGAAGTTTCAAATCATTTTGTGCATGCAGATTTTGACAAAATGAATACCTTACCAGTTATTTAGTTGGAGTGCTTGGTTCTCTCTAAAGCATCTTGGTATCGTCTAGGCCTACAGAGGCAAACTAGAGGAACATCTTTTTTTCACCTTTCAGTATGGAAGGCAACTTATGTCTACTTATAGTGTGATTTAAGTGAGTGTGTACTTTAAATAAGTATCTTTAAATAGCCTTTATTGTGTTAAGAATTTAGAGTAGGTGGTGGCAGAGCACCAACCAGACTTAGACCCTGCTCTTGTTATATTTAAACCCTTCTTTTCCTACTTTTGGAAGCAATGGACCATCTATACCTTTATAAGCAAAAATAGTTGCAACTGTGACATTACACAAAACCTTATCATTCAGAAAATGTATGTATTAGATTTCTTGAGGTAAATTGTAAGTTAAGTTCTTGGATGTTTGTTGTTTCCTCTGTTTTTTTCCTGAGCTGGAGAACACTTCAGAAAATTTAAAAAAAAAAAAAAAGAGAGATGGCTGTTCTTCAAATAGAGATTTATCAGACTTAATGATCTATTTCTAGGCACCTCTAATGGGAGGAGAGAGGCTGGGATGGAAGTTTCAATGATGCAACTTAGTTTCATGTCATACACTAACCTGTACAGGCCAGAGATTTGTATACAGTTTTCGGGGGTTTTGAGGGGATATGCTATAGCATTACTGAATACCGAAAAATTTTTTCCTGTTTTATTAAAAGGCAGATTTATGTAGTTAAAAACAAATAGTTAATTTACAATAAAAATTTCTATATAGGTGAATCTTAAGATTTTGGCATCAATATGAGGGAAATAAATTGATGAAAATAAAGGTCCACAAAGAATTTGAGGGAAGATGCCTTTTTTTTTTAATTCCCTTGTAACTACAATACAATCCAAATTAATTTGTTGTAAAGATATGTTGTGCTTTCCGTATGTCATTAATTTTATATCAAAGTAATATGAATTATGCATTATTTTCAAAAGTGAATGTAAAACTATACTTAGCAATAGTAGTGGGAGGGTGTCCTGGGGGACTATAGTGACTGGCTTGCTGCCAATCAGGCAGAAAACTGAAATCCTATTCTTGCATTCTCATCCATATAAGTATGTATATGTGGAACAGAGCTCTTCATTCTAGCAGGCAAAGTTAAAGTCAGCACAACTGATAGCTTAGCTAGAAAAATTTTGACTTTAGCTAAAGTGTTATTTTGAGGAGAGAAGGTAAGTAACCTTTGGAGCAGTGCAAGAAGAGGACAGTCACTGAACATCTTAGAATTACACTTTATTTCTTACTTCTATCCATTTATTTCTAGAAGATATGCTCTATTTTAAACCAGATTTATTTATTTAAACTCCAGAGAGTCCTTGACCGATGCTGTTCATGAGATCAGACAGGATGATTGCAATGGTTTGTTGTGCCCTGTTAACCTGCTCCTAGGTTGTTGTGCAATACTGGGAAAATTGCTTTTTCCCTATTCTTTACTGTCTCCATTTCTAAAAAAACCCCATATAAGTACTTATATTTTATTTTGAATTCTTCAAAGGGAACCAGGCATATAATTTAGGAATATTTTGATAAAATGACCTCTGTTGTGTATGTCATTGATACAAAGATTTAGTCATTAGTCAAACAGTGCTAAGAAAACATTAACTCATAAACTTCAATGATTATAGTGCTGAAGCTATGGAGAGAGGTTTTCACATAAATACATTCTTCAGGTTAGTAGAATTTGCAGTGACTTTACTGGGACCAGGAATAAATGTTTAAATAAATATAATGTTGTACCTGAATATATTTGTCATCTTCTGTTAACATGGACAAGAACATTTAAATCACTGTAAAGATACTAGGACTTGGCTCAAAACTGATGGAATTTGCCCTCTTTGGTGTGGAGGGTCTTTCAGTTAAACTCGCTGGGATTTGGATCAAGATCGTGTTTTGGAATCTTTAGTCTTGTATGCATTTTAGAGGCATTTCCAAACTAGTACAGATTACAGCAGAGTTCTTTGTTTTCCCTGCTTTATACTGACTACAGAAGGAATTACTTCTGTTTAGATACTTGACATCCCCATTATTTCCTTTAGAACGAGAGCTATTGTAGATGTAGAAAGCTGCATAAATCGGGTTTGTAATAAATATAGTTCAAATCAGCATGTTGTATAGTAAAAGTGGAAGAAATAATATAATCTTTCTAGCAAACTTAATAAAAAAATTAAAAAACAGCTATCTTATTAATTGGAAGAGGAAACAACTAGCTTCAATTTAAGTTCTTATTCCTCTCCTACTCATGGATTCTATTCATTAGGAAGGACCTTGAAGTAGTGCTAAAACCAGGGAATGTATAGTAAATGCAATCTGGGCACTCGCAAATCTAAACAGGAATTCTGTTTCTGAAAACACACAGATACTAAGGTACAAGCAATGTCATTCCACACTAAGGGCTGGAGGTCACTACTCCATCCTGCCATTCTCGTGTTGTGCTTGTGGCCAGCACAGTAGACTTGAAACAGTAATATGATTTATAGAGAGAGAAAGGCCTTGAAAGGCGCCAGAGCCACTGAGCATCCAGTTATCCAGGGGAGAGGGGTGAAGGCAGAGGTGCATGTTGAATCTTGCCATAAGATGTTTGAAAGGTAAGCACTTGGTTCTGTTAAGGCAGCAGAAGTCCCTCTCCCAGTAGAACTTCAAGAATAACATACATTTCCGTAGGTTTCTTTGATGTTTGGTTTGTTGTGTTTTTCTTGGTTTTGTTGGGGGTTCTTTTGTTATTGTTTTTTTTAAAATCTTCCAGTGGCCATGACAACCTCCAAAACAATTAAGATGTCTATTATTAGTGCTCACACACAGTGCATGCCAAGTAGAGTCCTTCTTCCATTTTAGAGGACTCAAACTTTTGAGGCCTTTGAGGCCTCTGCTGTGCTAAATGGTTCTCATCATTGTCTCAGAGGGATAAAGGGACACTAACTCTTCCCTTGAGTCTTGACCGCTACAGATGAATCCCTTGGAGCAAATATGGACAGTGTTGTCAGACTTGGTGATGAAGCCTTCCCTCTAGCAGCAAGAGACCCAGGAGCTTACCAGCTTACAAGTGCTAGAATCATCTGTTTATGGACTGACTATTTTTTTTTCCCTACAAATTATAAATACTGTTCTTGAAGCATGAGACAAAACTCCAGTTCCACACCTTTTCCTATTTTGTTCTAGTCTTAGAAGAGAAACCTTCAAACCAGGATTTTCCCAAAACAGCTTCAGCACAATGATTCTAGCTGCTCTTCGTACATACACATCCATTTCTTTTCCAGCCTGCAGTGGTAACTTCCTTTGCAAAGGATTTGAATCTTTTTAGGCAGAGGATAGTGCAAGTGCTGGACTAATAATAAGAAGTAGTGGTAATCTAACCCTTTGCCATACCTAAAAAAACCGGAAGCTGTAGTTACTATTGCACTGGTTTTGGAACCTGATCTCAAATGTCTACAAACTGCCTGGCCGGAGATCTTTGGGATGCTCATGGTTAGGCAGGAACTAAGGTCTGATGAGCTGCTCTGCTCTGTGGTAACTGATGTGTTTAGAGGCAGGCATGAAAGCAGCAATGAAGGCACTCAGGACTCTTAAAAATGAAAACTGAGGTGCTTTTAGAGTTTGATTATATTTGGTGGTAGCTGAATAGCCTTGTCATGATTGCCTAAATTCTACCTGAATTTTCAATTATATTTCTGCATCTTTTTTTGAGTCTGTGACTGTTCACTGAATAAAGATCAAAATCACACCTTGCACAGTTACCATACATGGCAAAAATCCACTGCTTTTGGTTTTCCTTTTAACATCAAAGCACTGGAAAGAGCATCCTCACAGAGTTCACTGACATTCTTTAACAGGGTGGTCTGTAAATAGTCTAAGGTTTGCTTACTGTATCAGAGTACACAGCTTGCATCACAAGCATACAGGCTATTTCTTTTCTTAACTGGGAATCGCAATGTATTTTGGGAAAAGAAGGGAAATTTAAATTGTCAGGTGCTAATTTTTGTCTCAGAATGAAAAGCAGTTAGGCTGAGTTGTGCCTCTCTGTACAGAACATACTGACCATCTCAGAGGTCTTTTCCAACCTAAATGGTTCTATGATTCTATGACCTGGAACAGTTTGCACTTGGTCTTCAAGGTAATAGAACCAATTCTAAACCCATATTGCTGTTTTCAAAATATGTCTCATTTGTCAGTCATGCAGACAAGTGAACTGTAAACCAGAACAAAATGAGACCAAGCCAGTGTGAAAAACTCATTTTCTGCATCCAAGAAGGAAACTGGAAGCCCAGCCTTTGGAATAAGTGTCTTCACTATACATGTAAGGGAAAGCTGAGACTGGGGATCAGCTACTCCCACTCTGAGCTTTTTGCACCCTGAGAAAGAGATGCGTTGTGTTAATTTTAGGTTAGTGAGATAAAGATGCGAAAGTCAGATAGATGCTCTTAAAATATATTCCAGCTATTTATCAGGGCACAGAATAGTTGTAAAATCCTGCTAGGATTCTCTCTCAAGTAAACTCTCTCTCTCATCATCAAATAAAACATTTACAGGGACCAAGCTTGTAGCCATAAATGTGCTCCTGTGTTAAACATAGCTACCCTTTAGAACCATCTCAAGATACTTCTGTATCTTGAGATCTAAACCCTAATTTTCAATTTGTGATAGGTGTTAGGAACAAGAGGGTATCCCTTTCTTTATATATTAATTCATGTAACTTAATTCTGCAAGATGGCACACATTTACTCATGGGTTAAGATTATAATTGCATTTCAAAGCAGTTCTCTTGAAACATTCTAAAACAGATTATGTTCTTAAAAAACTCTGTTCTTTACTTTGCATGTTTTAGTACTACATCCCATTAAAGCTGTGTTTGAAGTTACTAGGATTTGTTAAAAATTTGATCATGCCTAAGCAGATAAGAGATTATATGCTTTATGTATATATTTGAAGGATTTGTTCCAGCTTGGATACAGTGTATTAATTGGCCACCTACAGTGAACAGCAGTGTTTAATATTTAGAACCCTTTTCCTCATTGTTTTCCAGGCAGAAGAGCACGTAAGTATTCTTTTAACTAAATTTGCTAACTTTCTGGAACACATTTAAACAATGTGTGCTACTTGTGTCATATTACATTAACTTCACTTCTACAGACAGGTTGTATACATATGTAATAAATAGCCCCTCAGGGATCAGATCTAGATTAACTGAGAAAAACGTACTCTGTTATATGTTAAGTAATTTACAATATCTCAGTAAACATTAGAAAAGACATGTTTGTCTCACCAGAACAGGTTAACAGTGTCTGCAGACTCAGTAATGATTGTAGAATGTTAAACTATCAAGTGGAAACTTATAATCACTTTAAATAGTCTAATTTTTTCCCCTAAAACATCAGACTATCCAGAGTTTGATACCATGATGTCTGTAATAACACTGAATGTTTATGATACAGATTGAAAGTAGTAAAGAAAGACACCAGTTCTGCAAAGGATCTAAACAGAGTGACTTAAAACCAAGAGGGAGGCTTGGAGAGAAAACTTGTTTAAGTGGGTAATCTTTTACTTAAATATTATTCCTTTTAAATTAAATTACAATATCTGCAGTTAGAGATGAAGCATGTTTTAGGCATGCCAGTTTTATTTACATATCACAAGATCCCTGCAGCCTCTCTATTTCTATCAGCGCAGTTCTGCCTGGTAATTATTTAGACAGAGGTGTGGTAAGTGTGCTATCACTGGCTTTGGTTTTTATTGTTCCAGTTCCAGTCTAATTAACAAAAACTGTTCTAAGTGTGTGAAGGTTACTTCAGCAAATTTCAGGTGTTTAACACAGACATTCATTTGCAACTCTAGAACTCAAGTGTTATATCTGCCAGATATTGAAGAAAGTAACATATATATTTAGTACAGCAAGAGGTAAAAATTGTCTTTTCTTCATGTTAAATCCGTGCAGCTGCTGGCTGCATTGATTGGCTGTGTAGACGTAAGTTTTCCCTAAAATAGGAGCACTCACCACACAGCACTCATGTAAGCTTATGATAAACCACATAATATAAGAAGTGCAGTGATTTCTGAATTTAGCCTAGCTGCCTTGTCTCTGATACACAGAGGGAGATAGAAAGTAGGCTAAATTCCAAATGAGGAAGCATGTTTAGAATTCTGTCTTAATTGATCATTTAAGGACAATCATCTTAATTGTTTAATTACATTATTTAACTGTCTTAAACTCAGGCAAGAGGCCCACCAGCATAGAGAAATAACAAACTGTAGTAAGAGTGGCTGGAGCAGAGGACCATAAGCCCTGGATTCTGGAGAAGCCATTTAACACTGTTTGCTTGTCCTGAAACAGAAATAATAAATACTTCATTATACTCAATCATTTGAGATCCTAAGACAAGCAACACTGTATTACAAATAATTATTATTTCATTATATATTAGCTTTGCAACAAAAACAATGGAATGCTTTTCTATGTGGAGCAAAGGTAATTCAATATGCGCTATGTAGGAATACCTTCATGTGTATTATTGCATATGAAAATGTTAAAGCAGCTGAAAAGCAGTCGATGCAAATGGTCCTAAACATTGTGGCTACTAAGTTAAAAACCAAGGTGTCATATTTACTTAGTCACTTAGTCTGATCTTACAGAAGCAGCTTCATTCATTGTACATGTACTATTTGAGGGGGGAGAAAAGGCATTTAAAAGAAGACTGTAAAAGTAAGAAGGAAAACGACTGAGAGAGGGACACAAGTTGAAGGGAGGACTGGTGAGGGATAGTCCTGTAGAGCTGGTATCAGTTGGGTCAGAATCCCTGAGTGCATTTTGTTTCAGGTAGGCCTGACTCTCTCTGCTGTCCTGTTTCATTTGTCTGCAAAGAACAATGGAAAAGACACGGTCATTTGTCTGTCAGCTGAGGATGTGACACAGTGACAAATATATCAGGCTTTGAGAGAAGCTCAAAAGTGGAGTTCAGTGGAATTTACCTACAAACAATGCTTTGCAGTTATCCTCTGCAGCTAAGTGAATTCTGTGCTTCCTTTGTTCACTTACTCCTTTCTATCCAGAGAATAACTGGAATCCAAGACACAAGTGTCATGTAGTGCCAATTCCTCGACATACAGGTTCATCTGTAATGAAATACAGGGCCTCTATTAAAAGAAAAAAAAACAGAGGAAAGAAAGAGAGAGAGAAGTACTTTTTTAGAAAGATATTAATAACTTAAAAAATTACTGACATTGATTTTTAAAGAATGCTGAGTTGTATCTTATCATACCGAAAATAAGAAAGCAAATTAGAAACCTGCCATGAACTCAAGAATTATGTGGACACAATCCCTGTTACTTTAAAGTGAGATATAAATCCAGAGATTTCTCATGCCATCATTTTGTAAATAATTACAGTTCTGCTGAATCTGTTGTATAAAGTTTACATGGGAGGTTCAGTGCACCCTTGGTCTTGTTTAGAACATTGGGAACCACCAGAGAGATGTTGACATATGGCTGCACTGTTTTAGTGCACAAGACATCGACTACATGGGAGCATAATAAACAGGAGCATAAAGACAGGTTTGTGCAAGCAGTTTGGATTGACCTTTTTGGCAGCTGAAATCCATCTTGAGTACATGGTGCTGATGTGGACAGACATGTAAACCTCATCTTGTTACCGCAACTACCAGTTTTACAAATATATTCCAAAGCTCAAAATGTACATCATTCTAAGTAAAGTGATTTTAAATGGGAGAGGGGATGCAGCAGCAATGATTCAAAGTAAGACAGAGCAGAAACTTTCTCTTAAGTTTGTGGAATTACCCCCATCGATAAATAAAGAGTTAGATAAGTGTGTTTTACACCAATAGAAATTCTTATAATCATTTCAGGGTGATGACTTATTTAATATATTTTTTCCCTAGCAAAATATTTGACTAACCGATACAGTATTTAAATTTTGGCATTTAAAAAGAACAATCTACTGTCCTTTCAATATGCAGTTCTAGTATAAGCCTTTTCCAAATTAGTAATATTTGTATTAATACCTTTTACTTTTGAACAACAGTGTCTGAATCTGGTCTATGGCAGTATTCTTAGAAACAGAGTGAATTCAATTGTAATCCATTTTTGAAGGAATATTTTTAAAGAACTTAACATTTTCTACCTTTTGAAAACTATCTAACATAGCAAATTTAGTTTTATTTTAACAGATCTTAATCTACTGTTCCATAGCAAAGTATGAGACTCTTTGTATAGCTCCAGTAGCGCTTGGATTCAAGACTATAAAATAATCACTCATTGTGATAAAAATTTTAAGGTTTAATCTTAACTGATGGGATGTAGGCAAATGTCACTTCACACTTCTAAGTGCTCCTTATGTCATCAGTAATTTCTTGTTAAGTCGTGTGCAAGCACAGTGCACATGATCTGTGGATATTGCCCATCAATTCTAAATAGTTATGCAATAATAAAAGAATACGCCTTTGACTTGTGAGCAGTATTGTGAGTAGCATACTTCTAACAGTTTTCCTAAATGTATCAACTCACCAGTTAGTAAAATCCTGAGATCAACAAGACTAAGATGAAAAAAAATTCTTATTTTTGTAATGTTAAGGAGCAGTGAAGATGCAGAGGATGGTGGCAAAAGAGTAATTACTCAATTAGGCACAGCAGAGAAGCTGGTTAGCATGATATATTCCTTATCTTGGATATCACAAGGTATCTTTAAAACAGGAGTGGCTGGTACTATCTCATCATAACCACATCCCTAGCTTTACTCTTGGATTTTTGGAAGAACTTTTCTGTAGAGAGGGCCTGTATTTTATGTATGTGCTTGTGCATGTTGGAAAATAGTGATAGTAGTAGTCCAGAGTACTTGAAATTTAGTGTACACCTCATCACACTTAATACAGAGTTATAGAGTGAGCAACATTTTTCTTATATTGAAAGTGAAGTGTTATTGCAGTGTAAACTGTTTTTCACAGTGTGTTGTAATAAATACACACTCTGTTAATCTCTTATTTAGAAATACAGAATACATGAACCTTTAATGACTGACTTATCCAAATCGTGCAACAAGTAAAAGTGCACTCTTTCATATTTTTTCAGTACAATTAGTAATACTATGGCTTTGTTTAGAATTTGTGGCCTGAAAGTGAAAAGGTATTTAGTATCACAGATTCAACCTTGAGATTTGACAATTTCAGGGGTTTTTAAGTCAACATAATCACAGAATGGTTCAGGCTGGAAGGGGCTTCTGGAGGCCACCTGTTCCAAGCCAGGAGGGCTCAAGCAGGGGCACCTGGGGCTAGTTAGCCAGGACCCTTTCCAGACATCTTCTGAATATCTCCAAGGAAGAGACTCCACAGCCTCTCAGCCTGTGCCCATGCTTGGTCACCCTCACAGATAAACCTGAGGTTCAGAGGGAAGTTCTTGCATTGTCCTTTCACTGGACACCAATGTAAAGAGCCTTGATTCATCTTCTATGCACCCTCCCACCAGGTATTTATATACATTGATAAAACACACCCACCCACCCCCTGAGCCTTCTCTTCTCCAAGCTGTGCAGCCCCAGCTCTCTCTAAGCCTTTCCTGGTATGGGAGGTGCTTGCATGTTTTATAAATTGTATTATGTTCGTTGGTTTGCGCTGCATAAAGATGTGGCTTATGTTCTTGTGCTGTTCCTGAATTCTCAGTGAAGATGGGAGATCCCTGTATTTGCTCAGGAAAGCTTCTGACTCTTAGGATTTCTGTGATTGGTTTTGCTGTTGCTGGTACTCATTGGTACAAAAGACACCAGTGGAGAATAGCTTGTCAGATGCTATTCTTTCATTGAAACATCCTGAATCTTAGGTTCTTTTGCAAAGGCAGAAATAATGGTATAAAATGGAAATCAATGTGCTTGTTCTGGCTGTTGTGTATTGTAACCCTGCATAATTTTCTCATCAGTACATTTGGGGAAGAGGCCTCATACTATGCTGTTGATAGCACATATTATTTAAGGATTAAACCATTTTCTTACTCCTTTTATTTTTTTTTTTTCAGAAGGGCAAAAATACATGAGCATTTCTGTATTCTGGGAATGGCAGAGCTAAATTCAATTGAAAGCTTTGAGCTTTGATTAGGACAACAGGCAGAGGGGGGGAAAAGTGAGAGGGGAAGATTGGCCTTTTGTCCCTCACCTGAACCTTTTAGGCTCTCTTCTCCTTGCCTTGAGAAAGCCTTTCTTCCCTTGCCTTACAGATACTGCATTACCCTACCCTGGGCTCGTGCCAGATTCTGGAGAACATGTACCCATGCCAGATTCTGGAGAGAGAATTTGGCCTCACAATGTTTGCATTGTGTTTGCTCATAACGAGTGAGGGTGCTTTGAAAGTAACCACGTTTGAATCCGTAGCTGTCCTTGCATTAGGCAGGCCTGTGAAATGCTCTGTGCTGCTGATGTTCATACACATTTGGACAAAGCAAGTATATTTTTATATGGTTTTAATTTTTAAATCTTTGAAGTGGTATCCTTGGTTCTTGCTGCTAGTGGAGTCTAGTATTGCTGTCCTCACTTGAGCAAATCTCCCAGTGAGATCAACACAAATTCTGCCTAAGGAAAAGGTTAAAAAATGGGCTTATGAAGGCCAAAAAGGAGCTGTGCTTCATGCAGCTTCTCCTGGTAACTGCATCAGTTTGAAATCTCAGGTATTAGAGATCTTTTGAGCACTTCTATTTCAGGGAGAATACTCTGTATGAGCTCTAAGGACGTCTTTTGCTGGTGGGAAAAACGCATGTATAAAGATGTTAAAAGCTGGCTGTTCCACTGGAATGAGTGAAATCTTAAATTTTACACAGTTCTACGTTTTTCCACTGAGGGATTTTTATTTATTGTTATTCTGGTTAAAGTGGTACTTAATCCATCAGTAAGAATTCCATGATAAAATTCAGGCCATGCCTTGGGTGACCTGTCAGAAACTGTATATCTTATTGCTAGGAATCTTTTGAGACTTGGGATTTGATATTTCTCCTGCACATATATGAGATGTCTTTGGCAAAGGTCACATAAGTTTTAACCCACAATATTAAGTCACAAATGAAATGGATTTAAGTGGTCTTGCCCTGCTCCCCTGGGAGTGCTTGCTCACATCTCAAAACCACCATATAATTTGTCACAATTCAACATGATTATCTGTCTTTGCTCAGGAGGACTATAATAGCTAAAGAGTAAGTTATATTGCAGGTAAGGATATAGGATTACTGGTAGAGCTGATTGAAAGAGCTTTCTAAACTCTGGTCTAAGCCTATCTGACCCTAGCTTACTTTCTTTTATTTCCTTTTTTTTTTTTTTAAATTCTGTTGTCCTTCAGCTTTTTAGGTTTGTTTTTATATTTTTTCTGGTATTTTTTGGTGGTTTTGGGATTTTTATTGTGCTAAAAAATACCCTAGATTGCACCAAAAATACCAACCCAAAATAGAATAGGGAACAAAAGTTCAGCTGACAGTGCATAAATAGACCCAGCAATCTCTGATTCAGCTGTCCTCCCTGCTCAGCACAGTTTTTCAACGTGTAGACAGTGAAGCATGTAAATGTTATTTTCTAAACACTGCATGTCCAAATGATCTAGACGGGATCATGGAACAGAACATGGTTTGAAAAGCTGCTCTCGCAGCCGCTCCCCCTGCCCGCCCCACCGGGGGGCTTTGAGAAGCAGGGCATGTTCGAGTTGCCAATCAAGCTCTTATGTAAAGTCTTGCTGAAGTTCAGTGCACTTTTTAAACTATTTGGGGGTTTGGTACATTTAAAAGAAACACTCCATAGCATAATGAGCTGTGCATATCTTCCCCATGTTCATTAGTTGCATGCTAATGGCTATGTTTAAAATTCCTTCTTATCTTGTTTTCTGATTGATGGGAACTTGAACCAACCTCTAGACTTCCAGACCTTGCTCAGTTACTGTCATTTTCACTGGCAGAATAAATCATTTGATGTGAAAAGTATTGTGCACTATTTTGATTCCTCATTCAGTCCTATATTATATATTATTTATCAACATCTATTTTGATTTCTCTGGGTGTCTGATGAGGTTCTATATGCTATGACAGCCTCTATTATTCAACAGACCAGCAGGATTTTTTACCTTCTGCTGTTGCAGCATAGGACAAAGGAATTGCATGCCACTCTTTTTATTTTTCTCTGCTTTTCTTCTTTGCTGTAGCTGCTTGGGTTAAAAGACAAACAAACAAACAAATCTCTGTGGACTTCAAAGAGATCAAATTTTTTAAAAAAGCAAATAATTTCTTAAAGCTAGGCTGTTTTGCTGTGTTTCTCTCCTGTTTTTCTTTTCTTCCTTTTTTTTTTTTAATTCTGAAAAGAAATAGCAGGCTGTAGGCACTGCCTGTGGCTTGCTAGCCTTGCTTCTTGTGTGGTCTGTGCAGACTTTATGATTTATTCAGCTAATGGGAAAGGAGCATGACCCCCAGTGGCCACAGAAAGAGAGCTGCATGTGGGTTTAATGCTTTCACCACAAAAATGTCTGCTATGACTAAGCTGTGTGGCTGAAGTCACTGTCTGAATGGTGCTAAAAAGGAACTTAGGCATTAAGTGTGCACTATTTACTATAGATTGGCTCTTGGGATTAGGCCAAGGGTTTCTTACTCAGTTTCAAAGAATAGCATGGAAGCTGCTAGGAAAATTAGAGCTGTGCAATTTATTTTTACCAGTCTCCCCAGTGAGTGACCCAGTGAAGGATTTGCCTCATAACACTTTTTTTCATCAGTTACCAAAGAGCAATTCAAAATGTACTGGTTTGTTCGTGAGTTTTACAGGGCTTATTGTTTACATTTTCCCATCTCCTACTTTTCTTCATGTTAACATGACTTTCTAACAATATTTTTCTTCATGTATTGCTTAGAACTGTAAAGGAAAACAGGTTCAGACGACATTTCAGCATCATTGCTTGAGACCAGTTACAGTACTAACTGATTAAAAGGATGAAACGGTGGGCTAAATTAGGAGTCTGCCCTTGTCTTTGCTCAAGAGAATGGCAGAACCACAAATTCTTCATTGGGAAGAAACTGAAATCATCTGGTTTATTATGGCAACACTGCCACTAGTTTTACTTGATTTTTTTGACTTTTAAGGGCAGGTTAAAATGCTCTATATTTTCCTACTGACAGCTAACTGTCTTCACGTGGGTATGTTAAAAAACAAACCCACCACCACTACCTATATTGAGAGAAAAAATTGTAAAGTGTTTTGTAGTCTTTAAAAAGAGTTTAGAAATTCTGCTTTCCCAGCACTAATAGCCTTCTTTGTGTCATGTATGAAACCCAGTGGAGCATTAAAAATTAATTGTAAACACTTTGCTAGTGGTTTTGTTTGTTTGTTTTCTGAAAAATGTTCTTTGTTATCTGAAAATGGTGAGCACCCCTCTTAGAAAGTAAATATTCAAGAGAATGAGGGGGGAAAAATACAGAACTCCAAGAAATGATATTCCAGATTCATTCTGTCCTTCCATAGTTTGATCTTGTCAGCTTCAGCAACAATAACTTCAGCATAATTAAAAGCAAGATTTGTTGCTAGTATTTAGTGAAGTTATTGAAAACATGTAGAAAAAGAAAATGTAAAAATCAAGTGCAAAACGTGTTACGTTCTTTTAGTATCAAATATCTGACAAGGTAAAAGTGGCCATTTTTTGTCACTAAGCTTTGGAAAATGGGAAAAATTAAAATTTAACAGATTTTATGTAAATAACAATACTTTATGTGTATGTTTTTGCATTTTGTCTTGCAGTCTTTTAGACTTTTTCCTTGTAATCAAAATTTTAAAATCTAGATGACAAATGATAAGATCCTAAATTGTTTTTCTGCACACAGGCATCAGTTTTTATAAATGCTGAGAACCCACAGAACAGAAGTCACTTAAATGAAAGAGTAGTGCAAGTGTTTTGCAGTTTTGAAATTCAGGCCATTTTTACTTATAAATATTATTGGGGAAAAAAATGTCATGCAACATTTCTTTTTGCAGAAAGTAAAATGTGGGCATCACTTGAAAAATTATATACATAGGAAAATATGGTGAATTATTTGGTGCAAAAATACTTAGTTGAAAAAAGCTAGATATATTAATTTTACATTTTTTAAAGAATATATTTTGGTTTTGCGTTTTGAAACAATCTTTCCTATGTATAGCACTTCTTTTGTTTTAATGAATTCCAAAACATTGTTTGTATCTTGTCAGATGAAACCCCTGAAAATAACTTGTTAAACTGAAACAGTTTTTAAAAATATTTTTTTTCCTTTAGACAAGAACTGAAAGAAGTTATTCATACAGTTCTGTTTCATAATCTTAAGGCACGAGGGTCTGAAATTTTTGCTTGACTCTGGTTGGAAGTTTATCCTTCCTGTCCAGTTTTCTGGGATGTCTGAAATAAGGGTCAAATTCTCAAGGTGGAAGACTTCCTGCTGTGCTCAGTTTATTCCTGATTCTTGCACACCCAGGAAGAAAAAATGTGAAGAAATGAGCAGTGATGCTATTATCTAAGCACAGCAATTTGTGAAAATGGAGTGAGGGGGTTCTGCAGTAGAGGATTAGGCCTGGTTTTAACCTCATAAACGTTTGTATTTCCTGCCTAGAGGAGGGCTCTGACTTCATGCTGCCCTGTAACCCAAGACTGGAATGATGTGGTGATTGTACCATCAGAGAATTTGAAAAGCCATTGCTTTGGGTTATACTGAGCATATTTGCTGGGCTGCTGTACATTGTGGAGAAGTTCCCCTCTGCAGGCTGTGGGGGATGGTACGGAGAACTGTACAAGAGCAGTGGGAATAATAATCCTGAAACTCTCCTTACCTACAGCAAGCAAACTGGTGTGTGTGGTGTGCAGCACAGATGCCTTGTCAGCAAGAGGCAGGGGAGAGGACAGCTGGACGTGTCTGGCGTGCAGGTGTTTCAGCTGGTATTCACACTGGCTACTGGCAAACAGATCTTTTTCTCTTTTTTTTTTTTTCTTTAATTTCTTTTTCTGGTGGAGGAGGAAGAGACAGTGGGAGGTAAAGAAAGAAGAGGGATCACCCACAGTCATTTCCCAGAATGGAAGAGGAGAAAAGCAACACATCAGCTCAACCCCTGTTTACACACAGAACTGGCTCAACTTTCCTTTGCAAGTATAAATCAAATGGTACAGACTTGGGATGTTTTTCTCTCTCCTGTGAAGACAGCCTCTTCTTTTTTTTTGACTTATGAGGATTGTGTTAGTACTCCAGGAGTTCTGCACTGCAAGTTGTAAACTTGACTCTGAGCTTTTTTGACTGAAAGCAACAATTTTCTCTTCAGTAGATTTCTTTTTTCCTGGAAAGTCGCATAGTGACTTGTGTCACTAAGAACTTCTTCAGTGACATAAAGTGGTTACACATTCAGTAGCTTTAGATCCTTCCTTGGGAGCATTTTTTTACGAGCAAAATATTTTCCAGATTATCCTGACTGCACCTGCCGTCTGTGACTGAAGCGTGAAGGGCATGGAGAAGTTATTTGAATTCTGAAATTCTTGACAGTGATTTCTGAAGTGATTGACAGCTGGTAAAAGCTAGAGTAGCTCTTGGGATATTCTCACCCAAGTCCAGCTAAAGACCAACTCAGAGAAGTTGTAGGTGATCTGCAAACTTAACTTCACTGCTCTGTGCAATTTAGGCTTTTGATAATGAGGTTCTTGTATGAATTACTCGGGTCTGCCTGTACCTACATAAATATTACAGTTAAAAGTTGTTTCTCATAATTTGTTGTTGGTGGTGCTGGTTTGCTGGTTTTTTTTTTTCTTTCCCCTCATGTAAATGTAGCAGTCAGGAATCAGGTTTTTCATCTATATTGGACACGTGCCATTTAGTCCTACATCTGTTCTCTGACAGTAGCTAGTTTCAGATTGCCTTGAAGGGGAGTATATAGCAATGTAAATTATTATTACTGTTATTGTATTTGCTACAGTACAGTATTACTACCAGATGCCTCTTGGGGGTTGCATCTCTCCTCATTTGGGATATGCATTATACTTAAATCTCGTCAACCATTTCTCAGTTTTGACAAGGCTGTGTTGGAACCATCACTTAGAGTAGTGAAGATCATAATGTGCTGCCTCAGTTTGCTCCATTCTATCAGCATCATTTCCCATAGAGCTTGGTTTTGCTCTTGAGTCAAGGGGCAGAGTTTTCTCATGATTCTCTGTTAGCTAGTCATAAGATCTGAATGATTTTGGTCTTTTAGTTTATGGGAGCATTGTCTTTGACTTCCATGTCACTGAAAGCTAAGCTAAGCTGACTTTGCTTGCTGGAATTTCTGATACAGTTTTAGAGTGGCTATTATGGTTAAGTTATTATAATAACAGCCGAAGTCAGGATCTAGCTTGTTTCTTCATCCTTGAGGCTTGCTTTCTTTGTCCACGGAGCTGCTCTATTAATATCATACAGTAGTTTGTTGAACAGGTTTGCTGTAGCACAGATTATTATATGCATCTTCTTGGACCAAACTAGAACTAACAATATGTAACATATAAGTCAGTGATGTCATTGTTTTGGAGAATGTCTTCTAAACAATTGGGAATTTTGTGCTTCACCAATCAGTATCCTGACATATTTAGTCATGTGGATGTTATTGTCTATCCTAGAATTGCTTGGATTTATATAGGTCTTTAGGAGACAAGTGATTTATATAGGTCTTCAGGAGACAGGTTTGACTTTTGGTTCTCTCATAGAATATTCTTGGGAGTGTCACATTCTGGTTGATGTTTAATTTCTTCTCATTGGAATATGTGTATGAATGTTCCCTAAACACACAAGTGATCTCTGCATCCTAATTACTTCCTACTTGCCAAACAATTTAATATCCTTAGATGAAAGTTATTATGAAAACTATTCCATGGATTTTTCACCTAATGTAGTGAAATTTTCACCTAATGTAGTTCTTCCAAATCTAGAATCAGTAGTTTTCATTGGGAAATGCTAGATGCAGACCCTGACACCGTAATTTCCTCACATAACTTATTGCTTCTTTTTTTGCTCTGCCTTTTTAATATATTTTCTGTTCATTGCCTTCATCTTTGTTTTAGTATGTAGATATTTATCTCCCCTATGGCAATTTGCCAAATGTATTCTACAGTCTCAGGATAGGATGATTGCTTCATTTCCCCTATCTGTCCTTTTGAGACTATTCTGCAATACATAAAACTCTCTCTGTGAGAAGTGGATTACGAATAGTCTCGTGAAAAAGTGTTCACCTTAAAGCTAATTAGCTCTTACTCTATCTAAGAAAACCGCAGTTGAGATAGAGTTTCGAAGATCAGAAAATTCTCTATCGCATTAATCTTCCTAATCAATGCCCTCTTTCTTTGCCAGAAGGTGCTTCTGTGTCTTTCACTCCTGTGCAGGAGTTTATTCTCCCTTACATCAGGTCTAGCAGGTCGTGCTGCTGCCAGGGTGTCAGTTCATCCAGCATCACTCATTTCTCAATGGGGGGAGACAGGATTTTTCCATTGGAGCAGCTCACTGAACTGATTCAGCCACGGGCCTCAGGATCTTTGCTTCCAGATGGAACTGGAGAGAGGGAGAGAGCATTCAGCTCACGGGCTGAGGGGTAGGGGGAGGAGGATTTTCCCTTTTGGCAGCCACCTGCAGCTAGACCAGATTATGTATAATGTCAAGCCACATTCTTAAACAACTCACAGTGTTTCTGATCTAGTGAGACCAGAGTGTTTGATGTGCTTAGTGGAGATTTGACTTTTCAAATAGGTCTGGCAGCAAGTACTAAAAAGCAGGTGTCCTCCAGACTAGTGTATGACTTACATAGCCAAGAGAAGGCTTCACAGAAGGGGCAGCTACCAGAAAAAAAACAATCATAAAATAAATAAGACACCATTAGTTTAAATGGGCAAAAGCCGACAAAAGAAAGGACCTGGCAGGTGACACCAATATTATTACTGGCTGAAAAGAGATTTGAACTTTTTTGGCAACAACAAATGTCAGAGAATTGGATTTGAACAGGTGAAATTTATTATAACCTTCGGACACAAATAGTCACAGAAAATCGGTGTGGGTGTTCAAATAATGAGGACTATCTGCAGCAATAGGTAAAGAAGAGAATCAGAGTATATAAAATTGTCATTGCAAGAAAGTACAGGGAAGAAATGAGGTTTTCCTAAGAATATGAGTCACAGAAATCAGTGGGAATTGGATGCCTTCTTTTTTCTTCTGAAAAACCTCCAGCCAAGCTCCCAGAAATGACACTACTGAGGAAATGTGATCTTTCTCAGATCTTCTAAATGCAAACCTGTTCAAAGCACAGGAAAGTCATGTATTTCAGGGCCTTCAGGAAGGTGGAGGAGGACAACTGCAAAGCAAGTAAAGATTTTAAGGAAGAGAGAAATTGATGTTGTGCTCAATAAACACGAACCTTGGGTTCACAGCATTGATGGCAAACTGTCAGCTGAGACTTTAAAAAGACATTTTCTCTTACTCTGTCTAAAAACTGAAGAAAACAATGGGATGTTTTTTAAGAGTAGGATTTCACCTATTTTTCTTTGTTGAAAGCTGTTCTTTTCCTATGCTGCAAATAGGAAAATGTGTCAAGCATAAGCTGTGCTTCTGCTCATCCTTTTGTTCAAAATAGTGTATCAATTCAGTTTCTAGATACAATATTGTATGCATTGCACTTGATGTGTTATCAAATAATCTATGTTCCCAATCATAACAAAAACATTTGAGAATTAATGTGTATGGTGATATAAATTCATATATCTAATAGAGTAAGTTATTAGACTAAATATATTTCAGCTGGGCAGACTTTAGTTTCTGTTCTCAAGAAAATACGGTGTGCAGCTGTTATTTAACCTGCTTTCTATGTTGAAATGTGTACTGATACATATTCTTGTCTTATTTGTGTTCTGCCCTAGGACAGCACTGGGGATAAATTTCTCTATCTGAATGGGCCATTTCCTATTAAAATACTTAAATAAACATAGGAGAAACTTGCATATATGCAGGCATCTAGGTACTCCTTGTAAATTTAATTTTTTTTTTTCCTTTTTGAGTGGAAGAAATATTGTAATATACCAATGGCTTTTGAAATAGTGGTGTGGGGTTTTTTTGGTTAGTTTTTTTTTTTTTTTTTGGTTTGGGGGATTTTATTGTTCGAGGTTGGGAGGGCTGGATGTTTTTGTGCTTGTTTTTTTTTTTTACTGTGGGATGCTCAAACACTGGCACAGATTGCCCAGTGAGGTTATGGAGTCTCTGCCCTTGGAGATACTCGAAAACCCAATTAGACAAGGTCCTGGGCAACCTGCTCTAGGTGATCCTGCTTGAGCAGGAAGTCCTCCGGAGATCCCTTCCAACCTCAGGAATTCTGTGGCTTTTAACTGGAGACTTATTTGTATTTTTTTTTTTTAGCTGGGTGTTTTTTCTAGCACAGAGAGAAAAATAAGTCAAGCAAGGTAGGGTTTTATACAGAGGTTTAAAAACTGAGAAATGGTAGAAAGAAATGCAAGTGAGCAATGTGCATCCTACCAAGCTGATGGTTGATGGGCAGAGGAGCAGTGAGAGCTTGGAAGGGCAAAAGCACATGCTGGCAAAGCTGGTCTTTCCAGAATGGTGAAAAGCTATAAAAGCTCCTCGTAATGAAGAGAACATGAAGCAGTAATATTTTTGGTTAATTTTTTATTTAGCTTTCTCTGTGTTTTAAGATTTTTCAAGGACATTTCTTTCAACAACAGCTAGTTTTCTCAGTTTTACCAAAGAGTGAGTCTTGTTTTTCTGAAAAGCTGGAAATGCTACTTACTGTACTTGGATTACTGATCTTTCCAAAGCTGCTGACAGTCTCTGACACGCACAGATCCATCGAGTGAGTCATAAAGCCCAGTCAGCTGTATCTTTTGCTTGTTCCTAGGTGAGATTTAGTAGGTACTCACTTTGTAGACTTTGAAAGCTGGCCAGGAGCTTTGACAAAAAAACAACCTGAATGTTGCTGCTAAAATACCCCCCAAAAAGCAACATTGGAAAGTTGCTTTTTCATAATCTAAACTGTATTTTCTGCTGCAGGCAGGTGAAATTATGTTGTTAGGAAGCCCTTTCACTAGTATGTGGTGAGATTTTGTAATGGATAAAAGATTGTCTTTTGAAATAGCATTGCATTGGCATGACAAAGCCTTTAATTTTTCTGTTCTTTAGAATGAGTAGAATTTGCAATGGAAGAAGGCTTATAACCTTCCCCTAAGGACTCTGTGGGTCACCCTAGACTGAGGGATATCAGACAACCTGACTCTTCTTCTCTTTTTCCTTTTCATGTCTGCAACTGTGCTACCATGGGTTTAGTTGGAAACCTCTTTAAAGATGGGCGTTTTCTTTCATGGTAGAGTAGGAAGTTGGGTAAGTCAGTTACAGAAGGAACAGTTCCTGTACCTGCCAGGGGTATGAATTTCTTCTCCTATCACTGTATTTTGTTTCTTTAGACCAACTGGATGGACTCTGTATTGGTTGCCAGTGGAGAGAAACTTAGTCTCTATACAAGCTTCCCAATGCTAACAGTCTTTTGGACAGACTGAGCTACAGTTCAGATGTTCTCAGTTTTGAAACCTTTAAATTGTTTTCTATGCTTGTATCATTCACTGTATTTTTCTCTTTTGTTTGACCTCCAAATTTACTTGTAGGTATTTTACATTTTGGAAGAATTGTCAAAGATTAAAAGGTAAATGCTTAGAATTAGGAACTTCATTCTGCATTTGGCAGAGCTTTATTTCTTTGAACTATTAAATTTTAGTAGGCCTGATTCTTACTTAGAGAAGTAATTCACGTTTTTAAAATTTTTAGAATCTACTGCTTTTTTCAAAAAATCCCTAAGCAGTTCATAACACTAGTTGATCTCAATGGGAATTAGGCAGTAGACAAAATTTTAGATATTAGATGTTTTAGATATTATGCCTCTGGTACACCAGTGAACTGAAAATCTTCGTTGTCCTTTGAAAATGCCATTTAATAACTGTCTGGATGTCACCTACACATACCAGTAGTTTCTGGATGCCAAACACTTTTTCAGAATAAAAATGCAGGAGATGGCCAAAGGTTCAAGGTCAAGTGCAAAGTAGGACAGGAGAGGGAGGACATCATTTTCAAATGCCTTTTGGTAAAATAACTAGAGAAGACAGTAAGCCATTCATAAGGATTAAGGCTAATGGGTGAAAGTAAATTGTTTTAATTAGGTTTCTGAGTTTTAATCCAAAACAAAACTTGCAGGAGGCGTATTGTAGATATCAGCATTTGATCCTACCCTATTAAATACATTTTCAGCATCTCAAGAAAAAGCAGCAATGGGATTGTCATCATCTCTCACCTCTCATAATATCTGTAGCACTCTTCTTAAATTATCAGCTGCCTCCCTGCCTGGCATGAAACTGCCTTGATCTTGATTTACAATGGTGGTAATGCTTTTGTTTAGTCTCGTGGTTAGCCATTTAGTAAATATTTTTAAGACTGCATTTAACAAAGATACAGAATGATAGTCCTTACATTTACTGAGACTTTATCAGGCTTCCAAGCGCACAGATTCTCCTTCACTTTTCATTGATAATGGTATTGCACCTTTACCTGCTTTGGTGCAAGGCCTTTTGGAGGCACCATTTTAGGTTAATATAGGGTTTCTGACATATATCGCCATCCCCTGTTGTCACCCACCCTGGTCAGTCCAATTGCCAGACTACAAGTTCTTTGCTGTGCCAGTCATTTAATTCAATGTATACAAACACAGTTGTATATTCCTTTCAATTTGGCAAACGTATGGCAGCAGATAGCAATGCCTCAGTGGAACTCGGAGAGAGAGGCAGGGAATAGCCATAAAATTTGGAAGAGTAGGCAAGAGAAACATGTAATTCTTTAAGCATTTTCTATAGTGGTCCTAAATAGGGTATAGGCAAAGAACAGAGTTTATGTCTGCCTTTTGGTATCGCCAAGGAACTCTTCATGAGCCTAAAAAAGATGTGAATGATGTGGACAGGGACATGAATTTAGCACTTTTCCATACCTGGGGTCGTCCAAAAGCTAAAAAGCGACGGAAGCTTTCCTTGAGTGTGCGGTCTTTGAGACTCCAGGGAAAAAACAAGGATTTATTTATCTGCTTATCTTCTCTTCCTGTATATCATTATTCAATGACACTTGGATTAGTTTTGTTTGCAATCAGCTGCCACATTTAGACCCACTCCAAATGTGTATGTCCTCAAGTATGATAAAAATTCAGTCAAAGGAGCTTAAATTGAGTAGTGAAAGTTCTGAAGATTTTCAATAACAATTTTTAACAGAAGAACCATTGCTTTTTCTAGGTCAAGTGGATGCAAAAAGTGATGGTCAGAGTTGTTTGAACCCTACATTAATGAATTCCAGTTTTTAGCTGTTCTAAAAAGTTCTGTGATATTTAGTCGTGTAATCAATAGCCTATGCATCTGAAATGTTCGTGTAATTTAGCAGCATTTTACAGCTTAAGGCCTTTAATAGAACTCAGTCACTTGTAATGCATCTCACTGTCTGATTGGGTGGGACATACTGGAACTAAGTGCCCATCCACTGAACAAGAGAACATGACATTTTTTTTAATCTTGGAGAGACACTAATGAAAATTGTGGATGTAGTCCTTTAATCTTTATCAAGATAATAATTTGAAATTAGGATTCCCCAAAATAGGGTGATTTAAAGCTTAGCAAACACATTCTTACTGAAAGTACCCTTCAGGACTTATTCCTAGGGATGATCTTGCAGTCAGTGGTTTTGAAAGAGTTAAACCCTTTACCTCTGGGAAAACATTTGCTTTTAGAGTAATTCCTTGTCTTTCAGCAGTATTCAAGGAAACTGCGTGAAAGAACATACTATAATTTTGGATAAGAAGGAGCTAAAGGAAAGCTTCCTTCATTTTCTTGCTTTCCCTGCCAGCCTGCACTGCAGCTCCAACCTTCTTTTCCCTGGCAGGAAGGAGAAAAGAAGAAAAAAAGCAGTGGATTCCTCAGCATAACTTCCTCTGTTCCTTGAAGTTTAGCCACTGGTCTAATCTCTGAAAGTTTTTCCTGGCTTGCATTGACTTGCTGCTCAGACAATGAGCACTTTTTTAACCTGTCAGGAGCTGAATTGCTTGGCCTGCCATCGGGTTGACAGTGTGCCGCTGTTTCTGAGACTACTCTGTTCCTGAGATGCAGGGCTGACACAAATCTGTACAAGGGCTGATTTTGTGAGTGCCCCAACGGAACCCCCTTCAACCGCTGTCTAGTTAGTAAGGTTCAGTGAATACTCAAGGGGAGACTCCTTGGCAATGGATTTTGCCTTTTGCAGGAATTCTGTGTTGGAATTTTCAGTATAGGATGGCTCTCTTGGGCTGTGTGTGCTGTTTAAAAAAAAAATCACTCAGCTTGCAGTTAAAGTTCTGTTTATGTTTCTGCAGTGTTTAAAGTCGTTCCTTATCTGTTGCCTATGCTCTTTATCATTCATAGGTCTGAGGGAGATGGAAAAGACCTACTGGGCTTCAGGGAGGGAGGCAGGCAAGCCAGAAGCAGAGAGGTAGGCTTGGTTCTCAAGAACAAATAACAAAGTAAACAATGACATTTCCTTACTATACCGTTTTCCCACAATACATGTGCCCCCTACTGCAGTATTTTCAACAAGAAATGTATTCATATATATATGTACACGTGCATATGTGTGTGTGTGTGTAAATACAGGCTTCATGACTGCTGAAAGTCTGAAACCTGAAGGACTGAGACGGTATTGATGTGGTTTCAGAGGCTGAATGTCACCCACCTGTACCTGCACTCGGGAGATTTCACACACCACACCAAAGCACACATAATTCACTGCGGCGTTTGACAGCTGACGTCACACCCAGAGCACACCCAGACTGCCCCGAGCAGTGTCACACAGGGGCTGCCCCTGCACCAGGCAGTGAGACGAGTGTTCAAAGTGACCTGCATGATAATTCTGTGCACTATTTGCTTTGCATTAAGCTTGGTGGCTCCAATTAGCATCTGGACCTCATTGTGTTTAGCATTTTTTTCAAACACATAGGAAAATCCATGCTCTGAAAATTTTATCTAAGAGTACTTGGGTTTTCTTTTCGTGTTTCTATGCACTTATTTTTGGGCTTGTAGGGGGCTTTTCAGCTCTCATTTCATCTGTCAGGAACAATATTTTGTCATATTTATAGTAGAACTGAAAAGATCACTTTTCCAAAAGGTGAGGCTGTTTAGATATTTGCCTCACTCTTACTGTTTGATTTCCTGTTTCCCTGCTAACTAGTGGTTTTTTTAAATGCCATGCTGTAAAGGAAGGTTGGGCTTCTAAGGCTATTTTAACTCTTACTCTTGATAGCTTTCATTTCCCGATATGTGGTAACTTGCAGGACTGGGCCCATGCTGTAGAATTTGCACAAAAAGGTCTATGAGATTTGCTGGGCACAATTGTGAAAACTGTTCAGTATATCCTGTTTTCTAAATGTCAGCTTTTTTCTTTTTTTTTTCTTCTCTTTCATAGTGGGTGGGCTGACTAAACAGAGACTTTTTTACATGGTACTTTGCTGTTTTCTAAACAGAGCAGCTATGTATGCTATCTAGTTTATATACAGCTTCTTTTTTTTTCCTTTTTTTTTTTTTGAAAGCAGGGTACCCTTATAAATATGTTGGATTTAAAAGAAGCTAGTCCTACAGAAAGTGCTTTGTTTCTAGTATCTGAAATTTCTCTTGATTTTTTTTCCTTCATATTTTATTCGTTGCTTTGCTGTGTGCCACTTTCTGTGTGTTTTGAAATAATTATGCATAGGTCCTACAGTACAATAAGGCCAATGTTTGCAAGAGTTTTTGTTCTGACATATAGCATGGAATGGAACTAATCAAAACCTGAGTGTGGACTTTGCACCCACTGCAGCTTCTAAGATACGTATTAAACATTATTTTGGGCCTTACGACAGCATATGGCTTTAAAGCATCAAAAAAAGACCATTCCAAATTAGGAAAATTAGAACAAAGAGCTATTCAAAAATAAATAATTAGTATTCTTAAAATATATCAGCACATAAATACTTCTTGGATAGCTCTGCCACTTTTGGGCTTGCTAGAGAGTCAAAGGAAGGCACACTTTTGCTGCAATTAATGCCTCTAAATGGACCGAATACAAAATGATTATCCTAAACAAGCTGCATAGCTGCTGCCTGGATAATCCTGCAGGCAGCATATCAGATCAGGTTTGAGGTACTGTGTGACACACTTCATAGTGGAAATAAAGGCTCTTCTGAGCAAAACTACTTCCCAGCCAGGGCAGCCCTCATAAGCACTAGGAAAGTCACCTGAAAGTGGCCATTGGGGATGTTGCCCAATCTTTTTTCACTCTAAATCCGAAAAAAGGTTTCTCTGGATCTGTTGAGAGCGGGTCTGTGTGTGCCAAGAACTGATAAAGTGTGTGCTGAGCTCTCTTCTTACAGCTCTGCTGATGTAGCTTTATCTTTATTTCCATGTTACTCTCTTTCTTTGTAGTTCCTTCTGGTTTGATTTTTTTTTTTCTGGATTATTTCTTGCCTTTTTTAGTATTCTGTCCATTCCTGGCAAGACTGAACTCCTTTTTCTAGACTTCACCTGTGCCCCTACCACATAAAGGTTCTTGACTATAATACTTGATTTGATTATATCTGTTGAGTGGCATCTTAGAGTTGAAGGCAGTGATAACCAAGCAGCTAGCCAGTTAAAAAATTCAGCTTAGGTTTACTTTGGAAATGGTTACTTAGTGCTGCATCAGCTTTCTGTTTCGTTGCATAGCACATTGCTGTTTCTGTGTTTTTCAAAGTGTTCTATGAGGATGTGCACTACTCTTACATTAAACCTGGTCTTGATCCGATCACAATGTCATTGCTCTGGCCTTGATCCCAAGTAACAGTTAACATTAGGAGCATAAAGAGTTTCTGTGGGTTAATGGTACAAGTCTCATATTGAATGTTCTGTTTCTTTGATGGAAAAGTGTTTATCCAGAAAGATGCTTTGGAGAAAAATTTTTTATTCGGTATGATTCAGTTTGATCAGTCATTTTTGAGGGAGGTGATCTTTGATGCTTTATTTAGTTATTTGCACTACCACAGAAATATTCCTGAGGAGTGACTGAATTTTAAACTGAGGGGAGCAAAAGGCAGCCTGTTACGTTTGCTTCCCAGGTTCCACTGCCCACAAAACAGCATCACTCCATGGGGAAGTAGGAGGTTCTAGCATTCCTTGGGACGTGTGGGAAATGGCGTGTGTGTTTATATGGCCGTGGTTTCACCTTACACAGGGACCACCAGGTTTTAATGACACCCTTGGCCACAGGAGGTTCAAGCCACTGACCACTGTGTTTATTCCAATGAGCCAACCCGTTGGCACTGGGAAATCTTTTACCCCAGTTTACACCACGACGTAAAAATAAGACAACACATTTCTTGTCCTTAGTCACATTTTCCGATATTGGCACTGGAGATTCCTAGGGAAAGTTTTTTTTAAATCCCCCCCCCC